>CM055899.1:29067019-29548481 GCA_029582155.1 Panopea generosa | reverse complement strand
CACACTTAAATTAAGTGTATTTATAGCTAGTTTGCGATAGTATGTGGTAGTATTGGGTAGTATTGGGTAGTATGGGTAGTATGTGGTAGTATTGGGTAGTATTGGGTAAATCGTGCCACCCCACTTTAGAGACTGGATTAGGTCAGATCCGTTTTAAATTGGCACCATCTTGATCAAGGGGAGATAACAATGTTAGTACTTCCTTTGTGTATAAAGGTGATTTTTATTTACCTGAGAACAGTTGTAAACATAAACATGTATACTATTAATGATTTGGTGGTTTTCAGGTTTAAATGCATGGGTTAAAACTTGAACCAACCAGGATCGATTTACCTATATCAAAATGCAGTGACCGCATCTCATTTGCATTCAAATTTGAATCGACTGACAATATTTTATTTTTTGTTTACGAAATATGTTCATCACACCTGGGATCTTCAACAATCAAGTACTATATCTATAAAATATAAAAGAGCTGTAAAGATACATACCTGCAACTGACTTTTGTTATATATGACCCTTTATTTTGAGAAATTGTATTGAAACCGTCTAGTTTTTTTTCTCGAGTTTCCCGGGTTGATTGCGGTGTCAGCGTGAGCATCGAAAATTCGTGACCGATCACTGTATACAAATGCGTGAGAGGCGTAACTTTTAAGAACGCAAAGCTACGAGTGGTTTATTACTTAATATATATATATAATTAAGTCATTGATAATATCTACATTGAGTAGACATTTGACTTAGAATTTCAATATACAAAACTGTGAGGAGACAGACAGCAGAAAGCTGGAAGTGGTGTAACACTTATGAACATATTGCATCCTCATTTTTCATTGAAGCATATCACACACAGCTTCGGGGTTTTGGGGAGGAAGTAATTTCCAGCTCTAGATACTCACCAACGACTTACCGAAATCTATAAACGCCAAATAAAAAGTCAAGTTGACCTCATTCATGGCATTAGAGGTAAAAAAACTATCTCTTGGATAATAGGTTTCTTAGACAACTGATCGATCGCACCCAGTCACCCTAAACAGATCTTATCTAAAAGAATATTGATTACACGGGCCTATTAATTAATGATCATCCAGAGTGTCTTTCTTTCTAACCAGTGCGTCGTTTCGCAGATGACACTGCAATTTGCCTTTGACTTACAGCAACGTAGGCTTAGACCAGTTAGAAAAAAACACATCCAAATAGGACATGATATCATGAAATTTAACAAATTTAAATGCAAAGTCATTTTTTTTCACGTAGGCCGTAACAAGAAATACCACAGTAGACACAAAATACACTCTTGATACCACTTTAATAGAATCTGTTTCTTCAGCAATATACGAGGTGGTTTCAAAAAGTTTGTGGAAAGTATTTATAACTTTTTGATCGTTTCAGTTTTAATCATAATATTTCATATTGATAGAAGTACATATATCGACAACTTGTAATATAAATTTGACAAATGTATCTTTAAAGCTAAAAATGTTATAGTACTTTTAGTAACGTCTATCAATCGTGACCGGATCAACGTAAAAATACGCTTAATTAATTAACGTCATGTCATTCTCAAATTACGTTACTTCAATGTCACATTGTATTACAATTATTCCGCAAATAAATAGTTAAACAAACAAACAGAAAAAAATGTATGAATAATGGAGATTGTCTTGTGCATGCCCTTGAATAATAGTTGGTGTTGATTGTAGTTCATATAGGTACAGTGTGAGTCAACACACTTCCCACATCGTAGAAAGCGACAAAAATCTCCTTCTTTGGTGATGGGGATGCCGGTGTTTTTCAAACTGGTGACATTTGTTTGTTTTTAGGATCGAACCTTGATACCCATACCTCACCAACTGTCATAATTTTATTTAGATATTCTCATCTCTTTGTAGTCGCTCGAAAGTAACCAAGGCACCCAACCTAGCTGCAACGCGACGCATTTTCAAATACTCTGTAATACTAGAATAGGCACTTCCCATGAAACAGTCCAGTTTAGTTGGTAAATATGTAACACTTATGCGTCAATCTCATCTAGAATCGGTTTGGCCCTAGAAATGATTCTAGCTTTTTTGACTATGCACGACGTCCGCCCTTTTCCATTCGGTTAACTGACGCCTTCGCCGAATCTATTGTACTATTTATCAATTGCAGTTTTCTGCAAAGCTTTTCCGCCATATATTTTCATAATGTTAGTCACAAATTTTATTCCGTACCGCTGTTCTAACGACACTGAATTCGAAAACAGCATGATATCGGAGTCTGTCTTTTTAAATAGTCTAAAACTAGCTCAAGTAACATCTGTTTTTAAAAAAAGATGACCCTTTTGTCTCAAAGAATTATAGACCCGTGAGCATCTTACCAAAAATGTCCAAAATCTTTGAAAAGATTCTCAATGACCAGTTATCAACCCACTTCGAAAACATTTTTCACAACTACTTAGCTGCTTTCCTGCCAAACTACGGTTGTCAGATAACTCTTATGCGCCTGATTGAGGATTGGAAAATTTCACTTGACAGGGGAGATCATGTGGCAGCTATCCTTATTGTCTGCCACATGACCTCATCCTTCCCAAACTAGAAGCATATGGGCTGTCTGAAAATGCATGTAAACTTGTACATAGTTATCTAACAGATATGAAACAACAAGTAAAAATAGGACACACCCACAGCACATGGCTTAAAACTATCAAGGGTGTCCCTCAGGGTTTCATCCTAGGCCTACTTATCTTTAATGTCTTTATTAATGATCTTTTACTTTGTCAAAAATTCTTCACTGTACAACACATTGTCATTTTCCCATAAAAACACTAAAATTTTAAAAGACATTCTAGAGTCTGAGAGTAATATTCCTATAGATTGGTTCAATATTAACCAAATGCAGGCTAACCCTGATAAGTTTCAAGCCATAGCTGTTGGTAAAAAAACGCATGATAATATAACAACTTTTAATATAAGTAATGTTGATGTTTCCTGCAATGACCATGTTAAACTCTTGGGTGTTAATCATGATTACTTACTTTATTTTGATCAACAGATTGCAAATACATATGTATATGTAAAAAAAAAGCAGCAAAGCAACTAAATGTTTTATTTAGACCCAGTAAATGTTTAAAGCCTGAAAGCAAAATTGTGATCTATAAGTCCTTTATCAGATCAAATTTTAATTACTGTCCTCTAGTCTGGCATTTCTGTAGCAAAACAAACACTGAAAAACTAGAAAAACTTCAGCACAGAGCCCTCAGGATGACATTTAATGCTTTTTCTTCTAGTTATGATACCTTATTATGTAGAGCCAATATGCCAACCCTGCACCTCAGTAGAATCAGAGGCATTGCATTGGAAACATTTAAATGCCTATACAAACTATCTACACCATATTTGCATAATGTAAAATTCAAAAATTCTAAATATTCTTTCATGTATTAAAATTGCGCAGAAATTCCAACCGTCAAAACTGCTATGTATTGTAAAAGATCATTTGGGTTCGAGGTGGCCCAGGTTTGGAACAGCCTCCCAAATGACATCAGGAAAACTGAAAATTTCAAGGAATTTGGGAGACTGATCCGCACCTGGACCGATCCAGTCTGTAGATGCTTTATGTGTTCACAGATGTGCATCCTACCCTTGCCACATACTCTCACGCCTACGATATATAACATATTACATGTGCTTTATTCTCTTAACTTTGCTTTAGTATTCTTTAGTTTCTTGTAAATGTCATCTGTTCTAAACTGCACTGCCTTAGTCAACTGTTTATCTGCACTTTGTTAATTTTAACATGCTTTAGTTAGATCACGCCTGCCAAACGCACTAATGGTACAGACGCCTGTACCATACATGCATCTTCAGGTTCAGAGTTAGATGATGTAAAAACAACACGTGGAAGGTAAGAAATATTTGATTTTTCATTATCAAAGTTGTTTTTAAAAAATCTAAATCCATAGTTCGACCCATTTTTGCAGCTTAAACTTGTAGACAGAGTCTCATAAACATCGGGAGAATGGTTTCTTAACAAATCGTCTTTTTCTGTACAGACGTTTGGCGATTTTGACATTTAGTTCTACCTCGCCTTCCAAATCGGCCTCCATCGTTGTTTTAATCCTGAATTCAATCCTTATATTTACTTGTATATTTACATGTAACATATAAACGTTTAATAGGTCTAAATTTTCTGATGATAAAAAACATGGAAAAATTGAAATACGCCAAAGTGTGATCGGTACAGAGAGCGGGAAGTGGTTCTATGAAAATAAGAACGAAATAATTATGTCGAGTTGTGTACAATGAAACTGTCGACAATTCTTCTTTTTATTGTGTATTATTCTATCCCAGAGCCTGATATCTCCTGAATCAGGTCTATTAACCCCCAATGAAAAAGCCGAAAAATCAGTCAAGTTTAAGTTTTTATTTACCCATTTGCTTTGAAATTGTCATTTTAGCGACATGGGAATTATGCATGTCCTAGTCGTCGGTCTTCAGATCCGCTAGGCGATTAAGCAGTAGGCTAGTAGACTTCTAGACAGTAGACACATGTATCACATCACTGAAAATTACTGACTACTCCACATATCCAGAGGTAGGGCATATGTAGAAATTGGAGAATATTGGTCGCACAACAAAGTGGTATCATATTTATGTGTAAGTTTGTTTAAAATATGCATGCACATAACAATAATGTAAACAATAAGGTAAACAGGTGGACCGGCAACGCATATCCTACATATGGCGGTCTGCATACCTCATATTGGGCTTTTGGCTTAAATGACATTAAATGCGCATGGTTGAGACTTTTAAAGACGTTACATAGTGCAAATCAAAATAATTGTGACACACTGTGACAAAGTATTGTAGATAAATACTTTTGTTCACTCTTTAAAACGCCCGACACAGTTGAAAAGTAAAATCACTATGAAATAGTTCATTAAGTGTTCAGTAAGTAAAAATTTAACAATTAAGAAACACAATGGGAACGACCGGAGGGTGTTTAACCTCATTTGACATCCGATGAAATCGCTTCAAAATTGTGTCGCTCTTGTTTATTAAAACAGTCTATATAAATTAATTATTAAGTCCGTTCTTAATTATTAAAAAGTTTGTCATCACTGCGCATTGGTGAACGACATTGCACATAATCCGCCCTTGATTGAATTCTGAACGAGTCATGTACAAACTATAAAGCCCACTGAGGTATGCTTAGAAATGGCCTTAGCAACGGATGGCTTTCAAACATCAACAATAGTAATAATAATAATAATAATGATAATAATATAATGTCTTTATTTAGAGAGGGTAAACTATGGGGTGCTGTTTTACTATTTAAACTCAATAAGTGATATCACTCATTCAAATAAGTGATATCACTCATTCATGAGAATAAGTGATATCACTTATTCGAATGAGTGATATCACCCATTCGAATCAGTGATATCAATCATTCGAAACGAATCAGTGATATCACTCATTCGAATAGGTGATATCACTCATTTGATTTATCAAGCAAGAAAAAACAGGCTGATCCCTGCTTAATTATTCCTCAGTGAATACATGAATTTTGTATTTTCGTTTTCTGTATTGATCGGCTAAATCCAGGCTAGGATCCAGATAGACTTGCTTTGTCTTTAGGTTACTGTTGACAAGTTTCAAATTTGTAGATCTACATTAATCGTTACCTCTTGGCCTAAAAGTATTGATAGTTGACCTATATAAATTGTCAATAGGCCTATCAACAAGCTCCTCGTCCGACTCTGAACCCGCAATTTCAATATTGATGGCAGTGAGGGCTGAGTTTATCATGCTTTGCATGGAACCAGTAGCCATCTTGTTTAATTGCAGCCGACAGAAGAGGACCCTCAGCCGCCAAAATAAATGGTCTTGTAAAATGATTAAAGAATAAGCCAATAAATATTTTACAGTCACAATAATATTTTATAACACAATATTTTTTAACACAATATATTTGATATTTCCATTTTATTCTCATTATAGATTTGCATCTATATTTTATTAAATACATGTATATTAACATCCTTGGGAGAAATCATTGTCTAAATTCATTTCGTATAGGTGATATCACTCATTCGAATAAGTGATATCACTCATTCGTTTTGAATAGGTGATATCACTAATACAAATGAGTGATATCACTTATTCAAATAAGTGATATCATCTTTTCGAATAAGTGATATCACTTATTGAGGTTAAATAGTAAAACGGCACCCCATAGTAAACTCATTAAGTTTAATATACAATATAAATCTTATTTTCAATGAGGCCCTCTGAATAACACATCTAAAATCAATAATATCAGAATTACAATGTTTTACATAAAACAATATTTGGGAGATACCTGCTAAAATTAATACAATGTTAACAATGACAATGTGCAATATTTTATTTTCATGTGAAAAATGCTTTAGATATCAGAAATTCTTTGTACACATACATGTATTTAAAAGTAGCTACGTTGTTCAGTTTTCTGATTGATAAAGGTATATTGTTCCAGACTTATATAGTAGAATAAGAAAATACACGTTTAAGAAGTTCAGCTTTAGCCTTTGGATGCATAATGCCCTTGTTTGAAATTGAGTGTAGATTATAGCGAGTGTTAATGGGTATCTTAATAAGGTTAAATATATATGAAGGTACTAAATTATTTATTGCTTTTAATACAAAAATGCCAATACGATTTTTTATTCTGTCAGGAAATGATAACCATCTAGAGTTCTTTAAAAAAATCAAAAGAATGTGTTTTATATGGTGCATCCAATACGAGTCTAGCAGCTTTCCTCTGTATTTTAAGTATCTTATTTGCATTAGAAAGTGTACCAGTACCCCAAACTGTCGACAAATTGTCCAATGTAGGGTGAATATACGCATTTTAGAATAAAATTTTCATTTCAAGATTTAAGTATTTAGATATACGTCTAAATAGATATAATTTTGAATTTAGTTTATCACATACTTTACTGACTTGTGTGTTCCAACTTAATGTTTCATAAATAAATATGCCAAGTAGGTTTTGACATCTTACATGTTTGATTTGTGAATTGTTGACTGAAATACATAATTTTCCAGAATGTTTAATTTTGTTATATGTAGTTATGTACCTATAATCATAGATGTAGTTTTGTTATATGTAGTTATGTACCTATAATCATACATGTAGTTTTATTATATGTAGTTATGTACCTATAATCATACATGTAGTTTTGTTATATGTAGTTATGTACCTATAATCATACATGTAGTTTTGTTATATGTAGTTATGTACCTATAATCATACATGTAGCTTTGTTATATGTAGTTATGTACCTATAATCATACATGTAGTTTTGTTAGGATTTAGAGCCATATTATTATTTTTACACCAACTTTCAATTTTTTTAACATCATTTTGTAATTTTGTTTTAATTTGCCACAAGTAACAATCACTAACATAAATAGTAGAATCGTCGGCGTTCATGTCAACACAATTTCCTTCATCCATTTGTCAGTTAAAATTGTAAGAGCAGTTTGGCAAGAGTGTGTTTTACGGAATCCAGATTGAGTTGTATGTATGACGTCAGTTCGTTCAAAATATGTAGGCCTATTTCATCTAAGCTAAAAAGTCCATCCACATTATTTTCAAACCGGCAAAACTTTTCTGTTAGTTTATTGATTTGTTTTTCACGAATATGTTGTGGTATTCAAACTTTTCAGCGGGATAGAAACAATGCTCAATACGTTCCAACGGTGCAATTGTACACAACTCGACATAAGTTCCATAGAACGTGTTCTGTACCATTTCCCCGCTCTCTGTACCGATCACATTTTGGCACATTTCGTTTTAGCATGTATTGTATCGTTCGAGAATTTAGACTTATTAAACGTTTATGTTATATGTAAACATACATGCAAGTATAAGGGTTAAATTTGGGATTAAAACGATAGAGGCCGATTTGGAAGGAGAGGTAGAGCTCTAAATATCAAAATCGCCTCACGTCTGAACTGAAGAAAAACTGTACTCCCGATGTTTATGAGACATCGTCTACAAGATTGAGCTTCAAAAACGGGTCGAACTATGGATTTAGATTTTTTAAAAACAGTTTCGATAATGAAAAATTACATATTTCTTACCTTCCACATGCTGTTTTTACGTCATCTAATTCTGAACCGGAAGTTGCATGTATGGTTCAGGTGTCTGTGCCATAAGTGCGTTAGCAGGCGTGATAGTGCAACACACCGTGACTGTGGGACTTGTCACTGCTGCCAACGTTGAAAAAGTAGAGGCCTGTCGTGTCAAAAAGTTTGGCAATAAAATCACAAAAAATAATAATAGTGAATATTAAATAATTGTATTACTTGTTATTTTTCAACTACATAATTGACACCTGGTTAGTTGGCAAGCCACACAACACTATATTAAATTTAAGGTTGACGAAACTACTACCTGTTTTCACCACAAAATCAAGACAAACAGGTAGATCAACACAAATCAACAAAATATAACGCTACCAATTACACGACATCACTATCATTTTGCTTCAAATTTACATCTACAAAAAGCATGTTCGCTTTAAACATTTTCCAACAGATTAAACACCTCTGCGAGCTGTTTGCTTGTTTGCTCACACGACTTAATGGGGGCTGAGGGTGGACAATGCAGAGTAGACCGTTTTCTGTTTACTTTTCGTTCGTTAGCTCACCGTTCGCGTTTATCCCGGGGGGGTGTTGGGGGCAAAGGGGAAGGCTGCCCCCCCCACACACACACACAATGTTCAGGCTGGAGGGGCCAGCGTATGCCCATGTGGTTATCATTACTATATCTTCAAACTGGTTCATAAGAAGATTTTTAGATTTTTTACAATGTGTAAAAGCATAAACCCTTGGCCAGTAGAGCTAAAAAATCATAAAAGCAGGGAGAATTTAAACTCTAATACTGTTTGCACAAAAAGGTTATTTTTATTATTTTTTATTTATTATTGAAAAAAGCAAATAGGTTCTTCATTGTTCTATCAAGGTCTTATATAGATCTCTCTCTCTCTATAAGTAATTCCTTGGTTCTATATGAAAACAAGAAATGTCACTAGTAAGTGTCACATACCCCCAAATGGTCTGTGAAAATAACAATATATTTGTAATAGGTAGCGATGTATCCATGAATATAAAAAGTCATGTACTAACGTTTTAGACTAGACACGCAATTTCATGTTGTTGTTTTAAAGTGTGACCGTGACCTTTGTATAATCTTGACCTTGACATCTGATGGAAAGGCCTGGGTATTTCTACAAGTAAATGCAGGTGACACATCATCATGACATATTGATCAATTGTGTTAAGCTATTTCAAAATCCCTCCATGTAAAATAAAGTTACAGACCAGACATGAAATATCAAACTGAAAGTGTGACCTTGACCTTTAAGGTAAGGTTCTAGGGCTTAACGCGACACTTTGTCATGTCATGTGGATAAATTCAGCCAAGTGTTTTTGAAATCCATCCATGTATGATGAAGTTACAGACCATACTTGCAATCTCAAACAGACTCAAAGTGTTGTTGAACAAACTCAAAGTGTGACTTTGACCTTTAAAGTACATGTCTGGGTCTTACGTGCAACACATTGTCATGTCATCTTGCTCATTGAGCCAAGTTAAAGACAAAGTTACAGACCAGACACAAAATATCAAACTAATTGAAAGAATGACCTTGACCTTTGAGGAAAGGTTCTGAGTCATACACGCAACACTTCATCATGTCATGTTGATCAACTGAGCCAAGTGTTTTTGAAACTAATCCATAGGTGACAAAGTTACAGACAAGAAATCTCAAACAGACTTGACCTTTGAAGTGGGAGTCTGGGTTTTATGCATGACACATTGTTATGTTAGCAAGTATTTATAAAATCAATCAATGTACAACAAAGTTACAGGATGGACACAAAATCTCACACAGATTCAGTGTCATCAAACAAACTCAAAGTGTGACCTTGGCGTTTAAGGTACGGGTGTGGGCCTACGGTACAACAGGTCATCATGGAATGCTGATGAATTGAGCCAAGTGTTTTTGAAATTTACTAAAAGGTGACAAAGTTACATGAAATCTCAAACAGACTGAAAGTGTTGTCAAAAGTTAAATTGTGACCTTGACCTTTGATAAGGGAATCTGGGTGTTATGCGCGACACATCGTCATGTTATTCAACTTGATCATTTGTAACAAGTATTAATAAAATCTATCTACGCATTACAAAGTTACAGGATGGACATAAAATCTCCCACAGACTTTAAGTGTTGTCAAACAAAGTGTGACCTTGACCTTTGAAGTACAGGTGTGGGTCTTACATGCGAATCATTGTCATGTTATGTTGATCATTTGTAGCAAGTATTAACAAAGTTCATTTATGCATGACAAAATTACAGGCCGAACACAAAATACTAGAAGGATAGACACTGCCATTACTATATGTCACCCGAAAATATATTTGGGGGAGGGCATAAAAATATCAGAGTTTTTAATGCAGTTGAAGTTGAGGGCATAAAAATATCGGAGTTTTTAGTGCAGTTGAAGTCGAGCAAGCGAGCACATGGCACTAAATACATTGGTCATAGAAGGAGTATTTGTAAGTGTCACAGTGTGTACGTAACCTACTAGACAAGAAAGGTATGTAAGCAGTCCGGTTAGCTCAGTCGGTAGAGCATTCGCCCTGTAAGCGAAGTGTCACAGATTCAGGTCCCAAATTGGCAGCATATTTTTCTCGTTCCGTTACGTTGGCGCCCAACATGGGACTGTGACTTATATATATTCCGAGGTCCTGGGTTAGAGTCCCAAATTATGTTTACAACAGTTGATGTTAGTCTGGATATAGAGTCAAAGGGAACTGGTAGGTTATTTACATTGATTATATATCGCTTTTATAGCCCATGGCATTGGAAACATTTTCTTTGCAACTCAAATTCAGGAAATTTCAAAAAAAGTTTTATTATGATTGGATTTTCGAAGAACCAAAAACTGGATATTTGTCAAGTTTTTGATTCATACTTTAAGGGTACTGTTAATATATGGCACCCACTGGCAAAATTGTAAGCATTAACAGCTTTGGCCACTAAAATGAGTGTGAAATAAAATGTATAACAAAGCAGTCTGGAAATGTTTTTAGGTCTTAGATATATACCAAAAACAATTATGCGCAAAAAGTGCCATTTGATTCTCGTCTACGTAACAATTATGAACGGCGTTGAAATAATAAATACAATCAAATCAGGAGGAAAAAGGAACAGGCTTTTTGCCAGCATTATGAACCAAAATAATGACAATTGATTCATTAACCAGTTTCTGTGCTCTGGGTACTTTGATTTTAATTTCGTCCTGGGAAGGACTGTGATGTTTTAAAATTCCTGAAACCTAAATTGTGAAGATTTCCAGAAAAGAGATTCCGTATTATGGTATATCATTGACATATCCACATGTTATTAAGTCACTGGACATATATAAGATTTTCAAATTAACCAAGCAGAAATAGCCATCACGCCACATGAATATGGTACGAAGAAGGAAGGATTGACATAATTCCTGTTTAATTGCAATATTTTTTATTTGAATTGGATATTTTATTCTACAGGAATATTTTTAACTGTATATGACAACTCAACAAGATAAATAAAGATCAATAAAAAATGAAGGCTGCATCGAATTTAAACATCTGCTGTTATTTGTTGCGATTTTATCTGATGATTGTAACATGCAGAAGTTTTTTTCCAATCAAATATGCTGTACATTTTGATGGGTGTACAACCTGAACAAAACAAGAATGTGCATAATGGTGACAACACAGTATCTGCAAATAGCTAAGTAATGCAAAAAAGTGTTCCATACCTTTAGATATCAATACATATTTTGTCTTGTTCTGTGAATTTAGCAGTAAACAAACATGTACACATACACTATGGATATGTGGATATCTTGCACCCTAGGTAAGGATATCTGCACTTTTACCAGGGTAAGATATTTCTATCTCACCCTAGGGCCAAGATAAATTCTCGCGCTATGACGTTGGGACTCATTTTTGACGCAACGTATAAAATATATGACATAAATCATGTAATTTAACATCTTAAAAGCGGCTGTTGTAAAAAAGATAATGATAAAATAAGTTAAAATAGTTGTTTAATATGTTTGGTATGCAAGAAAAAGAATTATTGATGACTTTTTCAATTCTGATAGAAAATTTAATCCCTTGGGATAACTGTTTTCATGTAACTCGTCAGAGTCTCGTTCCCCCCAATACAGTTACCCCTCAAGATGGAATTTTCTATCCAAACTTCAAACCTATGTAAGATTCTTATAGTATACAACCTGAGCAAAAATAAGAACATGCACAATGTGATGAAACACTGGATGTAATGCTGAAAAATCTTCCATAGCTTTATATACTGGTACATATCTGTCCCGTGTATTTAACTGTAAATAATCATATATACGAGGGACTTTCAAAATAAATCAGACTTTTTCTCTTACGAGATTAATATTTTCCTTAGGATAACAAAACTAACATAAATGAAAACTGCTTTACATTTTGAAAGGTTCTGAATAAATTTATGTACAAGTAAGATAATACAATCAAGTAACATACAGTCCATTTACTATAGTAACGCATTACCATAGTAACACATTACCATAGTAACACATTACCATAGTAACGCATGCACATCGTTTTTCATTTCTTTAAACATAATAAACGTATATTTTTGTATTGAAACGCTGTGACAATTGTATTTATGGTTGTTAAAAATCTGCCAAACTGTGAGGTAACACCATCATAACATATCAATCAAGTTCACATCCACCATAAAATGTACAAGTTAACAAATGCGAGACAGATACATGTTTATACATGGTGCCATTTGAATTTGCCCTATTCAGAGTAATTATGTGACAATTGAAGTGCCATCGATTCTCATCACTATCAGAACTTTGTACTGCGACTTCACACAGTACAACCAGGATTGGTATAGAGACATTTCCGATAAGTGGGTAAAATGGCATCATAAATGTGTGTTATTCAATGTAAAATATCCTGAGAAAAAAAAGACAAGTAATTGGTTGGTGTTAATGACTGGAAGGACGTCATTAGATTTATCCACTGTAGTCTACCCAGGGGCCTGTTTTTAAACTGCTGATTTATTGTACAATTGTGTCACATAACCAAGTGTCATTATAATAGGAGCAGAAAGATACCAGTTTTCAATGATGTCTTTTTTATTTTATTGCATGGAACAATGTATTTCCTCGAGAATACGTCCGATTTATTTTTTAACATCCCTCATTATGTTTTTATTATCAACTGAACATGGTACTGTAATGTGTGCATATAAATGCGTGGTGTCTTGGCACTATTAGCTGAAAAAAAAACACTATAATAAGCTCAGAAATATAGGCGGAGCCGAACAATTTTATTGGAAAATTAACGGTGCTGTAACTTGCATTGACGGGTGCCGTTTACTAGATCATTTGATCATGCGTTCACGGGTGCCATATCATACATTTACGGGTGCCGTATCATGCATTCACGGGTGCCCTATAATGCATTCAAGAGTGCCATATCATGCGTTCACGGGTGCCATATCATGTGTTCACGGGTGCCATATCATGTGTTCATGGGTGCCCTATCATGCGTTCACAGATGCCCTATGATACGTTCACAGGTGCCATATCATGCATTCACAGGTGCCCTATCATATGTTCACGGGTGCCGAAGCGCATACAATTTTTTCATTGTTGTGGAAAAGTGCATACAAGCTCACTCTGTTATGATGGTGATCAGCATATAGAATCAAATAATTCAAATAGTCACTATAATATACATTTATTGAGAAACAGAAAAAGCTGAACTAAACATAAAGTTCACTCAAACAATGCAAGTATAAACTATGTCAATCAAGGTCAGTGATGTAAACTTATTTAACATGATGGTGATCAGTTTACAGAATCAATACCTGTTACTGAAATTCAAACAAAAAGAAGTAAAAGAATAAACATAAGCTAATCAAATAACTTTCAGCTAAGGCTCTGGAACCCAAAGTATGGAAATTTCGTAATTTGTTGAGAAAACAAGAGGCCAAAAAGACGCTCTATAGAACTTTTTTGAAATTTCTCAATATTTACCATCTTTGGGGGTCCTCTTAACATCTTATGAATAAATACACCCACCACACCTATGCTGAACAAAAACTAAATTACAATGAAAAGGAAATACTTTCCATACCATTCATCTGTAAAACAAATATAATCCCTTTACATAACCCCTATACAACTCAGCCCCTTATTTATCAGAACTTCAATAACCCACTCTTAGGGATTTGTAATGAGCAGAAATGCTTTAGATTTTAAAAAGAAGTTTTTTCGTACACATGGATACGAAAATGAAAATAATCAGTTTTCCCTATAACATTCCTATGTAAAAGTAAAGTCACCTTGCAGGGCCTCAATATATCCCAGCCCCTTGATATGCCGAATCTTCAATCCTTGCTGATGTAAGGATAATTTATATCAAATATGAACTACCGTAGTTTGACTGAAAGGTTATTGAGAGGAAGCTTTGTGAAAATTCCCAATTTTAACCTTATTGTCTCACCCACATACTGGCCCCTTAGGGAAATTCAATCCTCTTTATTGAACAAAATAAAATCTATTGTTACTAGACAATGCTTCAGATCTCAAATTAAACAACATATTTACACAAATGGAAGAAAAAAATAGAATTTTCCATTTTCCCATAGTATTCCTATGTAAAACTCAAAGACCTCTTACAGGGCCTAATACATCCCAGTGTCCCTTGATTTGTTCAAACTTTGAATTCTTAGTCATAGGTATAACTTATATCAAATATGAACAAATTTGACTGACTGGTTGTTGAGAATAAGATTTATGACAACGTTCAGTTTTAACCATTTTGTGACCCTTGCCTGGCTCCTTTTAGAAAGTCAATCCTTAGTATCTTACAAAATCTTATTTGTTATGACTAGAAGATGCTTCTAAACTCAAACTGAATAAAAAAAAAAGTCATAAATGAATGAAAAAAAGAGAATTTTCGATTTTCCAGTAGTATTCCTATATAAAACTCAAAGCCCCCTTACAGGGTCTCTATAAGTACAAGACCCTTGATTTGTACAAACTTTAAACTCATATTCATTGGGATAATCTATATCAAATATGAATAAATTTGACTGGTTGTTGAAATTTTTCTCTTTTAACCCTTTTCTGATCCACCTGGGCCCCTTATGGAAACCTTATTGAACCAAATCTTATTTCCTATGACTAGATTATACTTCAGAACTCATATTGAATAATGATTTTGCCTAAATAGATGAAAAACGGGAATTTTCCCATAGTATCCCTGAGTGCCCCTATAAATATTACCAGTAGCTCCTCAATTCTTATCTGCAATCAAACCTCTACACATTGAGATAATTTATGTCAAATATGAACAAATCTGTCTTACCAGTTCTTAAGAAAACGATTTTTGTAATTCCATTTTGGGGCCCCTCCTGGCCCCTTAAGAAGTTGGAACCCAGTAATTTTTACAAATCTGAACCTCCTAGACCAAACAATGCTTCTGTGAAAATAAAGGCAAATCAGTTCATATAAAAAAAAAAAAATGTTTATTATAATGATATGTGTCCCCTCGGGGCGGGGTTGTTTTAAACCCCAGGGACACCTTTTGAACAAATCTTACAGAATTATAGTTGGTTATCATTACTATATAAACATTCTCAAAATCCGTTGGACGGTTCATGCGAAGAAGATTTTTTAAGTTTTAGACTATTTTTAGTAATGGTGGCTACCTTGGATTTCGGATCGAAAAAAAATCTTCTGTATAGTCTCCTATGCAATAGAAACATCCATTTGAAGTTTAAGTTTAATTGGCCTTGTGGTTTCAGAGAAAGTGCTGCTAACGTACGACGGACAACGTGTCATCGCATAAGCCCTTCTGGCATTTGGCCAAAAACTGACAGGACAACAACAACGCTGACGCCTGGGTCACAACAATAGCTCTTCCTTTTTTTTTCAAAGCTAAGAATAAGTCAACAATTTAACAATATGCATATTCCTGGATAAATGCACGTTCTTCGACATTTTTTACCCATATTTGCATTCTTTTTAAGTAACTCTAAAATATATCATAGGTTAGAATAGAAAATAGTTTACTTGAGTTTAAATTTCAGTTAAAACTAGAGCTATCACTGAAGGTGATGAATACCCCCGAACGCCGCCATGACAGAAAATGGTTTACCATTGTATGAAGTTTTATTAAATTATATTCAATAGTTTTAAAGTTATGCTCCAGACAAAAAAAATACTTAATGAAAGAGAATGTTATGGATTGAGTTTTTTGTATTGTTTATTTTTTTATGGTTTTGTTAAAATTAAAAACAGTCTTTTTAATTATTGTGCAGTGTACAAGCTTTCATGGCAATCAATAAATGTTATACTTTTTTTGTATTTTGTAATTAGCAAGAATAGAGTTATGTTTCTTGTACACTGCACTTACTCTCATTATATTCTACCATTGTATGAAGTTTGATGAAATTCCATCCAGTACTTAAAAAGTAATGCTCCAGACAAGGGAAATATATCAAAGGGCAATAACTCTGTAATTAGCAAGAATAGAGTTATGTTTCTTGTACAATGCACTTCCTGTCATTATATTCTACCATTGTATGAAGCTTGATGAAATTCCATCCAGTATTTTAAAAGTAATGCTCCCGACAAGGGAAATATATCAAAGGGCAATAACTCTGTAATTAGCAAGAATAGAGTTATGTTTCTTGTACACTGCAATTCCTCTCATTATATTCTACCATTGTACGACGTTTGATGAAATTCCATCCAGTACTTTTCAAGTGATGCTCCGGACAAGGAAAATTGCAACGGACAGACCGACCAACAGACCGACCACAGGGGGACTCCAATATACCCCCTCAAAACTTCGTTTGTCGGGGGTATAAATATATACTACCGGTATATTTCAAATTTAGACTAGTTTAATGCATTCTTTTGTAAGAGTGAAAGAAGCCTAATATGTAGAAGATACACAGATTGCAGTTTGTACTAAGTAGAAGTAAAAAAATACAACCCTGAACATATTTATTACTTTCAGAAACCCTTTATAAATGTAAATAAAGCCAAAGAATTCAACAAAATGCATACATTTGCAGAAATGTTCAAATTTTGGTGGCCATTATTTCCTTATTTTGACATGTTGTACATTAATCTTTTTAATTGTATTTACCCTTAGAAATGGATACAACAAACAAAAAACACCATAGATATAAATTTAACATTTTTCTGCATTTTCCGATCAGGTTATGTATTATAACACAAATTTCAATATTTGGCAGCCATTGTGGTGGCCATCTTGGATTTGTGACCAAACACCCCAACAGCTGTTTTCGGATTAAGCATACATTGTACCTCTAGAAACATTTATTAAACCTTTTGGACATAAAAAGTAAGTAAACACCCCACATAGCTCTGGGACTACATGTATCAGTTTGTTCAATGAAAAATGCATGTGCCAAAGTGGACAAAACTAAAAGTTTACAAACAGATTGACAACCAATATAAGGCAACATAATAGATCACCTAGAGCAATTAATAAATTGGAGGAACTTACACATGAAATTCAATCGGCAAAGAATAAAGGGTTTCAGATATGTGGGATATTCTGACAACTTTAGTAACAGCAATCATATTTGGGTTAGGTTAAGATTCCTTGAAGAATGCAAGTGCCATAGAGAGGTTTGTTCGAAATGTTAGTTTTTTATTTTTATGCCATTGAAGGACTAACAGACAATCAGTTAACCTAACCACTCTTTCCTGGGATCCTGGAAGGTCAACTTATACTAAAGCACACCAATCTCAGCAAGTAATTGATAACTTTCTCACTTAAATCAGCAGTGAGAGACGAATGACAATAAGATTTAAAATAATATATCAATCATCAAAGACACTATGGCTGGCAAGGCAGGGATTTGAACTCATGACCCCTGGATTAATAGTCTGATGTGCTACTAAGCAAACCGGGCATGGTTACTAGAGTTAGGTAAAACACTTGAAGTGATCTGATAGATGATATATAGATAACTATCGTGACAATCCCATCTCTCTGCAGCAACAACTGTCATGACAAATCCTATCTCTCTGCAACAACTGTCGTGACAAATCCTATCTCTCTATAAAACAACAACTATCATGACAAATCCTATCTCTCTAATGCAACAACTATCGTGACAAATCCCATCTCTCTGCAGCAACAACTGTCATGACAAATCCTATCTCTCTGCAACAACAACTATCATGACAAATCCTATCTTTCTGCAGCAACAACTATCATGACAAATCCCATCTCTCTGCAGCAACAACTGTCATGACAAATCCTATCTCTCTGCAACAACAACTATCATGACAAATCCCATCTCTCTGCAACAACAACTGTCATGACAAATCCTATCTCTCTGCAACAACAACTATCATGACAAATACTATCTCTCTGCAGCAACAACTTTCGTAACAAATCCCTTCTCTCTGCAACAACAACTGTCATAACAAATCCTATCTCTCTGCAACAACTGTTATGACAATCTCATCTCTCTGCAACAACAACTATTATGACAATCTCATCTCTCTGCAGCAACAACTGTCATGATAAATCCTATCTCTCTGCAACAATTGTCATGACAAATCCTATCTCTCTGCAACAACAACTATCATGACAAATCCTATCTATCTGCAGCAACAACTATCGTGACAAATCCCATCTCTCTGCAACAACAACTGTCATAACAATTCTTTTCTCTCTGCACCAACAATTGTCATGACAAATCCCATCTCTCTGCAGCAACAATTGTCATGACAAATCCCATCTCTCTGCAACAACTATCATGACAAATCCCATCTCTATGCAGCAACAACTATCATGACAAATCCCATCTCTCTGCAGCAACAACTGTCATGTCAAATCCTATCTCTCTGCAACAACTGTCAAGACAAATCCTATCTCTCTGCAGCAACAACTATCGTGACAAATCCTATCTCTCTGCAGCAACAACTGTCATGACAAATCCTATTTCTCTGCAACAACAACAATCATGACAAATTCTATCTCTCTGCAGCAACAACTATCGTGACAAATCCCATCTCTCTGCAGCAACAACTGTCATGACAAATTCTATTTCTCTGCAACAACAACAATCATGACAAATCCTATCTCTCTGCAGCAACAACTATCGTGACAAATCCCATCTCTGTGCAACAACAACTGTCATGACAAATCCTATCTTTCTGCAACAACTGTTGTGACAAATCATATCTCTCTGCAACAACAACTTTCATGACAAATTCTATCTCTCTGCTGCAACAATTATCATGACAAATCCCATCTCTCTGCAGCAACAACTGTCATGACAAATCATATTTCTCTGCAGCAACTGTCATGACAAATCCTATCTTTCTGCAACAACAACTATCATGACAAATCCTATCTCTCTGCAGCAACAACTATCGTAACAAATCCCATCTCTCTGCAACAACAACTGTCATGACAAATCCTATCTCTCTGCAACAACTGTTATGACAAATCCTATCTCTCTGCAACAACAACTATCATGACAATCTCATCTCTCTGCAACAACAACTGTCATGACAAATCCCATCTCTCTGCAACAACTGTCATGACAAATCCTATCACTCTGCAACAACAACTATCATGACAAATTCTATCTCTCTGTAGCAACAACTATCATGACAAATCCCATCTCTCTGCAACAACAACTGTCATGATAAATCCTATCTCTCTGCAACAACAATTGTCATGACAAATCCCATCTCTATGCAGCAACAATTGTCATGACAAATCCCATCTCTCTGCAACAACTATCATGAAAAATCCCATCTCTATGCAGCAACAACTATCATGACAAATCCTATATCTCTGCAGCAACAACTGTCATGACAAATCCTATCTCTCTGCAACAAATGTCCAGATATGCAACAATAGACAAGAACATTATAATAGTTGGGGACTTAAACTTCCATCTTGACATTCCCTCAGACCGGGATGCTGCAAAGTTTACAAGCACTCTTGAATCATGTGGCATGCGGCAACATGTTAACGAACCAACACATGTCGGCTGCCACACACTGGATGTTGTCATCACCAGGGATACAGACAACATAGTAACAAATGTAGCAGTCACAGATCCTGGACTTTCTGACAACACGGGTAAGGTGGCACGAGACCATTTTGCTGTTACTTTGATCGTTCAGGCTGCTAAACCTGCCCCTGTGAGGACAATTGTTTTTTATAGAAAACTGCGCTCTATTGACGTTGATTCATTCAAGAATGACATCATTGACTCAGACATTCTCAGTACAAGTTTGGAATCCACCGATGCTGAAGAGCTTGTGAATACATACACAAATAAACTATCATCTTTAATTGATAAACATGCTCCTCTACGGACCAAAACTATTGTTTTACGACCTACATGTATATGGTATACAGAAGATCTCCACGATGCCAAACACTTAAGACGAAAGTTAGAACGTAAATGGCTCAAAACTAAACTCACGATTGACCATGAAATATACAGAAACCAATGTGCTAGTGTGAATAGGCTACTCAGACAGGCTAGGGTTAGTTACTACTCGGACAAGGTAAAATCATGTGGGTGGGATCACAAGAGTTTATTCAAGATAACTAAAAACTTATTAGGAGGTTCAAATGAGACCATCTTACCATCCAACAAACAGTCCAAGGAACTAGCTCAAGACTTCAGCGACTTCTTTATCAATAAAATTGAAAGTATACGTAGTGACATAACTACTCACATCGGTCAGCCTAACTCGCACTCAGTAACGCAAGTGGTAGATCAACCATCACCCATATGCGAGCTTGTAGAATTTACAGCAGTGACAAAAGAAGAAGTGAAGAAGATCATTCAACGATCCCCAAATAAATCGTGTGAAATAGACCCTTTACCAACATGGCTTCTTAAGATGTGCATAGATGAACTATTACCTGTGTTGACAAAGATCATCAACGTCTCACTTGAAACTGCAAACGTACCAAAATCCTTTAAAAGCTCACGTATAAGACCTCTTTTAAAAAAGCCTGGACTTGATCAAAACACATTCAAGAATTATAGACCTGTTTCAAACCTACCTTTTATTTCTAAGGTTCTGGAAAAGGTAGTTGACGTGCGTCTAGAACAGCATTTGACACTGAACAACCTTCACGAGGAACACCAGTCGGCCTATAGAAAGCTCCACTCAACTGAGACCGCTTTAGTTAAAGTCCAGAATGACATTCTCCAATCTCTTGACCAAAACAAAGTCACAGTACTTGTGCTACTCGACCTGTCTGCAGCTTTTGACACCATCGATCACAACACTCTTTTAAATCGCTTAAAGCATCACTTTGGAATTGCAGGAAAACCGCTCGCATGGATGACATCTTATCTAAGTGATCTTTACCAAACTGTGTGTATTAACAGTGAACTATCAAAACCAGTACTGATGAAATATAGCGTGCCTCAAGGATCAGTTCTAGGACCAAAAAATTATATCATGTATACCAAGCCAGTTGGTGACATTTGCAGAAATAATAGACTTAAACATCATTTCTATGCTGATGATTCACAACTATACCTATCTTTTGAACCAACAGATATGGATTCCCATGTTGAGGCATTGTGTCGTGTTGAGGCCTGTCTTAATGATATTGTGTCTTGGATGCATGCCAACATGTTAAAGCTGAACACTGACAAAACAGAAGTAATACTGTTTACATCAAAACGCAATGCAAATCTCGTTTCGGATGTCTCTGTGAAAGTTGGAGTTTCTGAGATAAAGCCTACTACCTGTGTTAGAAATCTTGGAGCGATGCTGGATTCGAGGATGGACATGGAGCAGCATGTGAACTCGGTCTGTCGATCTTGCTATGGTCATTTACGACAGATAGGTCATATCAGACAATACCTAACCACAGATGCCACGAAATCTTTAGTGAACTCTCTAGTCACATCTAGACTTGACTATTGTAACGTGTTGCTAAATGGTGTGCCTAAGACAGTGATAAATAAAATATAAAATGCAAAGTGTTCAAAACACAGCAGCCCGTATTATTACGAGGACTTCCCGTTACAGTCACATCACTCCGGTGCTCAAAGAACTTCATTGGCTATCTGTGCAGTACAGAGTACAGTTCAAAACACTATCAATTACATACAAAGCCTTGCATGGACAAGCACCAGAATATATCAAAAACATGTTAGAGGTGTATAGACCCCAACGCGATCTAAGATCTAAAAATAACTCTATAACACTAATATTTCCAAGAAGTCGGACCGCAATGTATGGTGATAGAAGTTTTGTTACTGCTGCTTCGAAGCTATGGAATTCTCTTCCAGGAGGAATAAGAGACTGTGATACGTTTGCTTCTTTTAAAAGAGCCCTGAAGACACATTTTTTTATTGAGATATATGGAACTTAATTGTGATTTTTCTCTTAACAGTTTTTAGCATTGAAATGTTTGGATATCTTAAAGAACAGTTTATGTTTTTGGTCACTTTCTGTATTATTTAACTCTGTTGGCATCATTTAATTTCTGATTAGAGTTGCTTTTACCATTTTTTAGTTTTTTTAATACCTCCTGATGCTTTTTTTTATAGATATGTGTATGAAGTTTTAGTGTTGTTTTTTTCTATCATTTGTAATATTTTATTCCTATGATGCTTTTTTATAGATTGTTCATATGTATATGTATATTTGTTTGTTAAGCACTTTTAAACGTATGTATTTTATGATAAAAGTGCTATATAAATGTGGTATAATAATAATAACTGTCATGACAAATCCTATCTCTATGCAGCAACAGTTATCATGACAAATCCCATATCTCTGCAGCAACAACTGTCATGACAAATCCTATCTTTCTGCAACATTAACTATCATGACAAATCCTATCTTTCTGCAACAACAACTATCATGACAAATCCTATCTTTCTGCAGCAACAACTATCATGACAAATCCTATCTCTCTGCAGCAACAACTATCATGACAAATCCTATCTCTCTGCAGCAACAACTATCATGACAAATCCTATCTCTCTGCAACAACAACTATCATGACAAATCCTATCTTTCTGCAACAACAACTATCATGACAAATCCTATCTTTCTGAAGCAACAACTATCATGACAAATCCTATCTCTCTGCAGCAACAACTATCATGACAAATCATATCTTTCTGCAACAACAACTATCTCTCTGCAACAAAAACTATCATGACAAATCCTATCTCTCTGCAACAAAAACTATCATGACAAATCTTATCTCTCTGCAACAACAATGGCAATGACAAATCATATCTTTCTGCAGCAACAATTATCATGACAAATCCCATCTCTCTGCAGCAACAATTTTCATGACAAATCCCATCTCTCTGCAAGAACAATTGTCATGACAAATCCCATCTCTCTGCAGCAACAGGATCATCGTTCTCTAAGTAATCATCAAAGTTGTCATCCCAGTCATCATAAGCCTCTACAGGTCCCGAGATGAAATCTGAAATTAAAAATTAAATATTTCACCCAAGAGAGACTATTGAAGCATAACCTCTGTGTTATGATGAAGACAAATTCTACAGTCATAACTGTTATGCCACAATAGTGTAAATGATGTAAATTATATAATTAACATTTTTGCTGTTTTGTAACAGAACCAGAGACCCAATAAGCCTCCATTACCCTACTTTGATACTTATATATACTCACTAGGATATCTATTTAAACATTTCAAAATAATATGTTGAAAAGAAATTTTCCAATTTGCCAAGGTTAGACGTAATAGATTTCCCGCTTAAAATTGTAACATATTTTGTAACGTATTTAATGAGTCACATGATTTCATTATGATTTGACCGTGGCGTGGTCTAGTGGTAGAGCGTCTGCCTCACATGCGGATGGTCGTGGGTTCAATCCCCTGCCGGGTCATACCAAAGACTTTAAAAATGGTACTAGAAGCTTCCTTGCTTGACGCTCAGCATTTAGAGGAGAGTTCTAGGTCTGGTCGGCCCGGTGTCAGTATAATGTGACTGGGTGGGGTATCATACCATGTGTCTGTGGCATGATACTCCAGTGTGACAGCACTTAGAATACTGTCTCAAGTAGACACCGTCGCGATATGACTGAAAAAATGTTAAAAGCGAAGCTAAACACCATACAACAATATCATTATGATTTTAATTTGATCTGTTGCATGTAGGGTATATTGTTTCATCTTAGAAAGAGTCTGTATGACTATGTGAAAGTCATCAAGCAGTATTTAAGTGTTTCTATTTTTAGAACGGGGCTTTCTTTTTAAGTCTACCACTCCAACGTAAATATTAACTTTGTTTTGTTTTGGTGGATTTGACATACCAAACCATTGCAATATTTTTTATCAATGATAATGAGATGCTTTTTATCCATTTTAATAAGTACATTAATTTTTTAAGACATTAATAGCATTTTTCTGATATACTGGGGTAGCCCCTTTAAAGGGAATAAATCAGGATTTGCTTTAATTGGCAAAATTCCTATATATACTCACTGTATCTTTTTAAACATGCCAACATAATATATATCGGTAAAAGAGATTTCTTAACTTGGGCTACATGCTTTGATTAGACAAAAGATTTAAAATTAACATATTTTGTGACATATTATACAAGTCACTTAATTTCATTTTGATTTAATTTGATCTGTTATACATGTTTCATCTTAGAACTAGTCCGAATGATGGCATGAAAGTCATCAAGCAGTATTTAAGGTAGTTTGCGTACTTCTATTGCACTTTTTAACATCTGGCATAATTTATAAATAATCTGTACAATTGATCAATAAAGTATCAGCTTTCGATTCAGCTTGTTGTTTTTTTATTATAGTCCCGCATATATCTTTAAAAGCACCTCCTAGCGGTACAGGTTTTTTTAAATGATTTTCTCTGATTTTCACTTGTAAAATAATAAATATTGATTCAAAATTGTTTTCAATAACATTATTAAATTACTAATTTTATTTCCTGTGATATAATTATAACTTCCATGTATATAAAATACAATTTGTATTACCTTTACATCTAATCATTACGCCCGTGGTCGATATAAATGCAGTTTTAAAAACAATGAATTTTGAACATTCACGGCTTATTGCATGAAAATGCTCTGGAACAAGTTCTTGAATTTCACATAATTATGTTAAACTTTTTTATTTCATTTAAATATGACTGAATAAAAAGCATAATGAGTAGATGTAAAGGTAACATAAATTGCATTTTATATGTATTAAAGTTATAATCTCATCACAGGAAATAAAATAAGTAATTTAATAATGTTATTAACAAGAAATGTCACTGGTATTAAGTGTCACATGCCCTTCAAAATTGTCTGTGAAAATAGTGATATATTTCATAACAGGTAGATATTTATAATTATGTATCCATAAATATCAAGAGTAATGGACTGATGTTTCAGACTAAACACGCAATTTTATATTTTTTTACATGACTTTTGTGTAACCTTGACCTTGACATCTGATGTAAAGGTCTGGATATTTCTACAGGTAAATGCAGGTGACACATGGCAAAATAAAAATTACCAATTTTCAATTTAATTTGGACTTTAGTTTTATATTTTCCCCAAACATAGTTACACTGAGTTTGTGCTTAGTTGTGAACAAATGTACGTAAAACTGTTATATTGCAATTAAAGTGGAAACATTATACTCGTTCACATCTCATTAAAATAATAGTAATAAATTAATTGTATTCTAAAATATCAAGTGGGTCAGTAGTACAGCGGATAGGGTGCTGACTTCAGACGGCAGAGGTCGCGAGTTTGACCCAGGCTCTACCCGACCTCTCAAAACACAATTCAGTACCAGATCTAATAAGGGAATGCACTGGAGAACGATATGCATAAGCTCCGAGCTTACTTCACAATCAAGCTAAATTAAATTAATGTTAAATAAATGTACGTATGCCAAATTAATGATAGGCCGAAATAACAGATTAGACACAGGAAATAAAAACTAGTAAACGTAAATTTCTAGGTGACCTTTTTGAGGTTGTGATTTTATATTGACTAAAGAACAGCTTTTGATCATGAGGAAGGTTTAAATAAACAAAAAAGAACATGTATTCACTGCCTATAAAATAGTAAATATATTGTTTTCCCGCTTTCCTACAAAATCGATACGCCTGATCACGTGCACGTAAGCACGTAACAATTAAGCCATTATAAAAGCTGTGAAAGGGGCAACAAGTAAGAAATGACAACAATAATAATAATAATAATAATAATAATAAAGAAGAAAAAATACTCAGATAATATTAGTAATATAGTAATATAGCAATAATAACAATAATATTAATAATATAAGTAATAATAGTAATAAATAATAATAAAATATATAATAGATATTAATAATAATGATGAAAATAATAATATTATAAAAAATCTGCATATTTAGTATTGATTTTGACTATATATTTCTTATCCAATCACATGCCACGGGTTAAATGAAGATTCATTCATCTGGCACAAATTATAATCAAAATGAAAATTACACTGGAGGGTTCTTCGTGATCAATGGCCCGATAAATCACCAATTAACTATTTATTGACACACATGTGGTTCTCACCATTGGTATCTGTTTTGATGACTGCCATGCAACTCTGCCTTCATAATAGTAATTAAATTGTTATATTAATTGTGAACGACTGACCAGATGCACGTACGCACATATCCAATATAAAGCTGTGACAAATCAATAAGTCAATATGTATATTATAATAATAGCTCCAATGATAATAATATTTAAAAAAATAAAACAAATAAAATACTACATTTTTATAAGGAATTATTTAGAGACATGTCTTTAATTTTTATTAGTTTTAAAATTGTAGGATTGTTTTATTTTGTAAATTAACAATTCTGATCTGTTTTTATACGAAATCGCTATGGCAGCTGTGGTAAAATGACAGCCCTCAATACACATCCCTTAATACCTGTATGTCACACTTTCTACCATTCATTCAGAACTGCCGTGGGGTTTTTGGTTCGTTAATTTAATGATATTAACTTCATGATATTTACATACTAAAGCGTCCTGAAACTTCGAATAACCAATATCTTAAATAATTTTTTTATTTGTTGTTAATTGGCTGGCAGTTTTTCTTTTTTATCTTTTCTTTTTAATCACATAATGTTGGCTCAATTAAGATTCATCCATCTGGCACGAATTACAATCAAAATGAAATCATACATATCTTCTGTGGTCAATAGACCGATAAGTCACCGCTTTAGCATATAACTTAATTGACACGGCTCTCACTGGCATGTGACATAACGTAATTAACACCACGGGTGTGTTGCTGCGTGTCATATAATTAGCGGTATAGCACAGTGGGTGTAGTTTCAAACAAGTTTATTATAGTTTGTCATTTTAAATAATATATTAATATAAAGCATACTATCAGTAAAAGAATAATTTGAGAAACCCACTGAAAAAAGTTCATTGCAAGTATATTTATATACATAATGATAACGAAAATAATTATAAAAACTTAAAATATCAGAATATCTTTTTTAAGTTTAGTGAAGCCACATTTGGACCCAAATCGAGAAAAACACTACAAGATTATTATTTTTCAAAAATCATTTATTATAATGTCGAATTGCATCGCACGAATTATAATAAATTTTTCATCACCCATGCAGTGCATATTATTGATTATAAAGCTTATTTTAGTTTGAACATTAACAAAACCAGTGATATATCCACATGTTGTTAAGTCACTGCTTACACTAAGCAGATTTATGGATTATTATAAGGCCAAGGAGGTATCAACAGTATGGAATTATTAATTAAATTTAATTATTAATAACAATATATTTAGTTTATGTTGATGATGTATATGTAAATTTTGTGGACAAACTTAATTGCTTTCCTGTAACAAACGACTTACGGTATATCAAAGAAGATACTGACGCAAACACATGTCGGTCTGGATAACAGAAGCCGGTATAACGTGCGATATTCTTTATCACCCAGACCACTAATCACATATCAAAACATAGACACTTCCGTTAAACATGCCTACTATCGATACTAGTTTATCGGAAATTTACAACCTTTCGCCCAGCAGGTGACATAATATGTAGACAAACAATCGGATTATTAATTTACCTTGACTAAATCCCATTGATACATTTTATTGCTCCATTGGAACAGATTAAATCAAAAAGTCAATATAGAATAATTTTAGAGAGTTGAGATGTTGCGATTGGTTATGGGCCGGAAACCGAACTGAGCGAACTGAACGCTGAGTGAACGCTGAACGAAGCGAACGCTAAGAGGAGTATTAAATAGAGCACTCAGATACACAGCACTCGTGAGCGAATACTTGAGTTGTGAGTGTATTAAATTAACCGCATTTAATGGAGTGCACGCAAACGGAACGCGAACTAACCGCGAACGGAGTGCAAACTGAGCGCAAACGGAGTGCAATTATGGGGTACTTGAGCGGTTTAGTGTCTGTAAGAGGAAGGATGTTACGCGTGACATGTTGTCATGTTATGTTGATCATTTATAGCAAGTATTTATAAAATTCATCTATGTATGACAAAGTTACATGCCGGACACATAATCTCACACAGATTTTAATTTATAATTAAAATTGACCCTTTTATAAGGAAACAAGAATTCAGCGGAATGATATGTCTCGCCGTGCCCTCTTTGACTGTTAATACACACATGGGAGAGAAAAAAAATTAAAAAACAATGACAAAAATGATCTATTCTGATTAAAAAATGGTGGCATATATCTGTAAAGCTAAAAAATTATTGTTTTAATCCAGAGGTAACAGAGAAATGACATAACAACTTCCATAATATATTAAAGAGTGGTTATTTACAACAGTTATTTGATTTGATAAATAAGTAACAGCCACGATTTGCAAAAGAATGACACAAGAACTTGCATTATATTCATGCAAGAGTTACCTAACTTGGTTAATGTAGTTGGTTTAATGGCTAAAAAATATTTTTGGAAGTATTGTGTGAAGTTTTGATCAAATACATTAAGTGATTTTTGAGATATGAACTTGATGGTAGTTGCACACAAAACTTTATATCGCTCACCTGACTGACCTTGAGTCACCCAACTTAAGTAGATAATATAATACATGTACACTAAAAATTCCAGAAAAACGAGATGGGCGAGTAGTTAGAATTTCGATTTGTTTTAAAGATGTAACAGATGCGTAGAAGAGTTCAAACTTAGTAGAGGTTAACCCATGGTAAATGTCAGTGAAATTACATCGAAATCAGGTCAGTAGATTCTGACAAGAAGGCTTTTGAAGTTTTTACTATAGCTGCCTATATAGTAAACTAGCACCTCACTGTGGCGGTCATGTTTTTTAACAAATCACAATGGCTTGAACAAACTTGATAAAGGGTCACCCAAGGAACATTTCTGTGAAATTGTTTTAAAATCGATCCGGTGGTTTCTGACAAGAAGATTTTTTAAGATTTTACTATAGCTTATAAAGTAAACTAACCCCGACCTCTGGCCGCCATGTTTTTTGACGAATCACTATGGTTTGAACAAACTTGGTGAAGGGTCCTCCAAGTAACATTTCTGTGAAATTATTTTAAAATTGAGACAGTAGTTTTTGACAAGAAGATTTTTTAAGTTTTTACTAATTAAACTTGCCCTGCCCCCTGGCGGCCATGTTTTTTTACGAATCAAGATGGCTTGAACAAACTTGGTACAGGGTCATCCAAGGAACATTTCTGTGAAGTTATATCAGAATTAGCTCAGTGGTTCCAGAGGAGAAGTTGTTAGAAGCCAAAAGTAAATTATGGACGACAGACGACGGACACCAGGCGATCAAAAAGCTCACCTGTGAGCCTTTGGCTCTGGTGAGCTAAAAAAGAATAAATTTTTTTTAAATAAATTAAAAAAAAAGAAATGTAGGTCATACTCAGCACCTGCAGTATATAATGTGATGAAGGGTGTTAGTTGTAACTATGATCCAAGTATGAGTGTAGCACTTGTACTTGTTGAGAAATAGTGTAAAAACGAAAACTTAACGTTGGAGCTAAATATAAATGTTTGACGATGCTACCGTCAATGGAAAAGCAACACCTTAATCTCGCTTTTGTTCCTTCCTCGTGACGACAAAAACCTGGTGAAAATCGCATGAAAAACACATACCACTAGGGGGTGCTGTTAATGAGATTCTGTGGGTCTATATTAAAACAAAAACAAAGCTAAAATGAAAGCTGATACTTAATTGTATAAATGAATAGATTTTTGATAATTTATGCCAGATGTCAAAAAATCTGATAAGGAACACCATAAACTATCTTAAGTGCTGTCTATTTTTAGAATTGGTATTTTGATTCAAGTTTACCACTACAATTTGAATATTGATTTTGTCACGTTTTGGTATGTCAATTCAAAGTTTATTTATTATAAGTAATGAAATGCCTGTTATCAATTTAAAAATTTTAATTTTTAAGCCATTTAAAGCATTTTTCCTAATAAACCCCCATTTTTACAAAATGGTAAAAGTGAAATATTATACACCTAATGTTAAAAGTAGTAAAAATATAGTAAACAAGAAATGTCAGTTGTAAGTGTCGCATGCCTCCCAAATGGTCTGTGAAAAATAATAATATATGATATAATAGGTATCCATGGATATCAAGAGTAATGGACTGATGTTTCAGACTAGTCATGCAATTTCATGTGTTGTTTTTTTTTACATTAAAGCATGACCTTGACCTTTGTGTAACCTTGACCTTGACATCTGATGTAATGGTCTGGGTATGTCAACATTTAAATGCGGGTGAAACATCATCATGACATTCTGATCACTTGTGTCAAGCTACTTTAAAATCCCTAAATGTAAGACAAAGTTACAGATCAATTGTTTATCAATTGATAAATTGAGCCAAGTGTTTTTGAAGTCCATCCACGTATGATAAAGTAAAAGGATGGACTTGAAATCTCAAACAGATTCAAAGTGTTGTCATACATACTAAAAGTGTGATCTTGACCTTTGAGGAACGGGTCTAGGTCTTACTTATGACACGTCGCCATGTCATCTTGATAAATTGAGCCAAGTTAAAGAAAAAGCCACAGACCAGACACACAATATCAAACAAATTGAAAATGTGACCTTGACCTTTGAGGAAAAGTTCTGGGTCTTACATGCGACATTTAATTATGTCATGTTGATCAACTAAGCCAAGTATTTTTAAAATTTATTCATATATGACAAAGTTACCAACCAGACAAGGAACCTTACAAAGACTGAAAGTGTTGTCAAACAAACTCAAAGTGTGATCTTGACCTTTGAGGTACGGGTATGGGTCTTACTCGCAACATGTCGTCATATTGTGTTGATCATTTGTAGCAAGTATTTATAAAATCCATCTATGCATGACAAAGTTACAGGTCAGACAGGAAATCTCACTCAGACACAAAGTGTTATCAAACAAACTCAAATTGTGACTTTGTCCTTTGAATAAAAATAGTAAATATATAGTAAATATATAGTAAATATAGTAATTCCATGTAATTATTATTGTTAATATTGTTAATATTGTTTTTATTGTTGATGTTGTAAATGTTGTTTTTATTGTTGATGTTGTTATTGTTGATGTTATTGTTGATGTTGTTATTGTTAATGTTGTTGTTATTGTTGATGATGTTGTTATTGCTGATGTTGTTATTGTTGATGTTGTTATTATTGTTGATGTTGTTGTTTTTGTTGATTTTGTTATTGTTGATGTTGTGGTTATTGTTAATGTTGTTGTTATTGTTGATGTTGTTATTGTTGTGGTTATTGTTGATGTTGTTATTGTTGATTTTTTTATTGTTGATGTTGTGATCATTGTAGATGTTGTTTTTATTGTTGATGTTGTTGTTATTGTAAATGTTGTTATTGTTGATGTTGTGGTTATTGTTGATCCTTTAAGTGTTAAAACCCTGTTATACGGGAGAGATTATATTTCAGACAATGAAAATATTGCTGTTTTTAACAATGTCCAAACTTATATTAAAGACACTAAACGTTGTGATAAAGAATAGATCTTACTAATTTTAGTATTTACCTCACAATGGAGCCCCTAATTTAAGGTCAGCATTGGAAGCATATATTTAAACAATGTATCCCATTTCATTTTTTCTTCTTGCTTCATATATGAATATGTTTTACTGCTATCTTGATTGTTTTTTGTAAATAATTTGTTGTTGGGAAGGGCCGATTTTAACGTTGGATAACTTATTGTTACGTTATTGTTATATTGTTGATGTTTTTTTTATCGTTGATGTTGTAATCATTGTTGATGTTGTGGTAAGTGTTGATGTTGTTATTATTGATGTTGTTATTGTTGATGTTATTGTTGATGTTGTTGTTAATCTTGATGTTGTTATTGTTTGAAGTTGTTATTATTGTTGATATTGTGGAATTTGTTGATGTTGTTAATATTGTTGATGGGGTTATTGTTGTTTTAGTGGTTATTGTTGATGTTGTTGTTATTGTTGATGTTGTGGTTATTGTTGATGTTGTAATTGTTGATGTTGTGGTTATTGTTGATGTTGTTATTGTTGGAAGTTGTTGTTAATGTTGATGTGTTGTGGTTATTGTTGATGTTGTTGTTATTGTTGATGTTGTTATTGTTGAAAGTTGTTTTAATTGTTGATGTTGTTGTTATTGTTGATGTTGTTATTGTTGATGTTGTGGTTATTGTTGATGTTGTTATTGTTGATGTTGTTATTGTTGGAAGTTTTTTTAATTGTTGATGTTGTTGTTTTTGTTGATGTTGTTTTTATTGTTGATGTGGTAATTGTTGTTTTAGTGGTTATTGTTGATGTTGTTGTTATTGTTGATGTTGTGGTTATTGTTGATGTTGTTGTTATTGCTGATGTTGTTGTTATTGTTGATGTTGTTTATATTGTTGATGTTGTTGCTATTGTTGATGTTATTGTTATTGTTGACATGGTGTGTCTATTGTTGATGTTATTTTTATTGTTGATGGTGTGGTTATTGTTGATGTTGTTGTTGTTATTATTGATGTTGTTATTGTTGATGTTGTAATTGTTGATGTTGTTGTTATTGTTGATGTTATTGTTGATGTTGTTGTTATTGTTGATGTTGTTATTGTTTATGTTTTTTTATTGTTGATGTTGTGATCATTGTTGATGTTGTTTTTATTGATGTAGTTGTTATTGTTTATGTTGTGGTTATTGTTGATGTTGTTGTGTTTATTGATGTTGTTGTTATTGTTAATGGTGTGGTTATTGTTGATGTGGTTATTGTTGATGTTGTTGTTATTGTTGATGTTGTTGTTATTGTTGATATTGTTGATGTTGTTGTTATTGTTGATGTTGTTTTTATTGTTGATGTTGTTATTGTTGATGTTGTTTTTATTGTTGATGTTGTGGTTATTGTTAATGGTGTGGTTATTGTTGATGTGGTTATTGTTGTTATTGTTGATGGTGTGTTTATTGATGATGTTTTTTTATTGTTGATGGTGTGGTTATTGTTGATGTTGTTATTGTTGATGCTGTTGTTATTATTGATGTTGTAATTGTTGATGTTGTTGTTATTGTTGATGTTGTTATTGATGATGTTGTTGTTATTGTTGATGTTGTTATTGTTGATGTTGTTTTTATTGTTGATGGTGCAGTTATTGTTGATGTTGTTTTATTGTTGATGTTGTGGTTATTGTTGATGTTGTGGTTTTTGTTGATGTTGATATTGTTGATGTTGAGGTTATTGTTATGTTGTGGTTACTGTTGATGTTGTTGTTATCATGATGTTGTTATTGTTGATATTGTTGTTATTGTTGATGTTGTGATTATTGTTTTTGTTGATGTTGTGGTTATTGTTGATGTTGTTGTTATTGTTGATGTTGTAATTGTTGAAAGTTGGTTTTATTGTTGATGTTGTGGTTTTTGATGATGTTGTTTTTATGGTTAATGTGGTTATTGTTGATATTGTTGTTATTGTTGATGTTGTTTTTATTGTTGATGTTGTTATTGTTGATGTTGTAGTTGTTGTTGATGTTGTTGTTATTGTTGATGTTGTTTTTATTGTTGATGTTGTTATTGTTGATGTTGTAGTTATTGTTGATGTTGTTGTTATTGTTGATATTGTTGTTATTGTTGATGTTGTTTTTATTGTTGATGTTGTTATTGTTGATGTTGTAGTTATTGTTGATGTTGTTGTTATTGTTGATATTAATGTTACTGTTGATGTTGTTTTTATTGTTGATGGTGTGGTTATTGTTGATGTTATTTTTATTGTTGATGGTGTGGTTGATGTTGTTGTTATTGTTGATGTTGTAATTGTTGATGTTATTGTTGATGTTATTGTTGATGCTGTTGTTGATGTTGATGCTGTTGTTATTGTTGATGTTGTTATTAATGTTCTTGTTTTTATTGTTGATGTTGTTTTTATAGTCATTGTTGATGTTGTTAATTTTTTCTTGTTATTGTTGATGTTGTTTTTATTGTTGATGACGTGGTAATTGTTGATGTTTTTTTTGTTGTTGATGGTGTTGATATTGTTATTGTTGATGTTGTTTTTGTTGAAAATATCATAATGACATGTGTCCCCTAATTGAACCCTCGTTGCGGGGTCATATTTAACACTAGGGACACAATTTGAACAAATCTAACAAAACTATAGTTGGTCATCATTACTACATAAACATTTTGAAAATCTGTTGGGCCGTTCATGAGAAGAAGATTTTTTAAGTTTTGGACTATTTTTAGTAATGGTGGCCATCTTGAATTTCAAATCAAAAAAAAAAAATCTTCTGTATAGTGTCCTTTGCAATAGAAACACCCATATGAAATTTCAGTTTAATTGGCCTAGTGGTTTCAGAGAAAGTGCTGCTAACAGACTACAGACGACGGAAAACAGGCCATCACATAAGCACTTCTGGCCTTTGGCCAGCAGAGCTAAAAACAAGAGGACCAGAATGGCGCTAAATTGTTCATATGTGGTAGAGGAGACAATGCCAAAGAAGGCAATTTTTGCTAGAGTGTACATAAATTCATATACATTTTTTGTCGATTCAAGGACTATAACACCCAACATTAATAACACAATATCAAATACACATATTTTTTGACAATTCAAGGGCCATAACTCTGACAATATTTATCTGATTGGCCATTTCAAGAACTCATTTAATATATTATAGATACATAATAGCTGTGTCTGTAAAAGTTTATATGAAAACTGCAAGTGCTAGATGCACACAACGTCAAATAATGCAATTTTTAATAATTCAAGTGCCATAACTCAAGACATTAATTACCCGATTTGGCCAGATCAAGAACTTGTCTGAGATATTATAGTTATATAACTACTGTGTAAGTTTGATGAGGATCAAGTGAAAAATGCAGGTGCTAGTGTGCACACAAGGTCAAATATTGCATTTTTTTAATTTTTAAAGGGCCATAACTCTGACATTATTCATCCGATTTGGCCAATTTAAGACATTGTTCGAGATAGTATGGTTATATAACTACTGTGTAAGTTTGATGAGAATCAAATGAAAAATGCAGGTGTCAGAGTGCACGCATGGTCAAATAGTGCAATCTTTAATGTTTCAAGGACTCAAACTCCAACATAAATAATCCGATTTTACCAGTTCAAAAACTTGACCAAGACATTATGGTTTTATAACTACTGTGCAAGTTTAGTGAAGATGAAATAAAAAATGTGGGTGCTAGAGTGTATACAAGGTCAAATAGTGCATTTTTAATGATTCAATGGCCATTTCTCCGACACTAATTATCCAATATGGCCAGTTCAAGAACTTGTTTGAGATATTATGGTTATATAACTACTGTGCAAGTCTAGTGAGTATCAAATGAAACATGTTGGTGCTAGAGTGCACACAAGGTCAAATAGTGCAATTTTAATTTTTCAAGGGCCATAACTCTAACATTAATAATATTATTTGGCCAGTTCAAGAACTTGTCCGAGATATTATGGTTATATAACTACTATATAAGTTAAGTGAAGATCCAATGAAAAAAGCAGGTGCTAGAGTGCACACAACAAAAAACTTAACAGGCTGAACCATGTCATGTGTGTTTTTTTTTTAAATCTGCTAAACTTTGATGAAGTAAAATTGTGTTCCACTATTACTAAGACATACCAGATATTGATGGGTGGGGTGAATATTCGTTTTCTTCATCAGATAGCTCTAAATCTGCAATAAGAAATAAATTTAACTTCATTACTAGTATTTTGCTAAAAATAAAATGATGTTATTTAATGCATATTTTCCAGATAAACAAATCAAAGTAAAAACAAACAAATAAACAAAAGAGAAACAAAAGTTCTAACTTATGATCCCATTTACAGTCTTTGTACACCCAGGAACAGAAAGCACTGCTTTAGATCTTGGCTTGATTTTTAACATTAATATATATATATGTTTTTATTTACCCTCGTGCTTTGAACCCGTCATTTTGGCGAGCAGGATAAGATGATTATTTAAAACATAAAAGGTGATTACGCATTTCTGTGATGATTAATGAGGATGATTTCACATAATAAGACATGTCGACATTCAAACTTGAAGTTTATCTTTAACTAGGTTGCATTATCATTATTATTTTCTTGGATTCGGTGCTTACTATAAACTAACGTTGATTATACTCATATTAAGATTTAATGTATAGACTGACAATTGTTTTAATGTGTGGATTAATTGACCAAAAAAATTTTTTTTCTTTTTATATTTACCGATGCAGCCATATATGACATAAACCTATATATTAATGGTTTATAATTAGTGCATATAATTACTTATATTAAATGAAGTGCACCTATGGTTGTTTACCAATATTGTAAGTCAAACAACGCTGCTCATAGCGCAAATCGCTTTGCTTGTATTGTCAGCGATATTCGACTTAACAATAAACTTTAGATAAAATTTAATTTTATCTAAAGTGTTATCTGTACACACTAATTGTGTATAGTTACAATGGTAAAATATAATTGGTAGTTATCTTATGTAACCATATATCCAGCATGCCACCAATAATTGTCAATAGTATAACCATCAACAAATTATGGTGTGCTGTAAAACCCCAATCATAATGTTTGGTGGTATAGATGAACTGACCTATGATGGTTTGGCTGCAATGGGATATATAAAATATAGCTTATTTTAGAACATATTTTGATAGTTAAAGCTATTATCATGCTATACGGAGGCTTTGTATATATGAACAGTAACAGCTGAATAAGGTATTATCCATTAGCATGTCACATTTTAAAAACTGACCAGTCGCTGTTAATCGATCCATTTTGCATCAATAATGATACAGAATGGTTTAAGAGTGTGTTAAAACAAAATAAAGTTAAACTGTGAAAAATGTATATTAGAGCACCCAGCAGCTCGCGCATACCTAAAACAGCCAATAGTAAAAATATTTTAAAAAATTGGATATCATCTCAGATCAGATCTGGAATGAACTGATTACCAATAACTGGTCCCTGATATTTAGAATAAAAAATAGTCTTGTGTAAATCTATATTGAATATCAGGGTGGTAAGTATCAATAATATTCCCTACAACCACTCTCAGTAGTGTGTATTGAGTGCAATAAGCCATATAATCCCGTACCAAAAGTATGTTATTATTTTTATGCTATGAATTTGCATAATGTAACTTATGTTATAACCGCAATAATAATAATGATGTTAAAATCGCATATATGTCCACAAAGACACAATATATAATCAAATATGATGCGAACATGTTTATATTTAGAGTAAAATAGAGTGTTTATGCCATACATTTGGCAATTTTCATCTCACGGTTATTGTTTTCCATGTACAATCATGGATAGTACCTTTAATTTGATTTGTCTAAGCTATTACTTATCTTGGCGCTGATTGGACGATTTTCAATCCGATTTTCGCTTCAAGCTCAATGAATTGAATATCGGACGGATTTCAATCCGGTATATAAGCCTAGCTCGACAATTTTGGACATGTACTAGATTCTGACATACACCACAATACAGATGCCTTCCTTTCGGTCGGCGCTCTGCAGTGGAGATGTCAGGCTAGCAAATGAAAATAGTGTATTTACAAAACCTTGAGATGAGAGATAGGTAATTCACTGGTGTATCCAGTGTAATTGGATGGAGTTACACAGATTACCTATAAAAGTATGCGATATGGGATAACAGGCTGTCACTCTGGTGCAGAAACATCAAATTAAAACAATATAAATGTAAAAATTACTAAAAATAGTTGGAAAAACTTCCTGTTCCCTGTACACTGAAACGACCCAGTTTAGGGTATTATTAAAAAATTATAACACTATTATAAGAAGATTTGTACAGTATGTACAATATATTTACAATAAAAGATTGACACCCAATCTAACAAAGGGGGTGCACAAGAATAGATTTGAGCCCCATAGTCTATTTTTGGACATATGAGAGACTTATTATAGAAGTAAGAGGCTATTTTTATCAGAGCAAAAATCTGTACCTCTTAGCATTCTCATCAAATTTAAGTCTCTCTCATACCTGATCATGATGTCCTTTATGTGACTGTGAAAATTTAGTTTCCTATCTAAAAGCATGCCTAAAAATTTGATAATTTTTTTTAATATGATCAGTGTGCCACCTAAGAATACGTCCAAACTGTGCTGATTTGAATTTCCAAAAATAATACGCACTGATAATATAGCCCCTTGTTGGGTTCCTCTTTCTACTGATTAAGTATCTGAGAGGGACCCCCTACCTTAACTTGAATTTTGTGGCCCTCTAGGAAGTTCCTTAGATATAGGTAGCAGTTTCCTGTTATACCATGTTCTTTAAGTTTAAATAATATGCCTGAGTGCCAGGTTAAATCAAAAGCTGCTTGTAGGTCTAAAAAGATGGCTAGGACCGAGTGTCCCCTATTTTTTGCTGAATTTACGTCATGTTGCAGACGTGCGAGCTGGTCCAAAGTGTGCCTCCCCTTTCTAAAGCCAGATTGATATGGGTTAATTATATTTTTTGATTCAAGCAGATGTTCTTATCTTGCCTTTACCATCCCCTCCATTAATTTGCCAGGATGGGAGGTAAGGCTGATGGGTCTGTATGACTGTGGTTCATTTGGGTTTTTCCCTTGTTTTAATAATGGGATAACACAAGCCTGCTTCCACGCTATTGGGTATACACCATTATTCCAAACCCGGTCATATAGTTCAAGCCATAATTCCAGTGCTGATCTGGGCATATGTTTGAACATTTGATAGGACAAATTCTTAAGTCCTGAGGCGGAGTTCTTCCTGCTTTCTATTATTGATCTTAGTTCAAAAATTGAGAAGCTATTGTTCAGTGGTGACCAGTTGGATTCTAGGGTATCTAGGTGATTTTTGTACAGTGATTCAAAGTTTAAATGTCTACATTTGATTCACTGCTAACTTTAGAGTAGTGCTTAACTAAAAAGGTAGCTTTTTCTACTTCTGTGACCGCTAAAGCTGTATTTTTTTAAGTAATGGTATTGGGCGATGCAAATTTCCATTAATTCTGCAGATTTTAGTCCAAAATTCTTTAGAGTTTGAGTCTTTATGAATACAATTCTTGCAGAATTCTTCCCAGTTAAGCTTTTTAGCGTTGAAGATGACATTTTTTGCTTCTCGTTTGACCTCCTTGTAATCATATAGATTGCCTAAACAAGGGTGCCGCTTTAGTTTATTTAATGTCTGCCCATTTATTGCATTTTGGCAGGTTTCACTCCACCACAGGACATTTTTGCCCTTTTTTTGTTTTGGATTGGAGACGGGAATATATTGTGCTATCAGTAGGAATCTCTCAGATAAATTTTTATTAAAAATATTGACGTCATCAGAGTGGACCTCATCTCATGTTATCTCACTGCATTTACTATAAAAAAGATCCCAGTCTGCTTTTTCAAATTTTAATTTTGGAATTATATCATTTTTTTCTGGTATTTTTGAGTTTTGTTTTTTTATTGTTGTGCAGATTGGGTAGTGATCAGACCCCAAATTATCATCATGTACCCACCAAGATGAAATAGCCAAAAAATTTGGGACTGGTGAAACTTAGATCAATACAGGAGCCCTTGCCTGAGCCCTGGTCTACTCTGGTTATGGAACAGTCATTGAGTAGAACTTTTGCCCGCCCATTAAAAAACATCCCTCCCTTGGCGGTTCGTGTAAGGAGGCCCCCATGTGGGGTGGTGTGTGTTGAAATCTCCATGTATAATACAGTCCCTAAGTCCATCCTCAGCATTTAGAGTTGAATTTATATGGTCTAAAGCCTCCAGATCACACCCCCTGGAGTATAAATTAATGAGAATGAAGAGGGATCTCCCTAGATGAACTCTAAACACTTGAGATTCAAGTGTATAGTTCTCCAGGTGGTCTTGGGGATCATCCACTCTGATTTCCTCGTAATAAATATTATCTTTAAAATATACAACCAAGCCTCCGCACGTATTTTCACGTGCGTTTTTAAAATATTTATATTCAGTATGGTAACAAGGGATCTTCCTCTCTTGATTAGTTTCGAGTTTGGTTTCCTGCACACAGAAGATATCAATATTAGGGTTTAAATCCAATAATACCTTAATCTCTGTGTGCCTAAGAGAGGTCAATCCCCGGGCATTAAAAGAAATGACTGTGAGATCCCGACTGAAAGCAGATATTATTATTCATATGGTTACGAACAGCCAGTGCCTTGTGTTCTGGGGACTGAGACAGTATTTTTTAGGGGTTTTGGACTGTCTCAGTATACCTGCCACTATGGGTTTTTTCCTAACAATTTCAGTCAGCTGTGCACGTGTCTGGATTTTTTTGTTTTGTTTTGCCACTCCATTTCCCTTGTCAGTCACACTGGTTTTGTTTGAAAATTTTAGAATGATATTTGAAATAAATTCTCTTTTTAAATATTCATTTAATCGATTTCCGGTGATTTTAGATTTATTAAGTATTAATTTTTTGGTTATTTCCACAATCTTGTCTTAAGTAATTGAAAAATTTCTGATTTTGTTCTAAAATGATTTTGGGTTCTTTATTTAAATATTTTTCCTCAGTTTCACTTTTTGAAATAGTCACCAGTGAAGTTTGTTGGTAAGTATCTACCAGTGTGACATTTTTTGTCGGGTGGCTGATTACTGGAGCCTTCCCCACCCCTATAAGGTTAGCAAGCGTCACTGTCTCTAGAATGGAGACATATTTACTTATGTTGCTGTCCCTGTCTGAGTGATAGAAGCTCTAGTGTATTGAGACCAAAGACTCCTCTCCGGTGACATTGAACTCGCTCCCATCACTGCCTGAGGTTTCTGAGACCCAAGTCTGTGATGAGCCAATGCTCTCTGTACCCTAAGACAAGTCTGAAATGGAGTGTTGTTTGGTGTGATCATATCCCTTTCTTGTTTAATGTTAATTGACGGAGAAGGAGATCTGGGTCTATTAACCTTATTATCCCGATTTATCACATTTTTTTACTTTTTAGGTGTGATCCTAACTATAACACAGTTTGAGTTGTCGGACTGTGTTGATTCATTGATTGTGTCCCCCTTTTTATATTTAAATAGCTCCCTGGCTCCATTTAATTTTTTTGTTTCTCTAACTAAGCAACCTTTTGGAGTCCTGGAGAATTTTGAGGCTATATCCCCTGAAGTTTGAACCTTTGAGGTTTCTGTATGATTTTTGGGTTCCTGGTTTACCTTCACCATGGATCCTGGGGATCCTTGTGAGTCAGCAGATATCATAGAGATTTCTGCTTGTATACAGGTGATAGCACCATCTGTGAGTTTTGGATATCCCAGTATATTATTTTTTGTAGGATCAGACCCATGGCTCTGTCCTACCCTCTCCATACTGTGGACTTCCGTTCTGTGACCCTGTGGGGGAGGAGTGGCGGAACTGGCCGAAAACCTCTTTTCCGCCACATTCCAGGGGATCCCGTCCCTTAGGGCCATCTTTGATATTAAGTTGCTTTGATAAAGGACGGGCAACCCCTGAATCGGGTAGTGTGTCTCACCCCCACAGTTTGCACAGGTTGGAATACCGGCACTCTCTTATGTTGTGTGACCCCACACATCGTGCACACCTGACATCAAATTTACAGCCCAAGCTCCCATGTCCAAACCTCTGACAGGCGTAGCACCTGAGCGGGGGCGGCGAGAAGTCTTCCGTCTTAAAATATGTAGGTGTATCGGCCACTTGGACCATCAGGCAATGAATTGCCTGAGAACGTGATCTTCACCGCCCCTGACAGGTGCCCAAACTTATCCTTCAGCCTGTCAGCCTTGAGGAGCCCTACACATCCACCAGCTACTGGTAAAATTGGTCACAGGTGAGAGTAGAGGTCCCCAAGGTCAACCCGCAAGGGTATATTGTATATCACCCCGGCCACTGTTGTATTTCCTCCTTGTGGAATGTAGGCCACAACTGGTATATTTGCCAGGGGGAAAGGTCTTATTTTTAATATGTCTGTCAAAGATTCAGCTGATGCCAGCTCGAGCATGAATGCCCCGACCTCAGCGGAATAATTTTTTTTAGTTTAATGGTCAGCTCCCAGTGTATTGCTTTGGTAAAGTTCGCTAAAGATGTGCTTTCCAATATGGGAGCTGCTCCAGCTGATTTTATGACCAGCTTGTGTGCCCACGGGTTTTTATACAGATAGTGCATGTCCGTGGGCATCCGAGGCTGATCATGTTGATACGAAACTTTTGAGTTTGTATCTGTGCCTGTAAAAGTATTAAAGTTTCGCACTGAATCCATTTGCAGATTAAACTTTTAAATGTGAATGACAGTGACAATGAACATGATCTATATATTTCTGTAATGAGCATGAGATGATGATTATAAATATACTGAAGGTGATTATGATTATGATTGATAAGATATGATGTTTCTTCCTGTTTCAAAAATGACCGGTTCAAAACTGGGGCGAATAACACTTAAGTATAAATAAAATGCATACTGTGTTATTCTAAGCTAACACATTTTGGTCGGGGCAATTTTGGTAAATACAGTATACTAAAAAATTGGGTGGGGTAAGCCAAAAGGTAAACAAACATAAACAAAGAAATTGAAATTTTGAGAGAGCCTAAATAAATGACAAAACGAGCTAGGAGGTTTCTTCTGGTAGTTACCGCTGGTTTGTATATTCCGCTGATGTGTTGTCGATATCAACATCTTTTGATTTTCCCTCATCGGCAATAAGAAGTAGAATTTTAGATTCTAAATCTTATTTTGCTTGAAAAATGGCCACCTCCATCGGCACCGGAACAGGAAGTGGATGATGAATGGAATAATCTTTCATATTAATGATTACATTAACAAACTATGTAGACCAAGAGCAGCTGACCTAGAGTAGCTGACCTAGAGTAACTGACCCAGAGCAGCTGACCTGCAACAGCAGCCCCAGCTGACCTACAGCAGCTGACATAGAGCAGCTGACTCAGTGCAGCTGACCCAGAGCAGCTGACCTACAGAAGTTTCCCCAGAGCAGCTGACCTGCAGCAGCTTCCCCAATTCAACTGCCCCAGAGCATCTGACCTAGAGCATCTGACCCAGAGTATCTTACCCAGAGCAGCTGACCCAGAGTATCTGACCAGAACAGCAGACCCAAAGCAGCTGACCTAGAGCAGCTGACCCAAACTAGCTGACCTAAAGCAGCTGGTAAGGTTATACATTACTTGTTCATAGAGGTAAAGGTAATCCAAATGGTTTTGAGTCTGAGCCAAACATTTGAAAGAAATTGAGCTAAATGTATTGAATTATGTAGGCCAAGTTCATTATCTAGGTGGAGATTATCTAGAAGATTATCATAAAACAATGTTGGACCCTATTCGGTGACTGCAGGTGAAACAGTTTCTGAGGAACAGAGATGAAACAAAAAACTTTTGTAAGCTAAGTTAATTATCTGTAAAGGTATAGGCCATCAACACTTCAGTCAGAGAATGTCTACTTGAGACACCATTCTGAGAACTTCCACACTGGAGAATTATACTGCAGTCATGTGGTAAAAAGAAGGAAGATAATAAAGGACATTATGATATTATCAAGTTAGATATACTGTAAACATGGGTTCATTAGCAGCACTCAAACATTAAGTAGTTTTAATACACACATTATCAATGGTACAATATCAAACATGTAAATACGTGTCTACTTGATCATAAAGATTAGCTCGATTGCAATTTAACATTCTGTTTGTTTTCACAGTTCAAACTACACTGATAATCATTGTTTGCCTATATCTAATTTTCAACATCATGTTTTAGCACACTTACATAGTCTCAATAATGGCACAAAGGAAATGGTATGCCCATTAGACAATCTGTGTTCAAAGCATCTGGACAAGGAATATACATGTCTGAATGACAAAGATGATTACCTCCAGGTAAAATGATTTCTCTATCTGACCGTAGTTCTTCCATGGCAAGATTATGGGTGAACACTTTCAGATGAGGCAAACCAGAAAGCCAGTCTACATTATCAGCCAACCAGTCAATAGATGTACCTAAAATATAATGAACTGGTGAATTAATTTCAATATAGTAAGTAGTTTCTCTTCTCATTGTAACTACGAAAACATTGATTTATTATAATTTTTTACAGTTTCATTTAATATTTACTGTTTTTAAGGTAGTTTGTGGTGTTCCTATCTGATTTGTTGACATATGGCACAATTTATCAAAAATCTGTAGACATATACTATGAAGTATCAGCTTTCGATTTAGCTGAATTTTGACTAATTGATTGAATATTTATCACTTTTATGCCATCAGCTAACCCAACTACTGTTTCCTGTTCAATGTTTGTCTGCTATTTTGGATATCGTCATTATTTTACTTAGTATTTAGTATTAGTTTTATTTGGTTTACTTGACGTTGTCCAAAATCACAAGCAAACATCCTGTTTTTTTAAGTGTTTGATATTAATTTCAATTCAAATTTATGAAAAAAAACTAGCGTGAACACTCCCTCTTTCTATTTGATCATATTTTACTGAAATAATAAAGTTTAATATATGTGACATTTAAGAATGAATGAATGAATGGTGTTTTATCAGAGTTTTTTTGCGAAATCAGTCATGAATGTTCAAAATTAGCTGTTTTTAAACACACATTTATATCAACCCTGGCATAATGATTAGATGTAAAGGTAACACAAATTATATTTTATCTGCAAGAAAACTATAATATTATCACAGGAAATCAAATAAGTAATTTAATTATGTTACTAAAAACAATTTTGAATAAATATTGATTATTTTACAAGGGAAAAAAAATGGACGAGAAACTGCAGTATTATATATTAAAACAAGAAATATCAATGGTAAGTGTCGCATGCCCCCAAAATGGTCTGTAAAAATAACTTTATTTTATAATAGGTAGCAATGTGTCCATAAATATCAAGTCATGGACTGACATTTCCGACTAGCCACGCAGTTTCATGTTTTTTCACATTAAAGTGTGACCTTGACCTTTGTGTAACCTTGACCTTGACATCTGATGTAAAGGTCTGGGTATTTCTACAAGTAAATGCAGGTAACTGGTTCTGGGTCTTAAAGCGACACTTTGTCATGTCATGTTGATCAACTGATAAACTGAGCCAAGTGTTTTTGAAATCCATCCAAGTATGATAAACTAACAGACACGAATTAAAATCTCAAACAGACTCAAAGTGTTGTCCAACAAACTCAAAGTATGACCTTGACCTTTAAGGTACGGGTCTAGGTCTTACGGTCGGCACATCGTCATGTCATCTTGATCAATTGAGCCAAGTTAAAGACAAAGTTACAGACCAGACACGAATTGAAAGTGTGATCTGACCTTCTGGGTCTTATACATGCAACACTTCATCATGTCATGTTGATCAACTGAGCCAAGTGTTTTTGAAATTTATCCATACCATACCATGTAACATATTTACAGATCAGACACAAAATCTCACACAGACTCAAAGTGTCGTCAAAGAAAGATAAATTGTGACCTTGATCTTTGAAGTGGGAGTCTGGGTGTTACGCCTTGTTATGTTGATCATTTATGGCAAGCAAAATCCATCTATACAGACCAGACATGAAATCTAACACAGACTCAAAGTGATGACAAACAAACTCAACATGTGACCTTGACCTTTGAAGTACTGGTCTGGGTCTTACATACGACACATCGTCATGTCATCTTGATCAATTGAGCCAAGTTAAAGACAAAGTTACAGTCCAGACAAGAAATATCAAACAAATTGGAAGTGTGACCTTGACCTTTGAGGAAAGGTTCTGGGTCTTACACTTCATCATGTCATGTTGATCTACTAAGCCAAGTGTTTTTGAAATTTATCCATAGGTGACAAGTAGACCGGACACGAAATCTCACACATTCTGAAAGTGTCGTCAAACAAAGTTAAATTGTGACCTTTACCTTTGAAGTGGGAGGGTGGGTGTTACGCGCGACACAGCGTCATGTTATTGTGATCACTTGTAGCAAGTATTTATAAAATCCATCTGTGCATGATAAAGTTACAAGCCGAACAAGAAATCTCATACAGACTCTAAGGTGTTGTCAAAAAAACTGAAAGTGTGACCTTGACCTTTAAGGTATAGGTGTGGGTCTCATGCTGACATGTCATAATGTCATGCTGGTGAATTGAGCCAAGTGTTTGAAGCTCTACTGGCCAAAGGCCAGAAGTGCTTATGCAATGGCGTGTTGTCCATTGTCTGTTTGCAGCACTTTCTCTGAAACCACTAGGCCAATTAAACTGAAACTTCACATAGATGTTTCTATTGCATAGGAGACTATACAGAAGATTTTTTTTTTTTTCGATCTGAAATTCAAGATGGCTGCCATTACTAAAAACAGTCCAAAACTTAAAAAATCTTCTTCTCATGAACGGCCAAACCGATTATAAAAATGTTTATGTAGTAATGATGACCATCTATAGTTTTGGGTGATCTGTTCAAATGGTTTCCCTAGGGTTAAAAATGACCCCGCCCCGAGGGTTCAAGTAGGGGACACATGTCATTATAATAAATATTTTTTCTTTTTTAAAATGGAAATGATTATGCCTATATCTTCACAGAAACATTGTTTGGTGAAGGAGGTTCAATTTTGTAAAAATGACTGGGTTCCACTGTCTTAAGGGGTCAGGGGCTCTAAAAGGGTAAAAATTTGGAATTACAAAAACTGTTTCTTAAGAACAGGTATGTCAGATGTGTTCATATTTGGTATAAATTATCCCTATGTGTAGGGGTTTGATTGCAGATAAGAATTTAAGGGCTAAATTTACATAGAAATATTATAGGGAAAACTGAATTTTTTTATTTTTAGCATCCATGTGTAAAAAAAACTTTTAAAATTTGAAACATTTCTGCTCATAACAAATCGCTACGAGTGGGTGATTGAAGTTTGACAAATTAAGGGGCTGGGTTGTATAAGGGTTCTGTACACATGAATAAATATCTGTATTTAGTTTTCGTCATGTGTGAGAATGTAAATGACATGATAATCACACTCCAGTTTTACCGGTTCCTTCACCAAGTTGCTCGGCAATAGTCAAAGAGACCGACTTAGTTGTCCCCCGTTACTGGGTTTTCACTAAGTTGCTCAGCTGTTTCTTCTTCAGGTAAATGTATTGTTAAATGTGACATTGTGCAATAAGACTGAATTTTACATTTCTAACATTTATAGGGTAAAATTAAATGTGCGCTCTTTACTTTTTAATGTTTGCAATATAAATTGATTTTAATTTGATTTCATCTCAAATTACAAATAAACATAAGAATAAGAATCAAATTAACTTAATTAATGCAACATATGGTATACAATTAAAGCAAACATGTGTGTGTAACCAATTATAAATACACTCACCAAATTAACATAACAAACTTCTCGCTCTTTAAGACAGTGGGAATATCATAAAGTGTAGAAAATACTTCTTTTAATGAAAGAATAAACATGGCAAACTTCTCCAATTTTATTTATCTTTGAACAGCTTTTGATCGAAAGGTGTGAAAAATACAGGTGTGTTGGCGGGACCTAATTCTAGTTCGACTGTTCGACCTATCAGTGTTCTAGCCATCAGTGGTAGAATAATAGCAATTAAATAGAAATTTGGCAGGGACCGGGTAAGTTGTTCAAGCAATCTGTGGTGTTCCAGTCAACCGTGTTCGAGCTTACGAAGTTCTATTGTATTTATAAAATATATCTAAGCATCACAAAGTTACAGATTGGACACAAAATCTCACACAGACTCAAAGTGTTGTCAAACAAACTCAAAGTGTGACCTTGACCTTTGAAGTATTGGTGTGGGTCTTACTCGAGACAAGTCGTCATGTTATGTTGATCATTTTTAGCAATGTAATAAAAATCCATCTATGCATGACAAAGTTGCAGACCAGACATGAAATCTCACACCGACTAAGTGTCGTCAAACAAACTCAAAGTGTGACCTTGACCTTTGAGGTACGGGTGTCGGTCTTACAACATGTCGTCATGTTATGTTGACAAATTATTAACAAAATCCATCTATGCATGACAAAGTTACAGGCTGGATACGAAATACTGGACAGGACAGACAGACGGACGGACACTGCGATTAATATATGCCAACCCCCCCAAAGAATGCTGTGCAGAGTTGTTATCCACATAACCATGAAAACATTACCTTCATCAAGGCTGTGTATAGTTGTTATCCACACAAACATGACAACATTGCCTTCATCAATGCTGTGTAGAATTGTTATCCACATAACCATGATAACATTACCTTCATCAAGGCTGTGTAGAGTTGTTATCCACATAACCATGAAAACATTACCTTCATCAAGGCTGTGTAGAGTTGTTATCCACATAACCATGATAACATTACCTCCATCAAGGCTGTGTAGAGTTGTTATCCACACAAACATGCCAACATTGCCTTCATCAATGCTGTGTAAAATTGTTATCCACATAACCATGCCAACATTACCTTCATCAAGGCTGTGTAGAGTTGTTATCCACACAAACATGACAACATTACCTCCATCAAGGCTGTGTAGAATTGTAATCCACATAACCATGACAACATTACCTTCACCAATGCTGTGTAAAATTGTTATCCACATAACCATGATAACATTACATTCATCAAGGCTATGTAGAGTTGTTATCCACACAAACAGGACAACATTACCTTCATCAAGGCTGTGTAGAGTTGTTATCCACATAACCATGACAACATTGCCTTCATCAATGCTGTGTAAAATTGTTATCCACATAACCATGATAACATTACATTCATCAAGGCTATGTAGAGTTGTTATCCACACAAACATGACAACATTGCCTTTATCAATGCTGTGTAGAATTGTTATCCATATAACCATGATAACATTACCTTCATCAAGGCTGTGTAGAGTTGTTATCCACACAAACATGACAACATTGCCTTCATCAATGCTGTGTAGAATTGTTATCCACATAACCATGACAACATTACCTTTATTAATGCTGTGTAAAATTGTTATCCACATAACCATGATAACATTACCTTCATCAAGGCTATGTAGAGTTGTTATCCACACAAACATTACAACATTGCCTTTATCAATGCTGTGTAGAATTGTTATCCATATAACCATGACATTACCTTCATCAAGGCTGTGTAGAGTTGTTATCAATGTAGCCATGACAACATTACCTTCATCAAGGCAGTGTAGAGTTGTTATCAATGTGACCATGATAACATTACCTTCATCAAGGCTGTGTAGAGTTGTTATCCACATAACCATTACAACATTACCTTCATCATGGCTTTGAAGAGTTGTTAACAAAGTAACCATGGCAACATTACCTTCATCAAGGTTGTGTAGAATTGTTATCCACATAACCCTGACAACAGTACCTTCATCAAAGCTGTGTAGAGTTGTTATTCACACAGCCATGGCATCATTACTTTCATCAAGGCTGTGTAGAATTGTTATCAATGTAACCATGACGGCATTACCTTCATCAAGGCTGTGTAGAGTTGTTATCAATGTAACCATGACAACATTACCTTCATCAAGGCTGTGTAAAGTTGTTATCAACATATCCATGACAATATTATCTCCATCAAGGCTGTGTAGAGTTGTTATCCACATAACCATGACAACATTACCTTCATCAAGGCTGTGTAAAGCTGTTATCAACATAACCATGACAATATTACCTTCATCAAGGCTGTGTAGAGTTGTTATCCACATAACCATGGCAACATTACCTTCACCAATGCTGTGTAGAGTTATGTATTTCAAACTAATGTAAATCAATGATGCTATCCCCCGACTGACCACATACAATACATTGTAGTAGAAGATATTGTTACATATATAATTCATAAAGCAATAACTCAGAGTCTGGAATACTCTACTTACCACCTAGGTAAAGTTCTATACATTGATCACTGTCTAAACTGAAAGTCATGTTTAATCCATCAAATATTTTGTTGCTGATCTGGAAGCATCCGCTGAGATCCAAGTGCTCCAAAAAAGGACACAATGTTGTTATGGTAAGCACAGCTGCAATAGATGTATTTTGTTACATTTCTGGTATGAGTTAAACTTAATGATATGGCAATTTTTTTCATTAATCAGGCAGAGAAACTGATGGCAACAATAATTGACCTCTGTAATAGTCTCTTTGATAGGCTCTGTAATGGGCTCATGTTCTATGTAATGGTCTCTGTAATGCTCTCAGCAATGGTCTTTGTAATGGTCTCTGTAATGACCCCTGTAATGGTTTGTAATGACCACTGTAATGGTCTCTGTAATGTTCCCTGTAATGGTCTCTATAACGATCTCTGTAATGGTTCCTGTAATGGCCACTGTAATGGTCCCTGTAATGGTCAATGTATTAGTCTCTGTAATTGACAATGTAATGGTCCCTGTAATGGTCTCTGTAATGGTCTCTGTAATGGTCTCTGTAATGGTCTCAGTATTGGTCCCTATAATGGTCTCTGTAATGGTCAATGTAATGGTCTCTGTAATGGTCTCTGTAATGGTCTCTGTAATGGTCTCTGTAATGGTCCCTATAATGGTCTCTGTAATTGTCAATGTAATGGTCCCTGTAAAGGTCTCTGTAATGGTCTCTGTAATGGTCTCAGTATTGGTCTCTGTAATGGTCCCTATAATGGTCTCTGTAATGGTCAATATAATAGTCTCTATAATGGTCTCTGTAATAGCCACTGTAATGATCTCTGTAATGGCCACTGTAATGGTCCCTGAAAAAGTCCCTGTAATGGCCAATGTAATGGTCTCTGTTATGGCCACTTCAACTGTTTCTGTGATGGTTTGTATAATGGTTTCTGTAATGGTCTTTGTAATAGTTTCTGTAATGGTCTTTGTAATGGTTTCTGTAATGGTTTATATAATGGTATCTGTAATGGTACAGACCCTAAACTGCTCAAGTACCCCAATTGCATGCAAATGGAGTGCACTCAGACCGTAAACGGAGCACGAACGTAGTGCAGACGGAGTGCGAATGGAGCGCAGATTGAGCGCTGACAGAGCGGACCTGGTCCGTTAGCGAACGCTGGATTTTGAATAATAAACGCACTCCTGAACGCATGAAATAGATTGAGTGCACTCAGACACGCGGAGTGCACTCAGATGCGCAGTATATGCACTATACGCTAGGCACAGTAAGATAACTGATAACTAAACTATTCATGCGCTACTGAGTGCACTCGTTCATTCGGATACACTCGCCTCTCATTATTTGAGCGTGAAGTCAATAATCAAAATCGTAATCAATAAGAAATTTTCTGTACACATAAATATAAACCATGTAGTATATATAAATGTTTATTGGTATAACGCATGATAAAAACTAATTTTGGTCAACAATTTGTCAATTATATCATAAATATCAATATTGAGCTAATCAATATAATAAAGTTTAAAAACATATTATACAATATACGACCCATCGATGGTAATCTACGGTTTCAAGGCCTATTTAGTTGCACATTTAAACATGATTTGGTTTGCGCAACAAAAATATAAATAAATTTATATATTATGTAAATGACAATTCAAAAATATGTTATATGAAATCACTATTTGCCTTGCTATTTCGATATAAATTAGTTATAAAACATACAGAACATATATTTCAATTGGATTTAAGCATATACAGCTCTAAACACAAAAAAATCAAAGCATTTGTGAATCAAACAAAACATAGACATGCGGAAAATTATATTATTATATTATGACTCTATTTGTTTGAGTATTTTGGCAAAATAAAAATTACCCATTTTAAATTCGATTTGGAGTTTAGTTTTATATTATCCCCAAACATAGTTACACCGAGTCTGTGCTTAGTTGTGAAAACAATGCACGTAAGACTTATATTGCAATTAAAGTGAAAACAGTATACTCGTGCACATCTCATTAAAATATGAAAATAATAGTACCAAATTAATATCATTCTTAAATATAATGTGGATCAGTGGTGCAGTGGATAGAGCTGGCTTCAGATGGCAGAGGTCGCAAGTTTGACCTGCGCTCTACCCTATGACCTCTCGAAACACAATTCAGTACCAGATCTAATAAAGGAATACACTGGAGAATGATATGCATAAGCTCCGAGCTTACTTCACAATCAAGCTAAATTAAATTAATGTAAAATAAATGTATGTATGCCAAAACAACATGACAGGCGGAATAATAATGGTGATAATAATAATATTATGAAAAAATTTGCATTTTTTAGTATTGATTTTGACTACATATTTCTTATTGAATCACATGTCGTGGGTTAAATTTTAAGATTCATTAATCTGGTACAAATTATAATCAAAATACACGCATGCACGTATCCAAATGAATATAAAAACTGTGACAAATTAAGTAGTCAATATATATCTATTATAATAACAGATCCAATGATAATAATATATAAAAAAAATATAACAAATAATAATAATATAAATAAATACTACATTTTCATTAGTTTTAAAATTGTAGGATTGTTTTTATCTTGTGAAATTAACAATTCTGATTTTTTGTTTTATCTGTTTTGTATCAAAAGATATGCTGACATTCATCTCCTACAGATTGGGAATGTTTATTTAACCCAAGGGACTAATGACAGATAATTAACGGACAAAAGCTGCAAACTGTCAAAACTGTCAAATATGTTTGTAATTTATAATAAATGCATTCGTTACGTAAAATAAAACAACTAAATCGTAAGGGCTTTTCCAGAATTAAATGTATGGGGGGGTCGGACGGCAGTATAATTAAAATTTTATGCCTGGTGGGTGTTTTCATAAAAAAAAATGATGCCTTGCGGGGTAAAAGCTTATTAAAATTTCATGCCTTGCCGGTATTTCCGTCTATGAACCGATTTTTTTCTTCAACACCGTTTTTCTTCTCGAAATTTTATACATTTTCTGCCCAGATATTTCCTCCCGTCGCATAAAAAAACCATAAAATTGTCCTTCCCCATGTACCGCACCGAGTCAACATCCCGCAGCGTCTAGATTTCGGCGAGCGTCTTATCTTTATCGCAGCAGAAACTGCAGGTCTTTTAAATTTACCTTGATTTGACCTTTAAGTTTGCCACTGACACGCGTGTTGTAACGATTGTAATACACAACCTCCAGACACCATGACCAAGTGAACGTTTTACGCGACTACACAGTTGGACACTCGATACACTGGAGATGTTAATATTAGGAATTGTCTTCAATTAACTTTTTCATCTCAAACTGATTGATCTTTTTTGTTTAGACCGCCATAATATAATTACATCACCCGACAACAACATATGATTTAATTTGTTTGTTTGAAACAAAGTATAATTATCTACCTTCGGACTTCCCGAAAAGGGACAAGAAACATACTCTTAGTCGTGAAAAAATTATTTACACGGAAATGTACAAGCTAATCAGGTGGCGGAATACACTCGTAGCAGGCCGTAACCACGTCTACTTTATTAAATTGGTGCCGAGATGCCGTGTCACAAAATTATCTCCTCAAGTAAATTTTACGAATTATATTTCAATATTTGACGTATCGGATATGTTTACAAATACTCCAATACGGATATGAATATACAGACGTGTATATTATTAAATTCCGCAAAAACTACGATTCAACTCTAGGCATAGTGCCACCATTGCAAAAAGGAAGTGCTTCCGTGGGGTAGTCGCATAATGGCGGTTGTAAATAATCCTCAATTCTTCTTCTTTAAAAATGCATTTTCCTATTTTTAATGCTCATTTTTTTATTTGAATGGCATTATTGATGTATTTTGAACATTTTGATAGCATTGTCATGTTTGAATTGTGAATTTAGAAAAAAAAAATGATGCTTGGAAATTGGGGTATGAATTCATGATTTCCGAAGTCTACTTTCACTTTGTCACCAGTGTACACACTGAGCAGAAAAAAAATCTCTTATATGACACATGACCCCTACTTTTCTCATCATATTTTGATAGTGCAGAGGTTGACAAACAGTAAAATGTAGGTTTCACTTCTTTCATTTGGGACCCTCTATGAATGACAAGCCTTCAAACTTTTATTATTTACTATAGAATAAAGAACAAAAATCAATGGTGGGGTTACACCTATAAGAGAGACTTGAGTGAAATGGGGGTGATTTTCCAAAATGTTAATTGTAGGTAAAATAACCTCTTTTCTACACTCTCATAGTATTAAATGACAAATTGGAGACATTTGCTTCATAAAAAAACACATTTTGGCAAGTGTATGCCTCAAATAAAGCATATATGTGCATATTTACATTGAAATTTCATGAAAAATCACAAAATTTTGAAGATTTTTTATTTTGGATGATTTAAATGTGCAATTTTTAGCATGTACATTGTATTGAATAATGTATTTTGGTAAGATAATGTCTTCAGTGTATCATGAGACTGTTTTGGTGTAAAAATTTTAATGGAATTAGGTAAAAAAAAAATTTTTTGGGTAAAATTAGTCAAACACATCAAAATTGCATGTCGGTCAACATCTCGCGCCTGTATATAATGATCATGTAAAAAGTGGTATTTTGACAAAAGTTTCAGTATTTAATGCCTGCAACTTGGCAGTATTACTTCAAATTGGTAGTACTTAGCAAAAATGAGGTAATTATGAAATTAAAAAAAAAAGAGTTTCCTTATAGGCATAGTGCCACCATTGCAAAAAGGAAGTGCTTCCGTGGGGTAGTCGCATAATGGCGGTTGTAAATAATCCTCAATTCTTCTTCTTTAAAAATGCATTTTCCTATTTTTAATGCTCATTTTTTTATTTGAATGGCATTATTGATGTATTTTGAACATTTTGATAGCATTGTCATGTTTGAATTGTGAATTTAGAAAAAAAAAATGATGCTTGGAAATTGGGGTATGAATTCATGATTTCCGAAGTCTACTTTCACTTTGTCACCAGTGTACACACTGAGCAGAAAAAAAATCTCTTATATGACACATGACCCCTACTTTTCTCATCATATTTTGATAGTGCAGAGGTTGACAAACAGTAAAATGTAGGTTTCACTTCTTTCATTTGGGACCCTCTATGAATGACAAGCCTTCAAACTTTTATTATTTACTATAGAATAAAGAACAAAAATCAATGGTGGGGTTACACCTCTACGGCGGCATTGCTATTATTATATGCATATCCGCGCTGTTTGTCAGATAGTGTAAAACAATAATCTATTCGGCACAAAAAGAAACACCAAGAAATGCAGTCTATTGTGACAAAAAATAAGACATTGCGTTAGCAGTGAAAATAAAATCCACATTCTCAGTTATGTCACCCCACACCCTATACGCCTCATTCTTACCCCAGTGTCTGAAAAAATCATGGCGAAAAGCAGATATTTCTTAACGGTCGTACAAAAACATAAATTGGACTGAAATTGTCTTTGAGCATCCATAAGCGGATTGTTTCCCATCGGGTGTGCGAAATGAGGTCAAATTAGATTAAACCTTTATCGATAGTAGAGAGTAAATAACATGTGTCATAATAATGTTTGTTTCACTGTCAGAGTGACGTCATCGGACATTGGCACAAGGCGTTAATGAAAGGGACAGCGTGTTCATTCTGTGCATAAATTTAGGCATGTGTAGCATAACTCTCTTTACGGATCGTATCAATTTAATAGTAATTCTTTTTAAGAAATTAGTATACTGAAAATAAACATTTTAGAAGACAACTAGTTACAAACAAACACTAACCTTTAATTATTAATATGTTGTGTTTTTTCTCTCGTTTGTTATCTGTAGTGCCCCTTTATTTAATTCTCGACCTGAGGTAATTTGTGACGTAATCACTTGCATATCGGCATTAGATCAAAAGTGTAACGTCGGCGTACTTCAAAGAAAGTAGGCAACCGTCCAGACTAGTAATTTTGGAAGCGTTACAATAAGAAAACATTATAAAGGGGATTTTAGCCTCTTTTTTATTTTTATTTTGTGCATGGTGGTATTTTATCTAATTAAAATTTTATGCATGGTGGTATATATCACAATTAAATTTTATGCTCTGTGGGTAAAAAAAATAAGTGCCGTCCGACCCCCCCATACATTTAATTCTGGAAAAGCCCTAAGTATAATGCCCATGCATGCATGTTGATTTTTGTTTGTTTTAAATTTATTTATTTTACATCAAAAGTCAAGATCCAGAATGCCAGCTGCGGTAAATTGACAGCCCTCAGATACACATCCCTTAATACGTGTGTCACATTTTCTACCATTCACTCAGCACTGGTTATATTTTATAACGTGGGGTTTTCGTTTCGTTAATTTAATGATTTTAATATCATGGGTTTACACACTAAAGTATCGTTCTGAAAACTTGAATAACCAATATCTTAAATGAATTTGTTTTAATTCGATCTTTTCTTTTCAATCACATACTGCGGGTTCAATTAAGATTCGTCCGTCTGGCACTAATTACAATCAAAATGAAAGCATCTGCAGGGTTCTTCCATGGGCAATAGACCGGTAAGTCACCACTTTGGCGTATAATTTAATTGACACGGCTCTCACTGGCATGTGACAGAACGTAATTAACACCACGGGTGTCTGTATTGCTGCGTGTCATATAAGTAGTGGTATAGCACAGTGGGTATATTTTTAAACAAGTTTAATATAGTTTGTATTTTAATTAATATATTTACATGAATCATACTATCAGTAAAAAAAATAATTTGAGAAACACTAAAAAAAGGTTCATTTCAGGTACATATATATACATAATGATAACGAAAATACTTATTAAATTTTATAATATCAGAATATCTTTTTTAAGTTTAGTGAAGCCACATTTAGACCCAAATCTAAAAAAACACTACAAGATTATTATTTTTCAAAAATCATTTATTATTTTATATGTCAAATCGCATCGCACGAATTATAATAAATTTTTCATCACCCATGCAGTGCATAATTTTATTATTGATTATAAAGCTGATTTTAGTTTGAACATTAACAACAACCAGTGACATATCCACATATTGTTAGGTCACTGCTTATACTGATCAAATGAATGGATTACTGTTAATCCAAAGACGTATAAGCGGTATTGAATTTTTAATAACAATTACAATATATTTAGTTTATGTTGATGATGTATCTATAAATTTTGTGGAAAACCTTTTTTTGCTTTCCTGTAAAAAACGGCTTACGCTATATCAAAGAAGTTACTGACGCAAACATATTTCGGTCTGGATAATAGAAGTAGGTAGAACGTGCGATATTCTTTGATCACACAGACCACTGATCACAATTCACAATATCAAAATATAGACTCTTCTGTTAATCTTCCCTATAATCAGTAATGGTTTATCAGAAATTTACAACCTATCGCCCAGCGGGTGATACAATATGTAGACAAACAATCGGATTATGAATTCAATTACCTTGACTAAATCCCATGGATACATTTTATTTATTGCTCCATTTTTTAACAGCTTCAATGAATATGGAATCATTTTAAGAGTTGAGAGGTTGCGATTGGTTATGGGCCGGAAACTGAACTGAGCGGACTGAACATTGAGTGAACACTGAACGAACGAAGCGAATGCTGAGAGGAGTATAAAATAAAGATAGTAAACATCACTCGTGAGCGAATACTTGCGTTTGTGAGTGCATTAAATTAACCGCACTTAATGGAATGCACGCAAACGGAGCATAAACAGAGCGCAAACTGAGCGCAAACTGAGCGCAAACGGAGTGCAATTATGGGGTACTTGAGCGATTTAGGGTCTGTATCTGTAGTGGTCTTTGTAATGGTTTCTGTAATGGTTTTTGTAATGGTTTCTGTAATGGTCTTTGTAATGGTTTCTGTAATGGTTTATATAATGGTCTCTGTAATGGTTTATATAATGGTCTCTGGAATGGTTTCTGTAGTGGTATTTGTAATGGTTTCTGTAATGGTCTTTGTAATGGTTTCTGAAATGGTCTTTGTAATGGTTTCTGTTAGGTTTATATAATGGTCTCTGTAATGGTTTCTGTAATGGTCTTTGTAATGGTTTCTGTAATGGTTTATATAATGGTCTCTGGAATGGTTTCTGTAGTGGTATTTGTAATGGTTTCTGTAATGGTTTCTGAAATGGTTTATATAATGGTCTCTGTTATGGTCTCTGTAGTGGTTTCTGTAATGGTCTCTGTAATGGTTTCTGTAATGGTCTCTGTAACAGCCTTGGTTATGGTCTTTGTAATGGTTTATATAATGGTCTCTGTAATGGTTTATATAATGGTTTCTTTAATGGTTTATATAACTGTCTCTATAATGGTTTTTGCAATGGTTTATATAATGGTTTCTGTAATGGTTTATATAATTGTCTCTATAATGGTTTTTGCAATGGTTTCTGTAATGGTCTCTGTAATGGTCTTTGTAATGGTTTCTGTAATGGTTTATATTATAGTCCCTGTAATGGTCTTTTTAATGGTTTCTGTAATGATTTATATAATGGTCTCTGTAATGGTCTTTGTAATGGTTTATATAACGGTTTCTGTAATGCTCTCTGTAATATTTTCTGTACTGGTCTTTGTAATGGTCTCTGTAATGGTTTTTGGTAATGGTCTCTGTAAAGGTCTTTGGAAGGGTTTATATGATGGTCTCTGTAATGGTCTTTGTAATGGTTTCTGTAATGGTTTATATAATGGTCTCTGTAATGGTCTTTGTAATTGTCTCTGTAATGTTCTCTGTAATGGTTTATATAATGGTTTCTGTAATGGTCTCTATAATAGTCTTTGTAATGGTTTATATAATGGTCACTGTAATGGTCTTTGTAACAGTTTCTGTTATGGTCTCTGTAATGGTCTTTAGAATGGTTTATATAATGGTCTCTTTAATGGTATCTTTAGTGGTCTTTGTAATGGTTTCTGTAATGGTCTTTGTAATGGTTTCTGTAATGGTTTATATAATGGTTTCTGTAATGGTCTTTGTAATGGTTTCTGTAATTGTTTATATAATGGTCTCTGGAATGGTTTCTGTAGTGGTCTTTGTAATGGTTTCTGTTATGGTCTTTGAAATGGTTTCTGTAATGGTTTATATAATGGTCTCTGTAGTGGTCTTTGTAATGGTTTCTGTAATGGTCTTTGTAATGGTTTATATAATGGTCATTGAAATGGTCTCTGTAATGGTCTTTGTAATGGTTTCTGTCATGTTTTATATAATGGTCCCTGTAATGGTTTCTGTAATAGTCACTGTAATGGTCTTTGTTATGGTCTCTGTAATGCTTTAATAATGGTATCTGTTATTGTCTTTGTAATGGTTTCTGTAATGGGCTCTGTAACGGTTTTTGTAATGGTTTCTGAAATGGTCTTTGTAATGGTTTCTGTAATAGTTTATATAATTGTCTTTGTAATGGTTTCTTTAATGGTCTTTATAATGATTTAGATAATGGTCTCTGTAATGGTCTTTGTAATGTTCTTAATAATAGTCTCTCTAATGGTCTTTGTAATGGTTTATATAATGATCTCTATAATAGTCTTTGTAATGGTTTATATAATGATCTCTGAAATAGTCTTTGTAATGGTTTCTGTAATGGCTTATATAATGGTCTCTGTAACGGTTTATATAATGGTCTCTGAAATGGTTTATATAATGGTCTCTGTAATGGTTTATATAATGGTCTCTGTAATGGTCTTTGTAATGGTCTCTATAATGGTCTTTGTAATGGTTTCTGTAATGGTTTATATAATGGTCTCTGTAATGGTCTTTGTAATGGTCTCTGTAATGGTCTTTGTAATGGTTTCTGTAATGGTTTATATAATGGTCTCTGTAATGGTTTATATAATGGTCTCTATAATGGTTTATGAAATAGTTTCTGTACTGGTCTTTGTAATGGTTTATACAATGATCTCTGTAATGGTTTATATAATGGTCTCTGTAATGGTCTTTGTAATGGTCTTTGTAATGGTTTATGTAATGGCCTCTGTAATGGTCTTTGTAATGGTTTCTGTAATGGTTTATAAAATGGTCTCTGTAATGGGTTATATAATGGTCTCCGTATTGGTCTCTGTAGTGGTCTTTGTAATGGTTTCTGTAATGGCCACTATAATGTTCTCTTTAATGTCTCTATTATGGTCCATGTGATGGTATCTGTGATGATCCCTGTAATGATCTCTGTGGTGGTCTCTATAATGGACTTTGTGATGGTCTCTGTAATGGTCCCTGTAATGGCAACTGTAATCATTCCTGTAATGGTCGTTATAATGGCCAATGTAATTGTTTCTGTAATGGTCCCTGTAATGGTCACTGTAATGTTTAATGTAATTGGTTCTGTAATGGTCCCTGTAATGGTCCCTCTTATTGTCTCTGTAATGGTCACTGTAATGGTCCCTGTAATTGTCTCTTTAATGGTCCCTGTAATGCTCTCTGTGATAGTATCTGTGATGATCTCTGTGATGGTCACTGTAATGGTCCCTGTAATGGTCTCTATAATGGCCAATGTCATTGTTTTTGTAATGGTCTCTGTAATGCTTCATGTGATGGTCTTTGTAATGGTCCCTGTAATGGCCAATGTAATGTTCTCTTTAATGGTCCCTGTAGTGGTCTCTGTAATGGTCTCTATAATGGTCAATGTAATTGTTTCTATAATGGTCTCTGTAATGATTTTTTATAATGGTTCCTGTACTGGTCTCTGTAAAGGTCTTTATAAGGTTTCTATAATGGTCCCTGTAATGGTCTTTGTACTGGTCTCTGTAATTATCACTGCAATGGTCTTGATAATGGTCCCTGTAATTGTCTCCGTAATGGTCTCTGTGATGGTCTCTATAATGGTTTCTATAATGGTCTCTGTGATGGTCTCTATAACAGTTCATGTAATTTTCTCTGTCTCCGTAATGTTCTCTGTGATGGTCTCTGTGATTGTCTCTATAATGGTCCCTGTAATTATCTCTGTAATTGTCTCTGTGATGGTCTCTGTGATTGTCTCTATAATGGTCTCTGTAATTGTGTCTGTAATGGTCCGTGTAATGCTGTTTATAATGGTCTCTAAAATGGTCCATGTTATTTTTTCCGAATGGTCTCTGTGATGGTCTCTATAATGGTCCCTGTAACTGTCTCAATAAAGGTCTCCGTGATGGTCTCTATAATAGTCCCTGTAATGGTCTCTGTAATAGTCTCAGTTATGGTCTCTATAATGGTCCCTGTAGTTGTCTCTGTAATAGTCTCTGTGATGATCTCTATAATGGTCCCTGTAGTTGTCTGTCATAGTCTCAGTGATGGTCTCTATAATGGTCCCTGTAGTTGTCTCTGTAATAGTCTTTGTGATGGTCTCTGTGATTGTCTCTATAATGGTCCCTGTAATAGTCTCTGTAATAGTCTCAGTGATGGTCTCTATAATGGTCCCTGTAATTGTCTCTGTAATGGTTTCTGTGATGGTCTCTGTGATGGTCTCTTTAATGGTCCCTGTAGTTGTCTCTGTAATAGTCTCAGTGATGGTCTCTATAATGGTCCCTGTAATGGTCTTTGTGATCGTCTCTGTGATTGTCTCTATAATGGTCCCTGTAATGGTCTCTGTAATAGTCTCAGTGATGGTCTCTTTAATGATCCCTGTAATTGTCTCTGTAATGGTCTCTGTGATGGTGTCTGTGATGGTCTCTATAATGGTCCCTGTAGTTGTCTCTGTAATAAGTCTCAGTGATGGTCTCTATAATGGTCCCTGTAATTGTCTCTGTAATAGTCTCAGTAATGGTCTCTATAATGATCCCTGTAATTGTCTCTGTAATGGTCTCTGTGATGGTCTCTATAATGGTCCCTGTAGTTGTCTCTGTAATAAGTCTCAGTGATGGTCTCTATAATGGTCCCTGTAATGGTCTCTGTAATAGTCTCAGTGATGGTCTCTATAATGGCCCCTGTAATTGTCTCTGTAATAGTCTCAGTGATGGTCTCTACAATGATCCCTGTAAGGTTTCTATAATGGTCTCTGTGATGGTCCCTGTAACTGTCTCTGTAATGATGGTCTCTATAATGGTATGTAATAAAAAAAAGCACTTGAAAACTTGACTTGTCCCAGGAGTACCAGTTTACAAAACAACATGTTAGTATTTGAATGACATGCTATAAGATAGCAAGACGGCGCTACTCCAGGATGTTCACCCTAACATCCTCCTTCTAACAGTGATGGCAATAATAGAAGTAAGAGAGATCACAATCACATAGAATTCATGTCAACTACCTTCATCAGTCATAAACTTTGTTGCCCTGGCAATCAGTTTTCTCAGTTTCCCAATATGTGGAGCTATCTTTATAATACTGTCTTCGCAGACCTGTAACACAAAATTGAAAATTTCACACCATAAAGAATATTGTGTAAATTGTTAGCCTATGTATGAAACAATGACACCAACTTTCAGTTTGCCACTGCTATCTTAAAAATTCTACAAGAAAAGTCCACATAATTAAATGTCTTATCTACATCATTTAGTGAGACTATGCAGAAGTCTGGTAATACTAACCATTACACAACTATGAACACAATTTAATGATTCAGTAGCCAAGTTTCAAAGAAACTGATCTTAACACAAAAACTTAACATTTTGTAGAATTGATTATTTGAAGACATCAAGGTCATAAAAAATGCTTAGGTAGCACTAATTATGGACCAAGTTTAAAGGCTCTGGGCAAAAAAGTTTAAAAGAAACATAAACAAGTCACTGCTATACAGACGCTAAACTGCTCAAGTACCCCAACTGCACGCAAACGGATTGCACTCATAGTGTAAACAGAGCGCAAACGTAGCGCAGACGGAGCGCGATGGAGCGCAGATTGGACCGTTAGTGAACACTGGATTTTGAATAAATAATGCACTCCTGAACGCATGAAATAGATCAAGTGCACTCAGATGCACAGTTATATACACTATATGCTAGACACAGTAAGATAACTGATAACTAAACTATTTGTGCGCTACTGAGTGCACTCGTTCATTCGGATACACTCTTCTTTCATTATTTGAGCGTAAAGTCAATAATCAAAATCGAAACAAATAAGAAATTTTCTGTTCACATAAATATAAAACATGTAGTATTATATAAATGTTTTTTTTGGTATAACATGATAAAACTAATTTTGGTCAACAATTTGTCAATTATATCATAAATATCAATATTGAGCTAATCAATATAATAAAGTTTAAAAACCTATTATACAATAGACGACGCATCAATGGTTATCTACGGTTTCAAGGCCAATTTAGTTGCACATTTAAACATGATTTGGTTTGCGTAACAAAAATATAAATAAATTTATACATTATGTAAATAACAATTCGAAAATATGTAATATGAAATCACTATTTGCCTTGCTATTTTGATACAAATTAGTTGAACATACAGAACATATATTTCAATTGGATTTAAGCGTATACAGCTCTAAACACAAAAAAAATCAATGCATTTGTGAATGAAACAAAACATAGATATGCGGAAAATTATATGATTATGATTCTATTTGTTTGAGTATTTTGTCAAAATAAAAATTACCCATTTTAAATTCAATTTGGAGTTTATATTTTCCCTAAACATAGTTACACCGAGTCTGTGCTTAGTTGTGAAAAAAATGCACGTAAAACTATTATATTGCAATTAAAGTGAAAACAGTATACTCTTGAACATCTCATTAAAATATGAAAATAATAGTACCAAATAAATATCATTCTTAAATATAAAGTGGGTCAGTAGTGCAGTGGATAGAGCTGGCTTCAGACGGCAGAGGTCACGAGTTTGACCTGCGCTCTACCCTATGACCTCTCGAAACAAAATTCAGTACCAGATCTAATAAAGGAATACACTGGAGAATGATATGCATAAGCTCCGAGCTTACTTCACAATCAAGCTAAATTAAATTAATGTAAAATAAATGTATGTATGCCAAAACAACACAACAGGCCGAATAATAATGATGATAATAATAATATTATGAAAAAAATTGCATTTTTTTTAGTATTGATTTTGACTATATATTTCTTATTGAATCATATGTCGTGGGTTAAATTAAGATTCATTAATCTGTTACAAATTATAATCAAAATACATGCACGCACGTTTCCAATATAAAAACTGTGACAAATCAAGAAGTCAATATATATCTATTATAATAACAGATCCAATGATAATAATATTAAAAACAAGAAATGTCACTGTTAAGTGTCACAGGCCCCCCAACGTGTCATGATGATATGTTGATCATTTGTAGCAAGTATCATTAAAATTCATCTATGCATGACAAAGTTACAGGCCAGAAACGAAATCTCACATAAACTGAGAGTGTTGTCAAACAAACTCAAATTGTGACCTTGACCTTTGAGGTACGGGTGTGGGTGTTACTCGCGACACGTCGTCATGTTCTGTTGATCATTTGTTGCAAGTATCAACAAAATCCATCTATGCATGACAAAGTTACAGGCTGGAAACGAAATACCAGGACGGATGGACGGACGCTGCGATAACTATATGCCACCCAAAAAATTTGTGGGGGGGTGGGCATAAAAATAAAACAAATAATAATAATACAAATAAATACTACATTTTCATTAGTTTTAAAATTGTAGGATTGTTTTTATCTTGTGAAATTAACAATTCTGATTTTTAGTCTGCTTTTTATCAAAAGATATGCTGACATTCACCTCCTGCAGATTTGGAATGTAATTGACTTGTTTATTTAATCCACGAAACTAATGACAGATAATTAATAGACAAAAACTGAAAACTGTCAATACTGTCAAATATATTTGTAATTTATATTAAATGCATTTGTTACATAAAATAAAACAACTAAATCGTAAGTATATTGCCCATGTATGCACGTTGATTTTTTTATTTAAATTTATTTATTTTACATCAAAAGTCAAGATTCAGAATGCCAGCTGTGGTAAATTGACAGCCCTAGATACACATCCCTTAATATGTGTGTCACACTTTCTTCCTGTCACTCAGTACTGGTTATATTTTATAACGTGGGGTTTTTGTTTCGTTAATCTAATGATATTAATATCATGGGATTATATACTCAAGTATCATTCTGAAACCTCGAATAACCAATATCTTAAATGAATTTGTTTGATTTGTTGTTTATTGGCTGGCAGTTTTTCGTCCGTCTGGCACTAATTACATTCAAAATGAAAGCATCCGCAGGGTTCTTCTGTGGTCAATAGACCGTTAAGTAACACTTGTATATGTAAGTGACATTCAAGTATGTGAGTGACATTTGTTTATGTGAGTGACATTTGTATATACAGTGACATTTGTATATATGAGTGACATGTGTATGTGTGAGTGACATTTGTATATATGAATGCCATTTGTATATGTAAGTGACATTTGTATACAGGAGTGACATTTGTTTGTGTGAGTGACATTTGTTTGTGTGAGTGACATTTGTTTGAGTGAGTGACATTTGTTTGTGTGAGTGACATTTGTTTGAGTGAGTGACATTTGTATATGTGAGTGACATTTGTATATTTGATATACATTTGTATGTGTGAGTGACATTTGTATGTGTGAGTTACATTTGTATGTGTGAGTGACATTTGTATATGTGAGTGACAATTGTATATGTGAGTAGCATTTGTATATGTAAGTGACATATGCATGAATGACATTTGTATGGGTGAGTGATATATGCATGAGTGACATTTGTATGGGTGAGTGACATTTGTATATGCAAGTAACATGTGTCTGTGTGAGTGACATTTGTATATGTGAGTGACATTTGTATATGTGTGTAACATTTGTATGCATGAGTGACATTTGTATATGTGACACTTGTATGTGTGAGTGGCATTTGTATATGTGAGTGACATTTGTATATATGAGTGACATTTGTATGTGTGAATGACATTTGTATATGTGAGTGCCATATGTATGTACAAGTGACATTTGTATGTGTGAGTGACATTTGTATGTGCAAGTGACATTTGTATGTGTGAGTGACATGTGTATGTGTGGGTAAGACTTGAATATGTGAATGACATTTGTATATGTGAGTGACATTTGTATATGTCTATGACACTTGTATGTGTGAGTGGCATTTGTATATGTTAGTGATATTTGTATATTTGAGTGACATTTGTATATGTGAGTGACATTTGTATATGTGTGTAACATTTGTATGCATGAGTGACATTTGTATGTGTGACACTTGTATTTGAGTGACATTTTTATATATGAGTGACAATTGTATGTGTAAGTGACATTTGTATATGTGTGTAACATTTGTATGCATGAGTGACATTTGTATGTGTGACACTTGTATGTTCGAGTGGCATTTGTATATGTGAGTGATATTTGTTTAAGTGAGTGACATTTGTTTATGTGAATGACATTTGTATATGTGAGTGACATTTGAATGTGTGAGTGACATTTGTATGTGTGAGTGACATTTGTTTATTTGAGTGACATTTGTATGTGTGAGTGACATTTGTATATTTGAGTGGCATTTGTATGTGCGAGTGACATTTGTATATGTGAGTGACATTTGTATATTTGAGTGACATTTGTATGTGCGAGTGACATTTGTATATGTGAGTGACATATATCTGTGTGAGTGACATTTGTATGTGTGAGTAACACTTGTATATGTGAGTGACATTTGTATGTGTGAGTTACATTTGTATATGTGAGTGATATTTGTATATATGAGTCAAATCTGTATAAATAGGTGATTAAAATTTATATATGTGAGTGACATTTGCATATGTGAGTGACATTTGTATGCATGAGTGACAATTGTATGCATGAGTGACATTTGTATACATGAGTGACATTTATATATAGTGAGTTACATTTGTATATATGAGTGACATTTGTATATATGAGTGACATTTGTATACATGAGTGACATTTGTATACATGAGTGACATTTATATACGTACCTGACTGAGATAACTGATGTTGAGTGACAGTAAACCTGACAGTTTGTGTAATGTCTGGATGCCAACATCGGACACTTGATGACATCCGCTGATGTCAACGTATCTGAAGATTGATAACATCTACATTTTGAAACTTTAGAGCACAACCACAACAAAGCCACCAAGCTCCTAGCTACCAAGTTTCAGAAAAATCTATTTATACTTTATTTGAAATATGGTATGAAATTATTTCTATCTCTAAATACTAAAATGTAGCCACTTTGGATGAGACAAAGTTTTGCTATATGGACTACATCAGAGCGCTTGCCAATAAGACAAAAAGTTGCCACTTATGTGGTCATATCCCCCGCCACCTCATTAACCCTTAGAGGCATTTCCAGAGAAGTGGATTTAAATTATACAAAAATGGAAAAGTCACCAAGCACAGAAATCACATGTAAATGCCGCAAACTGAAATGCTGTAATATGACACATTGTCTTGTCCCAGTGAGCACTGGTGGGATATTCTAAATCGAACCATAAATATGTAAGTTATAACCCCAAAACAAAACAAAAACTATCTTTGATGAACAGACCCAAATTCGCATCAACCATCATTAGCATTTGTGCCAATTTATTTAAAAATCCAATCACAACTAAAAAAGATACGGTCCGGACAGCAGCGGACGGACGAAGATACGGTCCGGACAGCAGTGGAAGGACGGAGCTGTGACATTGATCTTTGAAGAAAGACCCAAGTCATTTGCATGGTCCAGGCAAGAGGAAACACAGTGTATACATTGGATTTCCAAACACTTGACCTTGAGCTATGACTTATGCCTTTGACAAACAGACCCAAGTCATTTGCATGACACATCGTCTTGTCCTAGTGAACATTTGTGCCAAGTTATTTAAAATTCCAATCACAACTAAAGAAGATACGGTCCAGACAAGAGGAAATGCAGTGTATACATTGGATTTCCAAACACTTGACCTTGAGCCATGACCTAGACCTTTAACATATCGTCTTGCCCTAGCAAACATTTGTGTCAAGTCATTTAAAATTCCAATCACAACTGAAGGAGATACGGTCCGGACAAGAGGAAACACAGTGTATTAATTTGATTTTCAAACACTTGACCTTGAGCTATGACCTTGACCTTTGACATATCTTCTTGCCCTAGTGAACATTTGTGCCAATTTATTTAAAATTCCAATTACAACTGAAGGAGATACGGTGCAGGGGACGGACAGTCGGAGCCCATTTCTATATCCCCTGCTCCGCTCTACAAGCGGTGTCGGGGGATAAAAAGTATAAACAAGAGGCCCAAGAGGGCCTGAGGACGCCCTACTGACTCATAGTGGCCATAGCACTTTTTGAAATTCTCCTATGCAATAGAAATATCGGGGTGGGGTAATTTTTAACCCTAGGGACAAGATTTGAAAAAATCTAACAAAACTATAGTAAGTCATCATTACTACATAAACATTTTGAAAATATGTTGGGCCCTTCATGAGAAGAAGATTCCTTCAGTTTTGGACTATTTTTAATAATAGTGACCATCTTGAATTTCAGATCGAAAAAAAAAATCTTCTGTATAGTCTCCTATGCAACAGAAACATGCATGTGAAGTTTCAGTTTAATTGGTCTAGTGGTTTCAGAAGAGATGAAAGAAAAAGAGCATTTTATGTTTTCCCATAGTATCCCTATGTAATATTCTAAGTCCCCTTACAGGGCCCCTATAAATCTTAATTTTTAATCAAACCCCTACACATAGGGATAATTTATGCCAAATATGAACAAATCTGACATACCAGTTCTTAAGAAAACGATTTGAGTAATTCCCAATTTTTACCCTTTTGGGGCCCCTCCTGACCCTGTAAGACAGTCGAACCCATTCATTTTTACAAATCTGAACCTCCTTCACCTAACAATGCTTCTGTGAAGATATAGGCAAAATCATTTCCATTTTAAAAAAAAAAAAAAAATATTATAATGATGTTGTTGTTGTATGGTGTTTAGAATCGCTTTCAACAACTTTTCAGCTATATCACAACGGTGTTTACTTGAGACAGTATTCTAAGCGCTGTCACACTGGAGTATCATGCTGCAGACACATTGTATGATACCCCACCCAGTCACATTATACTGACACCGGGCCAACCAGACCTAGAACTCTCCTCTAAATGCTGAGCGTCAAGCGAGGAGCTTCTAGTACCATTTTTAAAGTTTTTGGTATGACCGGGCCGGGGATTGAACCCACGACCTTCCGCATGCGTTGCGGATGCTCTACCACTAGACCACGCCGCGGTTATATTACAGACCCTAAACCACTCAAGTACCCCATAATTGCACTCCGGTTGCGCTCAGTTTGCACTCCGTTCGCGCTCCGTTTGCATGCACTCAATTGAATGCGGTTAATTTAATGCACTCACAAACGCAAGTATTCGCTCACAAGCGCTGTATAGCTGAGTGCTCTATTTAATACTCCTCTTAGCGTTCGCTTCGTTCAGCGTTCACTCAACGTTCAGTTCGCTTAGTTCAGTTTCCGGCCCATAACCAATCGCAACCTCTCAACTCTTTAAAATGATTCTATATTGACTTTTTAATTTAATCTGTTCCAATGGAGCAATAAAATGTATCCATGGGATTTAGTCAAGGTAAATTAATTCATAATCCGATTGTTTGTCTACATATTATGTCACCCGCTGGGCGAAAGGTTGAGCTAGTATCGATAGTAGGCATGTTTAACGGAAGTGTCTTTGTTTTGATATGTGATCAGTGGCCTGGGTGATCAAAGAATATCGCACGTTATACCGGCTTCTGTTATCCAGACCGACGTCAGTATCTTCTTTGATATTGCGTAAGCCACATGTTACAGGAAAGCAATAAAGTTTGTCCACAAAATTTACATAATTTTTTATACATCATCAACATAAACTAAATATATTGTTATTAATAATTAAATTTAATTAATAATTCCATACTGTTGATACCTCGTTGGCCTTATAATAATCCATAAATCTGCTCAGTGTAAGCAGTGACTTAACAATATGTGGATATATCACTGGTTTTGTTAATGTTCAAACTAAAATAAGCTTTATAATCAATAATATGCACTGCATGGGTGATGAAAAATTTATTATAATCCGTGCGATGCAATTCCACATTATAATAAATGAATTTTGAAAAATAATAATCTTGTAGTGTTTTTCTCGATTTGGATCCAAATGTGGCTTCACTAAACTTAAAAAAGATATTCTGATAATTTAAGTTTTTACAATTATTTTGGTTATCATTATGAATATAAATATACTTGCAATGAACTTTTTTCAGTGGGTTTCTCAAATTATTCTTTTACTGATAGTATGCTTTATGTTAATATATTATTTAAAATGACAAACTATATTAAACTTGTTTGAAACTACACCCACTGTGCTATACCGCTAATTATATGACACGCAGCAACACACCCGTGGTGTTAATTACGTTATGTCACATGCCAGTGAGAGCCGTGTCAATTAAGTTATATGCTAAAGCGGTGACTTATCGGTCTATTGACCACAGAAGATATGTATGATTTCATTTTGATTGTAATTCGTGCCAGATGGATGAATCTTAATTGAGCCAAAATTATGTGATTGAAAAGAAAAGATAAAAAAGAAAAACTGCCAACCAATTAACAACAAATAGAAAAATCATTTAAGATATTGGTTATTCGAAGTTTCAGAGCACTTTAGTATGAAAATATCATGATGTTAATATCATTAAATTAATGAACAGAAAACCCCATGCCAGTTCTGAATGAATGGTAGAAAGTGTGACATACACATATTAAGGGATGTGTATTCAGGGCTGTCATTTTACCACAGCTGCCAAAGCGATTTCGTATAAAAAACAGATCAGATTTGTTAATTTAAAAAATAAAACAATCCTTCAATTTTAAAACAAATAAAAATTAAAGACATGTCTCTAAATAATTCCTTGTAAAAATGTAGTATTTTATTTGTATTATTTTTGACTTTCATTATATGTTTTATTTTTTCAAATATTATTATCATTGGAGCTATTATTATAATATACATATTGGCTTATTGATTTGTCACAGCTTTTATATTGGATACGTGCGTACCTGCATCTGGTCAGTCGTTCACAATTAATATAACAATTTAATTACTATTATGAAGGCAGAGTTGCATGGCAATCATCAAAACAGATACCCATGGTGAGAACCACATGTGTGTCAATAAATAGTTAATTGGTGATTTATCTGTCAATTGATCACGAAGAACCCTGCTAGTGTGTAATTTTCATTTTGATTATAATTTGTGCCAGATGAATGAATCTTTATTTAACCCGCGGCATGTGATTGGATAAGAAATATATAGTCAAAATCAATACTAAAATATGCAGATTTTTTATAATATTATTATTATTATCATCATTATTATTAATATCATTATATATCTTATTATTATTTATTACTATTATTACTAATATTATTAATATTATTAATATTATTGTTATTATTGCTATATTATTATATTATTTTATTATATTATCATTATCTGAGTATTTTTTCTTCTTTATTATTATTATTATTGTTGTCATTTCTTACTTGTTGCCCCTTTCACAGCTTTTATAATGGCTTAATTGTTACGTGATTACGTGCACGTGATCAGGCGTCTCGATTTTGTAGGAAAGCGGGAAAACAATATATTTACTATTTTAAAGGCAGTGAATACATGTTCTTTTTTGTTTATTTAAACCTTCCTCGTGATCAAAAGCTGTTCTTTAGTCAATATAAAATCACAACCAAAAGGTCACCTAGAAATTTACGTTTACTTGTTTTTATTTCCTGTGTCTAATGTGTTATTTCGGTCTGTCGTGTTAATTTGGCATACATACATTTATTTTACATTAATTTAATTTAGCTTGATTGTGAAGTAAGCTCGGAGCTTTATTGACTTCTTAATTTGTCACAGTTTTTATATTGGATACGTGCATGCGTGTATTTTGATTATAATTTGTTCCAGATTAATGAATCTTAAAATTTAACCCACGACATGTGATTCAATAAGAAATATGTAGTCAAAATCAATACGAAAAAAATGCAAATTTTTTCATAATATTATTATTATCATCATTATTATTTGCCTGTCATGTTGTTTTGGCATACATACATTTATTTTACATTAATTTAATTTAGCTTGATTGTGAAGTAAGCTCGGAGCTTATGCATATCATTCTCCAGTGCATTCCTTTATTAGATCTGGTACTGAATTGTGTTTCGAAAGGTCATAGGGTAGAGCGCAGGTCAAACACGCGACCTCTGCCGTCTGAAGCCAGCTCTATCCACTGCACTACTGACCCACATTATATTTAAGAATGATATTAATTTGGTACTGTTATTCTCATATTTTAATGAGATGTGCACAAGTATACTGTTTTCACTTTTATTGCCATATAACAGTCTTACGTGCATTGTTTTCACAACTAAGCACAGACTCGGTGTAACTATGTTTGGGGATAATATAAAACTAAACTCCAAATTAAATTTAAAATTGGTAATTTTTATTTTGCCGAAATACCCAAACAAATAGAACCATAATCATATTATTTTCTGCATATCTATGTTTTGTTTGATTCACGCATGCTTTGATATTTTTGTATTTGGAGCAATATACGCTTAAATCGAAATAAAGTACATGTTTTGTATGTTCTATAACTAATTCATATCGAAATAACATGGCAAATATTGAATTCATATTTCATCTTTTCGAATTGTTGTTTACACAATATATATAATTATTTATGTTTTAGTTGCGCAAACCAAATCATGCTTAAACATGCAACTAAATTAGCCTTGAAACCGTAGATAACCATTGATGTGTCGTCTATTGAATAATAGGTATTTTAAACATTATTGTATTGATCAGCTAAATATTGATATTTATGTTATAATTGATAAATTGTTGAACAAAATAAGTTTTATCATGCGTTTTACAATAAAACATTTATATAAACTACATGGTTTATATTTATGTGAAAGAAAATTTCTTTTTTATCTCTATTTTAAGTATCGACTTCACGATCGAATAATGAAAAAAGAGTGTATCTGAATGAACGAGTTCAGTTATCAGTTATCTTACTGTGTCTAGCGTATACTGCATATACTGCGCATATGAGTGCACTCAGTGTATCTGAGTGCACTCAGCGTGTCTGAGTGCACTCTATCTATTTCATGCGTTCAGGAGTGCGTTTATTATTCAAAATCCAGCTTTTGTTTAAGGTCCAGGTCTGCTCCGTCAGCGCTCAATCTGCGCTCCGTTCGCACTCCGTCTGCGCTACACTCGCGCTCCGCTTATGCACTGAGTGCACTCCGTTTGCGTGCAATTGGGGTACTTGAGCAGTTTAGGGCCTGTATATATAATGACATGTGTCACCTAATTGAACTCTCGGGGCGGGGTCATATTTAACCCTAGGGACACCATTTGAACAAATCTAACAATACTATAGTTGGTCATCATTACTACTTAAACATTTTGAAAATCTGTTGGGCCGTTCATGAGAAGAAGATTCCTTAAGTTTTGGACTATTTTTAGTAACGGTGGCCATCTTGAATATCACGAAAAAAAAAAAAAATCTTCCGTATAGTCTCCTTTGCAACAGAAATATGCATGTGAAGTTTCAGTTTAATTGGCCTAGTGGTTTAAGAGAAAGTGCTGCTAACAGAAGACAGATGACAGACGACGGACAACGCGCCATCGCATAAGCACTTCTGGCCTTTGGCCAGTAGAGCTAAAAATTGTGTGAATAAAGAACTATATAACAGCACTGAACAATACAGTAATAATAGCCAGTTTTGTATAACACACTATTTATATGTCTATGTATGGTTAGCTCAGTTGGTGATAGAGAGAGAGTGAGTTCAAATGCCCACTAAGTTACAATCTCTGTAATGGATGGAACTTTGCTCTAACACTGTGTTTAACTATAGTGTAGAATAAATAAGTTGATGTGTTAAACGAGTGTAGATTAAATAAGTTGATGTGCTAAACTATAGTGTAGATGAAATAAGTCGATGTGTTAAACTACAGTGAAGATGAAATAAGTTGATGTGTTAAACTAGTGTAGATTAAATAAGTTGATGTGCTAAACTATAGTGTAGATAAAATAAGTTGATGTGTTAAACTACAGTGAAGATGAAATAAGTTGATGTGCTAAACTATAGTGTAAATGAAATAAGTTGATGTGTTAAACTACAGTGAAGATGAAATAAGTTGATGTGTTAAACTACAGTGTAGATGAAATAAGTCGATGTGTTAAACTACAGTGAAGATGAAATAAGTTGATGTGTTAAACTAGTGAAGATGAAATAAGTTGATGTGTTAAACTACAGTGTAGATTAAATAAGTTGATGTGCTAAACTATAGTGTAGATGAAATAAGTCGATGTGTTAAACTACAGTGAAGATGAAATAAGTTGATGTGTTAAACTATAGTGTAGATGAAATAAGTCGATGTGCTAAACTATAGTGTAGATAAAATAAGTCGATGTGTTAAACTACAGTGAAGATGAAATAAGTTAATGTGTTAAACTAGAGTGTAGACTAAATTAGTTGATGTGTTAAACTATAGTGTAGATTAAATAAGTTGATGTGTTAAACTAAAGTGTAGATTAAATAAGTTGATGTGTTAAACTATAGCGTAGATTAAATAAGTTGATGCGTTTAACTAAAGTGTAGATTAAATAAGTTGATGTGTCAAACTATAGCGTAGATTAGATAAGTTGATGTGTTAAACTAGTGTAGATTAAATAAGTTGATATGTTAAATTTAAGTGTGTAGATTAAACAATTTGATGTGTTAAACTAGTGTAGAATAAACAAGTTGATGCATTAAACTATAGTGTAGACTAAATTAGTTGATGTGTTAAACTAAAGTGTAGATTAAATAAGTTGATGTGTTAAACTATAGCGTAGATTAAATAAGTTGATGCGTTAAACTAAAGTGTAGATTAAATAAGTTGATGTGTCAAACTATAGCGTAGATTAGATAAGTTGATGTGTTAAACTAGTGTAGATTAAATAAGTTGATATGTTAAATTTAAGTGTGTAGATTAAACAATTTGATGTGTTAAACTAGTGTAGAATAAACAAGTTGATGCATTAAACTATAGTGTAGACTAAATTAGTTGATGTGTTAAACTAAAGTGTAGATTAAATAAGTTGATGTGTTAAACTATAGCATAGATTAAATAAGTTGATGTGTTAAACTAAAGTGTAGATTAAATAAGTTGATGTGTTAAACTATAGCATAGATTAAATAAGTTGATGTGTTAAACTAGTGTAGATTAAATAAGTTGATATGTTAAATTTAAGTGTGTAGATTAAACAAGTTGATGTGTTAAACTAGTGTAGAATAAACAAGTTGGTGCATTAAACTATAGTGTAGATTAAACAAGTTGATGTGTTAAACTAGTGTAGATTAAATAAGTTGATGTGTTAAACTACAGTGTAGACTAAATTAGTTGATGTGTTAAACTAAAGTGTAGATTAAATAAGTTGATGTGTTAAACTATAGCGTAGATTAAATAAGTTGATGTGTTAAACTATAGTGTAGATTTAACAAGTTGATGTGTTAAACTAGTGTAGATTTACCAAGTTGATGCATTAAACTATAGTGTAGATTAAACAAGTTGATGTGTTAAACTACAGTGTAGATTAAACAAGTTGATGTGTTAAACTAGTGTAGATTAAATAAGTTGATGCGTTAAACTTTGGTGTAGATTAAATATGTTGATGTGATAAACTATAGTGAAGATGAAATAAGCTAATGTGTTAAACTTCAGTGTAGATTAAATAAGTTGATGTGTTAAACTACAGTGTAGATTAAACAAGATGATGTGTTAAACTAGTGTAGATTAAACAAGTTGATGCATTAAACTATAGTGTAGATTAAACAAGTTGATGTGTTAAACTAGTGTAGATTAAATAAGTTGATGTGTTAAATTTAAGTGTGTAGATTAAACAAGTTGATGTGTTAAACTAGTGTAGAATAAACAAGTTGGTGCATTAAACAATAGTGTAGATTAAACAAGTTGATGTGTTAAACTAGTGTAGATTAAATAAGTTGATGTGTTAAACTACAGTGTAGACTAAATTAGTTGATGTGTTAAACTAAAGTGTAGATTAAATAAGTTGATGTGTTAAACTATAGCGTAGATTAAATAAGTTGATGTGTTAAACTATAGTGTAGATTTAACAAGTTGATGTGTTAAACTAGTGTAGATTTACCAAGTTGATGCATTAAACTATAGTGTAGATTAAACAAGTTGATGTGTTAAACTACAGTGTAGATTAAACAAGTTGATGTGTTAAACTAGTGTAGATTAAATAAGTTGATGCGTTAAACTTTGGTGTAGATTAAATATGTTGATGTGATAAACTATAGTGAAGATGAAATAAGCTAATGTGTTAAACTTCAGTGTAGATTAAATAAGTTGATGTGTTAAACTACAGTGTAGATTAAACAAGTTGATGTGTTAAACTAGTGTAGATTAAATAAGTTGATGTGTTAAATTTACGTGTAGATTAAACAAGTTGTTGTGTTAAACTAGTGTAGATTAAACAAGTTGATGTGTTAAACTAGTGTAGATTAAACAAGTTGATGCATTAAACTATAGTGTAGATTAAACGATTGATGTGTTAAACTAGTGTAGATTAAATAAGTTGATGTGTTAAACTAGTGTAGATTAAATATGTTGATGCGTTAAACTGTAGTGTAGATTGAATAAGTTGATGCGTTAAACTGTAGTGTAGATTAAATAAGTTGATGTGTTAAACTAGTGTAGATTAAATAAGTTGATGTGCTAAACTGTAGTGTAGATTAAATAAGTTGATGTGTTAAACTATAGTGTAGATTAAATAAGATGATGTGTTAAACTTTGGTGAAGATTAAATTAGTTGATGTGTTAAACTATAGTGTAGATTAAATAAGTTGATGTGTTAAACTATAGTGTAGATCATCAATCATCTATATACATGTAAGCTTACTTCAGTTTCAAGCAACCTTCTGTAACAGCTCTGAGTACTTGGTCATTCACCATCACACTAAACGACATGTCTAATGTTACCTGTAATGTAACCACTTTGTATATAATGTCACAATTCACAGTCTTCAACTGTCATCTGTAAAATATCAATAATATATAATGTCACAATTCACGGTCTTCTACTGTCATCTGTAATATATCAAATATATCAATAATATATAATGTCACAATTCAGTCTTCAACTGTCATCAGATTCTGTAATATATGAATAATATATAATGTCACAATTCACAGTCTTCAACTGTCATCTGTAATATATCAATAATATATAATGTCACAATTCAGTCTTTAACTGTCATCTGTAATATATGAATAATATATGTCACAATTCACAGTCTTCTACTGTCATCTGTAATATATGAATAACATATAATGCCACAATTCAGTCTTCAACTGTCATCTGTAATATATGAATAATATATGTCACAATTCACAGTCTTCAACTGTCATCTGTAATATATGAATAATATATTATGTCACAATTCACAGTCTTCAACTGTCATCTGTAATATATGAATTATATATAATGTCACAATTCACAGTCTTCAACTGTCATCTGTAATATATCAATGATATTTAATGTCACAATTCACGGTCTTCAACTGTCATATGTAATATATCAATGATATATAATGTCACAATTCACGGTCTTCAACTGTCATATGTAATATATCAATGATATATAATGTCACAATTCGCGGTCTTCAACTGTCATATGTAAAATATCAATAATATATAATGTCACAATTCGCGGTCTTCAACTGTCATCTGTAAAATATCAATAATATATAATGTCACAATTCGCGGTCTTCAACTGTCATCTGTAATATATCAATAATATATAATGTCATAATTCACAGTTTTCAACTGTCATCTGTAATATATCAATGATATATAATGTCACAATTCACAGTCTTTTACTGTCATCTGTAATATAACAATGATATATAATGTCACAATTCACAGTCTTCAACTGTCATCTGTAATATATCAATAATATACAATGTCACAATTCAGTCTTCTACTGTCATCTGTAATATATATATAATATATAATGTCACAACTCACAGTCTTCAACTGTCATCTGTAATATATCAATAATATATAATGTCACAATTCACAGTCTTCTTCTGTCATTTGTAATATATCAATAATATATAATGTCACAATTCACAGTCTTCAACTGTCATCTGTTATATATCAATAATATATAATATCACAATTCAGGGTCTTCTACTGTCATCTGTAATATATCAATAATATATAATACCACAATTCAGGGTCTTCTACTGTCATCTGTAATATATCAATAATATATTATGTCACAATTCACGGTCTTCTACTGTCATCTGTTATATATCAATAATATAAAATGTCACAATTCACAGTCTTCAACTGTCATCTGTAATATATGAATAACATATAATGTAACAATGCACGGTCTTCTACTGTCATCTGTAATATATCAATAATATATAATGGTCTTCTACTGTCATCTGTAATATATCAATAATATATTATATCACAATTCAGGGTCTTCTACTGTCATCTGTAATATATCAATAATATATAATGTCACAATTCACGGTCTTCTACTGTCATCTGTAAAATATCAATAATACATTTTGTCACAATTCACGGTCGTCTATTGTCATCTGTAATATATCAATAACATATAATATCACAATTCAGGGTCTTCTACTGTCATCTGTAATATATCAATAATATATAATGTCACAATTCACGGTCTTCTACTGTCATCTGTAAAATATCAATAATATATTATGTCACAATTCACGGTCGTCTACTGTCATCTGTAATATATGAATAACATATAATGTCACAATTCACGGTCTTCTACTGTCATCTGTAATATATCAATAATATATAATGTCATAATAGGGAAAATGTTATGGGGTAAAACTTGACTTTAAAGTTTATTGTTGAGACAAAATTGTTGCGATGAGCAATGAGGCCCTTAACTTAGCACTTGTTGCTAACCTCTAAACTGCAGTCCATTATTTTATGAATACTCCATTATCCTAGTGTTTAATTTCATAATTATATTAAAAGTAATTAATTTCAAAAATGGTCAATATCAATTAAAGCTGATTAACTGTCAACCACACTTTTACTAATACAAGATGCCAAAGGACTGCAAAGTTGACATGTGATCAAATGTTGTCTCTTCATGATAACATTTTTGGCACATTACAAGATATGAAATGGATAGGAAATTTTGTACCTATTTCTGATCTTGACCATCTAATTGTGACCTGGACCTGAGATATAGACTTGGTTTTTACACGCAAAAAGTCGTCTGATTATGGTGAACATTTGTGCACTGGTATTTCAAAACCTGTTAGGTGGTTTAAAAGATATGGAGCAGATACAATTTGTTTTTACCAATTTCTGACCTTGAACCTCTAAGTGTGACCTTAACCTTTGAGCAACAGACCTGGACCTTGGGCACTACACATTGTCTGATTATGGTGAACATTCGTGCAGTGTCATTTCATAATCTGTAAGGTGGTTCACAAGCTATGGATAATGGAACGGACATGAAATTTTGTACCTAATCCAACCTTGAACCTCTGAGTGTGATCTTGACCTTTGAGCTACAGACCTGTTTTTCATGTGTGACACTTTGTCTCATTAAGATGAACATTTGTGCCAAGGTACTTAAAAATCCTGCAATGAATGAGTATGTTATAGCCCGGACAGGATCGAGTAGACAGATGCAATCAAATAGATGTGTGTATGTTGCATCATTTTAGAGGTTATGCTTCTACACATGAAGAGGATATAAGACAATAAATATAACATAAGGTCTGTCCAATGGCATTAAAGCAGTATATCACAATAACAGTTAAGCTTCACCACTAACCCCCTAGCACATTGAATGTCCTGGTCTTGATATTTTTGTATAATCAGGTTGGTAGTAATACGATATGTGGTATAAAACACTACCTGATGTTTGGCAAATCTAATAACGCTTTCATATTTAACATTGAGTTGATTTGTATTGGGATTGTAAAATGTGATTATTAATCAATATATCTGAAACATATATTAAGGTTCCCAAATCAGACTTAATATAGCATAATTAAATTGGAAAATAAACTTTTAGCACTGGACATCTACTGCAAAAGTAAACATTAAAATCATAAAATCTTCAGTAACTTTAGATACATGTAAATAGATATTTCATATTCTAGACCAAAACCTACATTTGAAAAGCAATTCCATCATAAGGCAGTTATATTGTTATCATTATTATATCTGAAGCACTTTCAGACAAATGTATATTAGGCTTCCTGTCCTTTCTCAGCACAGCAGTAAATATGTATAAATGAAACTCTATGGACAGTAATCTATAAATGTTTAAATGTATTTCTAAGTTGAAAACTGTAATAGTTGTACACCAAGACTAAGGAAATAAATACAATGGTTTAATTCCTATGTATGTTAAATAACAACTCTTGGAAATTCAGTGATTAATTTTCTGAATCTGACTGTTCAATCTCAGCATGACAAGTCTGACCCAAAGTTCAGTTTGAACAAAAATCCAGCTGATATGATCTGATACTGAAACCATATTAAATGCATATATGGACAGCTAAACTAACTATTTAAGTCCTATTCAAATGTCAATATAAATTGTTGGAATTATTATACCAACTATTAGTGCATGTTTAAGAAGATCAGCTGTTATCATTTACAAAAAGAATAAATTAAATGCCCTCATTTATCATCTGGTGTCAATAAACTGATATGTTCTGAGAGAGAATAGAATGTATGCTGGTGATATACTACCACATGTATTTTACATGGTGGTGAACATTGTATTTAGCAAATATGAAAATGTCAGGAAACACAACTTATGTTTACATAGAGTTTGAAAGGTAACTTTATAGTATATCAATCTAACTAGAACTCTATAACATCATGTACATTTATTATAGCAAAGCATAGTGAATTTTGAACAAATATTGATTTGGTTTAAACATATTTATTCATTCAAATGTACATATATATTCACATAAGTTTAGGTATAACTACGGATTAGAACGGAAGATAAAATCTTATAAAGTTTTCTCCATTAATATTAAAATATTGATTTACCAAAGTTCTTACAACATGAACTGTTACCTGTTCTTCTTGCTCCGACCTGATACAGCTTATGACCTTTCTAAACACATAATCTTGAGTAAGGAGTAGTTAACAGTCAAGTGATGGCCAGGATCTTATCCAAGGCAAAAGTAGATCTAGAGGGATCCAAAACCGTTAAAATCTTACATGGATTTATTAACTGTCATTATGACACGGCACCAGAAATCGAAATAGTATATCCGGCTTTCCCATCAAGTATGGTTCTATTGCCCTCAAATTGGAAACAATTCATTTATCTTACTAAAATATGTAAAACACATTTTGTCTTATGTCTTGATGACTAAATTGGAACATGAATGCAGAATTTATCACAACTGGAGAGTTTTCTGTGATCTTTCTTACAGAAAACCATAGAGAAACAGATATATTAGTGTATCTCAATTCTGTGATTCACACGCATTCATGTACAGACCCTAAACTGCTCAAGTACCCCAATTGCACGCAAACGGAGTGCACTCAGAGCGTAAGCGGAGCGCAGACGGAGCGCGAACGGAGCGCAGATTGAGCGCTGACGGAGCGGACCTGGACCGTAAGCAAACGCTGGATTTTGAATAATAAACGCACTCCTGAACGCATGAAATAGATCGAGTGCACTCAGACACACTGAATGCACTCAGATACGCTGAGTGCACTCAGATGCGCAGTATATGCAGTATACGCTAGACACTGTAAGATAACTGATAACAGAACTATTCGTGCGCTACTGAGTGCACTCGTTCATTCGGATACACTCTTTTTTATTATTTGATCGTGAAGTCGATACTTAAAATCGAGATAACAAAGACATTTTTTTTACATAAATATAAACCATGTAGTTTATATAAATGTTTTATTGTAAAACGCATGATAAAACTTATTTTGGTCAACACTTTATTAATTATAACATAAATATCAATATTTAGCTGATCAAACAAAACATAGATATGCGGAAAATTATATGATTATGATTCTGTTTGTTTGGGTATTTCGGCAAAATAAAAATTACCAATTTTCAATTTAATTTGAACTTTAGTTTTATATTTTCCCCAAACATAGTTACACTGAGTTTGTGCTTAGTTGTGAACAAATCTACGTAAAACTGTTATATTGCAATTAAAGTGGAAACATTTTACTCGTGTACATCTCATTAAAATAATAGTAATAAATTAATTGTATTCTAAAATATAAAGTGGGTCAGTAGTATAGCGGATAGGGTGCTGGCTTCAGACGGCAGAGGTCGCGAGTTTGACCCAGGCTCTACCCGACCTCTCGAAACACAATTCAGTACCAGACCTAATAAGGGAATGCACTGGAGAATGCATAAGCTCCGAGCTTACTTCACAATCAAGCTAAATTAAATTAATGTTAAATAAATGTGTGTATGCCAAATTAACACGACAGACCGAAATAACACATTAGACACAGGAAATACAAACTAGTAAACGTAAATTTCTAGGTGACCTTTTTGAGGTTGTGATTTTATATTGACTAAAGAACAGCTTTTGATCATGAGGAAGGTTTAAATAAACAAAAAAGAACATGTATTCACTGCCTATAAAATAGTAAATATATTATTTTCCCGCTTTCCTACAAAATCGATACGCCTGATCACGTGCACGTAAGTATGTAACAATTAAGCCATCATAAAAGCTGTGAAAGGCGCAACAAGTAAGAAATGACAACAATAATAATAAAGAAAAAAAAATACTCAGATAATAATAATATAATAATATAATAATATAATAATAAAGTAATATAGCAATTATAACAATAATATTAATAATAATAGTTATCAATAATAATAAAATATATAATAGTTATTAATAATAATGAGGATAATAATAATATTATAAAAAATCTGCATATTTAAGTATTGATTGTGACTATATATTTCTTATCCAATCACATGCTGCGGGTTAAATAAAGATTTATTCATCGGGCACAAATTATAATCAAAATGAAAATTACACACAGGCAGGGTTCTTCGTGATCAATGGACCGATAAATCACCAATTAACTATTTATTGACACACATGTGGTTCTCACCATGGGTATCTGTTTTGATGATTGCCATGCAACTCTGCCTTCATAATGGTAATTAAATTGTTTTATTAATTGTGAACGACTGACCAGATGCACGTACGCACGTATCCAATATAAAAGCTGTGACAAATCAATAAGTCAATATGTATATTATAATAGCTCCAATGATAATAATATTAAAAAAATAAAACAAATAATGAAAGTAAAAAATAATACAAATAAAATACTACATTTTTACAAGGAATTATTTAGAGACATGTCTTTAATTTTTATTAGTTTTAAAATTGTAGGATTGTTTTATTTTGTAAATTAACAATTCTGATCTGTTTTTTATAAGAAATCGCTATGGCAGCTGTGGTAAAATGACAGCCCTGAATATACATCCCTTAATACGTGTATGTCACACTTTCTACCAGTCATTCAGAACTGGCGTGGGGTTTTCGGTTCGTTAATTTAATGATATTAACATCATGATATTTACATACTTAAGTGTTCTGAAACTTCGAATAACCAATATCTTAAATGATTTTTTTATTTGTTGTTAATTGGCTAGCAGTTTTTCTTTTTTATCATTTCTTTTCAATCACATAATGTTGGCTCAATTAAGATTCATCCATCTGGCACGAATTACAATCAAAATGAAATCATACATATCTTCCGTGGTCAATAGACCGATAAGTCACCGCTTTAGCATATAACTTAATTGACACGGCTCTCACTGGCATGTGACATAACGTAATTAACACCACGGGTGTGTTGCTGCGTGTCATATAATTAGCGGTATAGCACAGTGGGTTTAGTTTCAAACAAGTTTATTATAGTTTGTCATTTTAAATAATATATTAACATAAAGCATACTATCAGTAAAAGAATAATTTGAGAAACCCACTGAAAAAAAGTTCATTGCAAGTATATTTATATACATAATGATAACGAAAATAATTATAAAACTTAAAATATCAGAATATCTTTTTTAAGTTTAGTGAAGCTACATTTGGACCCAAATCGAGAAAAACACTACAAGATTATTATTTTTCAAAAATCATTTATTATAATGTCGAATTGCATCGCACGGATTATAATAAATTTTCTATCACCCATGCAGTGCATATTATTGATTATAAAGCTTATTTTAGTTTGAACATTAACAAAACCAGTGATATATCCACATGTTGTTAAGTCACTGCTTACACTGAGCAGATTTATGGATTATTATAAGGCCAACGAGGTATCAACAGTATGGTATTATTAATTAAATTTAATTATTAATAACAATATATTTAGTTTATGTTGATGATGTTTATGTAAATTTTGTGGACAAACTTAATTGATTTCCTGTAACAAACGGCTAACGGTATATCAAAGAAGATACTGACGCAAACACATGTCGGTCTGGATAACAGAAGCCGGTATAACGTGCGATATTCTTTGATCACCCAGACCACTGATCACATATCAAAACATAGACACTTCCGTTAAACATGCCTACTATCGATACTAGTTCAACCTTTCGCACAGCGGGTGACATAATATGTAGACAAACAATCGGATTATGAATTAATTTACCTTGACTAAATCCCATGGATACATTTTATCGCTCCATTGGAACAGATTAAATTAAAAAGTCAATATAGAATCATTTTAAAGAGTTGAGATGTTGCGATTGGTTATGGGCCGGAAACCGAGCTGAGCGAACTGAACGTTGAGTGAACGCTGAACGAAGCGAACGCTAAGAGGAGTATTAAATAGAGCACTCAGCTATACAGCGCTCGTGAGCGAATACTTGCGTTTGTGAGTGCATAAAATTAACCGCGTTTAATCGAGTGCACGCAAACGGAGCGCGAACGGAGCGCGAACTAAGCGCAAACGGAGCGCGAACGGAGTGCAAACTGAGCGCAAACGGAGTGCAATTATGGGGTACTTGATTGGTTTAGGGTCTGTAAACATGTGTTGTGACAGTGAATCAGTTATTTCAAGAAATCAACATAGTAATACATAAGAATCATGCTGATTACTACGGTCAAATATTTTAGAACCCCCAAGGTCTAGTATATTTTCTGGCAGATGACAAAGTTAATAAATTATAATACAAATCAAGTGTGCATGATCTAATTTTTGAAATGGAGACTATCCAAAAGGCATGTCTTAATATTCTTACAATGCCATGTTAATGTAATGTGATGTACTTGCATAACTTAACTTATTATATTATTATGTTGTTGCAATCTGGATGACAGCTGTCGAAACAACATATACCTGCGCATTGTTAAGATATATCAAAACATACTTCCAGTCATGAAGTTTGGTTGAAATACAAAATGATACAGTTTGTTTATGGACACATGAGTACATGTTAGATTAATCAGCTTTACAGTGAGTATTATGTAGAGAAAAGATTTGGTTATTTTAATCAAGTGATCTATTCTTTCTTACATAAAGCTTTGTTTTACTGCAATAACTTCTTAAATCAAAACACAGATCAAAACACAGACCAATATAATATTACTGTAAAGGTACAAAACTATAAGAGTATAAATTATTTTTAAATGGATAAAAAAGCATCTAATTAATATAAATAAAGAAAATATGAATGGTTCGGTATCAAATCCACCAACACAAGACAAAATCGATGTTTAAATCAGATTTGTAAACTTGAAACAAATTACCTATTCTAAAAATAAACAGCACTTAAATACTGCTTGATGACCTTCAAATAGTTATTCAGACTCTTTCCAAGATGAAACCCATTTTAAAACGTGTAAACCTGCACATGATGTATGTGTTTAGTCACTTCACTATAACATACTAAGTACTTTGTTCTGAAACAGAGAAAAAGCTGAGCTAAACATAAATTTAACCTGAGCTAAACACTTCTAACCAGTGACAACAAAAACGATGACAAGCCAGGTTCATGACAATAGCTTTTCTTTTTTTCAAAAATGAAAAACTAAAAAAGTCATTGAGCCTTTGGCTCAGATGAGCTTAAAAAATTATTTCATCTTACCAAATTTTGTAACTTCTTCAGGCAACACAATGCTTCTGATTCAACTGAAATGACAAAACAACTTATCAGCAATACATAACAAATAAAAAGCCTAAATCTATCAGCAATACATAACAAATAAAAAGCCTAAATCTATCAGCAATACATAACAAATAAATAGCCTAAACCTACAGACCGTAATCCGTTCAAGTACACCAAAAATGCATTTCAGTTGCGTTCGTTTTGCGTGTCAAACGCGTTTGTTTTGCGTTTGAAATGCATTTTAATTTTGTTAATGGTTTGCATTTTTTTATGATAAACGTTAGAGAAAATCCGAAAATGCAGTTCAAAACGATAGTGAACGCATTTTAGTCTGCGTTTGCGTTTGAATCGTTTAGCGTGTATTGTTTACCGTGTATCTTTTACCAGTTAACGTTTACACGACATGTTCACAAATCGCATCATCTCTGGTTGTCCAATTGTATAAATAATAAGAACTAGATATAGGGTTTTATATGATAATATATTAATTAAATAAATTAAATTATTATTGATTAAAATCTTTTTGAAATATTGATTAAAATAGTTCTGAAATATTGCTAATTAAGCCACCCTATGTTAGATATGGTCTACCATATAGTTGATGATTTGTAGCATGACAGCAGATTAATGTTTCATAAAACTCAATCATTGAAATTTAATACACATGGTACGGGGCATGTCAATTACATCAGATAAACAAGTTACGGTCAGGTAATCATTAGATTGGCCAAACATTGCCAGACTGGTTTACACTAACGTTAAAATTACGGTATCGAAAAAGTATATAGTAAATAAATGTGAACCAGTCCATGTTTTTTATATCTGCAGTGGTGTATAATCTGCTATTATGCAAGAAACAGTGTATAGACGCCTCAACAAGTATTTATTTTATTTACAGGTATTTTTCCAATTTTAATTCCAGTTATGAATTTCGATAGATTGTCATGTTAAACAATTCATTAAACAAAAAATATTTATAATCTGCAAAGATAAATATATTTACAAATACACATGCCTTAATTTATGTAGCGAACGCACACACTTTATGTCTATAACTCCGAAACAATTTATTTTTATGACCTCGTGGCAATGTGCAATGTCGTCACTCTGACAGTTTCTTGCGTCAATTACCGTCGCGTTCTATTTCACTACGGTAAATGCATGGGGGGGGGGGGGGGGGGGCTAAAATCGCTGGTACATGTACTTCTGTCTGACGCTTTCAAGGAATTTTATGTACATTACACCGATAGAATTTCTTTGATATCTCCGTCAAAAATGTCAAAGATACCCACTTAGTGAATAAAATGTTTGTTTCACTGGTGACATCATCAGACATTGGCACAAGGTGATAGTGAAAGGGACAGCGTGTTCATTCTGTACACAAATTTAGGTATGTGTAGTTGTTTATAACTATCAGCTTAATAGTAATCGTTTTTAACAAATGCCTATATTGAAAACAATATTTTGGAAGATACCCAGTAACAAACAAACACCAACCTTTTACGTGTGTTTGTTATATATATATATATATATATATGAACTATTTTTATATACAATTCTGGAAAAGCTCTAAGTGGAAAGGTTTTGGTGTAACAAACAGGTTTTCTAAAATTGCGTGAAAACTTTTCCTGATTAGCAATCATATAACAGAAAAGCAACATAAATCGGTGTTCAGATAATTAAATCAGTTAATTGGGGTAGTTGTGTAAGCAGGTCATGCGTCATCTGATTGTTTTATCACACTTTTACAAGTAAAGAAACAATGCCCGAGGCAATGTTTTTCACGGATAATTCGGGATTAAAACCTATAACAAAGAAATAAAATTAAAGTTACAGGTATAGCAATTTAAAGATTTTAAATGACAAAGAGAGCAATCATTTCATTTCATTATTTATTTCATTGTCAATATAACTACGACAATATTAGAGGATATCCGAATCTTTATTATTTGATGCGTTTAAAGTTTGCATTTTCATTTTGTATCTTTCGTGGATCGTTCGCCCTGTTGCGTCCGTGAATCGTTTCGTTTATCGTTTCGTTTATCGTTTCGTTTGTCGTTTCGTTTGCATTTTTAGTCCGTTTGTATATCGTTTAAAACGCATTTGATATTCGTTTCGTTTGCGTCCGTTTGGTGTACTTGAATGGATTACGGTCTGTATCAGCAATACATAACAAATAAATAGCATATCTACAGAATCAAAGGGAGCAGCAGCGGATTTCAGTTGAAAGGGGGCATACTTAGGGAGTGCGACACAAAATCTGAACAGGCACACATGTTTTTCAGTGGAAATATAGGGAAATGAGCAAGATACCATATAAACAGCTTATGAGCAAGATACCATATAGTCAGCCTGTCAGCAAGATACCATAAAGACAGCCTATCAGCAAGATACCATACAGACAGCCTATCAGCAAGATACCATATAGTCAGCCTATCAGCAAGATACCATAATATAGTCAGCCTTTCAGCAAGATACCATATAGACAGCCTATCAGCAAGATACCATATAGACAGTCTATCAGCAAGATACCATATAGTCAGCCTATCAGCAAGATACCATATAGACAGCCTATTAGCAAGATACCATATAGACAGCCTATCAGCAAGATACCATATAGACAGCCTATCAGCAAGATAACTTATAAACAGCCTATCAGCAAGATACCATAAAGATAGCCTATCAGCAAGAAACCATAAAGTCAGCCTATCAGCAAGATACAATATAGACAGCGTATCAGCAAGATACCATATACCCAGCCTATCAGCAAGATACCATATAGACAGCCTATAAGTGAGATATAAAATGCATGTCTCTAAGGAGTCTTTTAAAGTTTTTTATTTTGCGTCTCCAGAGTTATAGACAGTAGCTCAAATATCCAATTTACAAGAGGGCCAGATTGGTCCTAAATAGCTCACCTGTGGCTGAGGGCTGAGGAAACAATACCAAAGACGGCATTTTTTGCCTGTTTCAAGGACCATTACTCTGACATCAATAATCCAACTTAGCCAGTTCAAGAACTTGTCCGAGATGTTATGATTATATAACTACTGTGCAAGTTATGAGTCAAATGGAAACTGCGGGTGCTAGAGAGCACATACAGTCAAATATATAGTGTTTCCAGTGCCATAAATCTGACATTAATAATCTAATTTGAGATATTATTGTTATATAACTACTACATAAGTTTAGTAAAGATCCAATGAAAAATACAAGTGCTAGAGTGCACACAACAAAAAAGTTTACAGACAGACGACGGACAACAGGTGATAAGAATAGCTCACCTTGAGCTAATAAAAAGCTGTCCATTCACACCTTATTTAATTACGCTACAAAGCACATTCTGAAAAGGCAGTTGATAAAGCCCTACTCTTTTTGACAATGCAGGTATAAATAAATACATCAGACATTGCGAAAAAAGAAATACTTGTCCAAAGTATAGTTCACATTGACATGTTACTTAACAGATTTTCCAAAAATTGTCAGCAGAAAATGGACCTTCAAAACAGAATTGTTGCAATAATTATATGAAAATTAAAAATGGTAATATAGAATAGTTTAATGTCATTTAAAAACTGTCGTCACCTGCCACTATTTAACATCATGTCCAGTACAGGTTGATATGAGTGCCTGCTACATAAATAACAATAATGAGGTGAAAAAAAGAGATAGCAAAAGAAAATACTATTCAGAAGCCATGCCAATATAATGAAAAGCGACAGATTTGGGGTAAGTATATCGAAAAATGGATACAAAACTGTCGATAATAAATATCAACTGAGCCAAGTTAAAGACAAAGTTACAGACAAGATACGAAATATCAAACAACTTGAAAGTGTGACCGTGACCTTTGAGGAAAGGTTCTGGGTCTTATGTCATTACCTATCTATGGGTGACAAATTTACAGGCCGGCCGGACACGAAATCTCAAATAGACTGAAAGTGTTGTCAAACAAAGTTAAATTGTGACATTGACCTTTGAAGTGGGAGTCTGGGTGTTACGTGCGACACATCATCATGTTATGTTGATCATTTGTAGCAAGTATTAATAAAATTCATCTATGCATGACAAAATTACAGACCAGACACGAAATACCGGAAGAACAGACAGATGGACAGGGACGGACACTGCGATTACTATATGCCACCCAAAAATTTTAGGGTGGGAACATAAAAATGAACTGCGATATTTCCACATAATTAATGTTTAACATATAATATAAATTGAACAACAGCAATACAAAAACAACATAATTAATACACGACCAACAGTATTATCAAAAAGCATTCGCTTATCAATGGAAACAATATTGCAACAAATGCTACCGTTTTTTAAGTTGGTGGAGTATGAATTTTACATAAATACTGGACACACAAAATTTATTTTAACTTAAATGAATCATGAAATCTGGATACAATGAATGTTCTAGGCATGCTTTTGTTGTGATATAGCAGCATCCCTGTCTTTTAATGTGACTGTTTGTCAAATGTTTTAAGTCCAAACTTCTATATGTTGAGCCAGGATTTTGAGAAAGATGTCTAAAATCAAGGCTTATGAGAAGCTGGGGTTGACCAGGTTGCTTTTTCACAATTTTGATGATTTAATGACAACCCTTCATTTCTGACAATTCTGCACATTTGTAGCAGTGATATCACTATGCATCTTTAAACTGTTTTATCTCCAATGTTCTCACATGTACAAAGAAATGTGTCCATTTTAAGTATTTTCAACAAAAATAATGCCCAATATTGATACAGCTCTAATTTCTTGGGCGCAATAATCTTGCTTACTGTCACTAAGGGGAGGTTATTGGTAAGTGAGACCTAGACCTTAAATTAATGCCATGTAAGTCAATTCTAAAGCTGAAGATAAGCTATAGTGCCAAATTTTTCAGAGATTTCAAAACAAGAGCAGCTTTTTTATACTAGATTCTTTCCTGGAATGTCATCCAGCCCAGGGGTAAAAAATAGTGTAAGTCTGAGGTTCGGGACCATTGCTTTTCAATTTCAGACCCTTGTACTTTTACTTGAGCTAGGTCCATTGGACCTTCAAGAAAAAAAAAAGAAATATAAATAAGTAATTTATTGTTGCAGCATATGAATGTATGCTGCGGCCAGAGCTGTTAAACTTTTCTCAGAATATGAATTAATGTCAATTGAACAAAAATGAAATACACAATACAAATTTCATCAGTTAAGTTCAGACATTGCTAAAATTATTACGAATCTTTCAAAAATTTTGAAGAAAGGCTGGACATGCCAATGAAATTCCATATTTTAAGCCCCTTCAGCCAAGTTGATCAAATAATTTTTCAGATGGAGAGTCAAACCCCTTGTTGTTCGTGTATGGCAAGTACTATAAAAAACATTTTATTGACCAAAACGTTCTATTGCGTGAAAAACTAATTTATTATTGCCGGTAGACAAAGAACAAAATTTTCATTTCATTACTTTTTAACTACAGTGACAGAAGTACGTTTGTTATGTACCATGGTAATAATAATAACTTCTCTATTTAACGAAGGTAACTCAATCAATTACAATAACTGTTCTCCCTTGAGGCCATCAACAAAGCAAATCATGGTTATAACAAATACACTCAAATACTAAATACACATACAATCCTACAATTAACTTAAGTCATTGCAGTATCAAGATATTCATGACTATATACCGGTATGTTATGACAATTATATAGCATAGATAGAATATGTCTTATATAGAAATATTGAACATTTTAATCTACTACTGCATCAGTGAGAATTAGAGGTTTGCGTAACATTTCTTTTTGAATTCTTTAATATTCAGACCACCATGTGATCTAGTTGTAGTGCACCCGCCTCGCATCCAGAAGGTTGTGTGTTTCATCCAGGCTTGGTCATACCAAAGACTTGAAAAATAGTACTAGAAGCTTCCTCGCTTAGTTTTTAACATTTAGAGGATAGTTCTAGGTCTGGACAGTCCGATTTCAGTATAATGTGACTGGGTGGGTTATCATACGATGTCTCTGCAGCATGATACTCCAGTGTGGCAGCACTCAGAATACTGTCTCAATCTGACACTGCGTGCTATGACCGAAAAATTGTTGAAAGTGACACTAAGCACCATACAATAACTTATATTCTTTCACTGTGGTACACTTGGGGTTATAGAGTTCCATTCCGTATAGGAGTCTAAACATAGTGAACACTTTGTATTTGTTTTATCCATATTTAGGAACAACTATATTTCCATTAGCACAAGCTCTTAGTTCATAAGGTGATTTAGCTTCTTGGAACAAAGATGTAAGATAACCTGGAGTAAGGTTATTGGCACAGTGAGTTATAAACTTGTACGAGGTATGTCCCAAAAGTAATAGGACGACACTGTCATTTTTGTATTTACATGCAAACCAATGGTAACAATGGAAAGATCGACATCTCTTCTATTGTCATGAAACATCAAATCAACTTTCAGTCATCATTAAGTTCATGCAAAAGTCACCATAGTAACGCGAGTTTAGAAGTACGGGGGACTTTGAAATTAGATGCCATCTAAAAAAACAACATTGCCTTGAAAAGCAGACAACTTCCTCACTATCTCGCCAAATGTTGTAAAAAAAAAAGAGGACGTAATTTCAGATCATGTGCAAATGTCGTTTAAAAATTCAACATTATCGATAAACATTTGAATATTGTGCGCACTTTCGAAAGAACAAGTGCGAATTTGAATAGTAAACAAATTGGACAACGTCACATCTTGAGTGGAAATTTGGAGTGTGGTAAAATTTTGTGTTGGATGTAATATGACCCCACAGGGTACTCTTAAATTTATTTCATACAACTATTTAACAGAAAGCACATCCTGGAGTCTTATCTATTGGTAGTACAAACGGGTTTCTGTTGTATTTTGTATTGTAGATGTAATCACATAATGTGATTTTAACAAGTAACACAGATCGTGTTAATACCATGAGTTTAATCTAAGAACTAATAACAGATATAAGGTACAAATATATAGAAACTGTGAGCATGCGCATTGGTAGAACCCTAACTAGAGTTGTTATCAAATATCAAGTATCAATTATACTACAGTTTCCAATGGTGAAACAAAAGTAACTGACCATCAGCGATCTGGACGACCGAAATATTGTGTGGTTTTCCTTGGGTTCAAGTCAGATCTTGATGAAAAGCGCTTTCAGTACCTCCAGACCATGTGGCCTGAGTGTATGTTCTGTGGTTAGGATCTACGAGACATCATAGTATCGTGACATGTACCAGTAGTGGGTGCACTACCACAAAATTGTGTTTTCCACAGCGGTTCATAGTTCGAAAAAAGAATGACTTTCATTTGAATGTCAACTTGACATCACACAAATAACGTCAAACTCTCCCGTACTTTGTTACTTATACGTTTTGACTTGTCAAAATTAATGTTAAATGGTGGTGTACGATATTGAAATTTTGCATGCTTATAGTTAAAATATTGAATAGTATTCATGCCAAGCTTTGTTTGGATTGAAACACTAAAAGGCATATTTCTAAATGTGTCCTTTTACTTTTGGGACATACCTCGTATTGCTTTGTGAAAATTTATTCCTTCTGCAATATTGAACCATTTAAGCTACCAAACAATGGTTTAGATGGAGAATTATATGGCATATTAAGGATGATTCTAGCTGCTCTCTTTTGGATTTAATTATTTTATACTCATTTCAAAATCTGAGCAGTTTACAAATAGTGTCTCCATAATCTAAGACTGGTTGTATTATATGCATTATAATATAGTAGTCTTGTTTCTAATGGAAGACATTTCTTGATTTTAGACATCAATAATTTACATAGATAAACAACATGGACATCCCATAATGGTATGCAGTACAAGGCTATGGTTGCTTTGGTAATGGACATAGAGGCTGTCAGATTGAAGACATTTGTATAAAGGCTTACATTATGGTTGTTTTATATTTCGTTTTGTACAAATACTGAGACTACAAAGTTACTTTAAACATTATGAGTTATGCTGTTTGATGCTACTGTAGTGTTGGCATGATCTGGCAGATTTGTCTGATGTCACCAACCTTTAATACTTGCCGCACTGAAGTGTAAAACTGCCAACTCGCTGCTATTCTGAAACATACATATGAATGGTAATAATACTTATAAGTCATATATTTTGTTTGTTTGTTTGAATCTTGGCCTAGAGTGGGATTTTCATATTCCTAATATGAATCTTGGCCTAGAGTGGGATTTGCTTATCCCTAATATGAATTTTTGCCCCAGAGTGGGGTTTCCTTATTCCTAATATGAATATTGGCCCTAACGTGGGATTTCCTTATTCCTTATATAAATTCTGGCCATATAGTGGGAATTGCTTATTCCTATTATGAATCTTGGCCCCAGAGTGGGATTTCCTTATTCCTTATATGAATTTCAGGTTATATATGGCATATCCAGTTTTACTGGCGGAGGAATGAATGAATGAATGAATGAATGGTGTTTTACGGCACGTTGACACATAAATAGGTACTACTGGCGGAGGAAGACCTCAGACTGAGTCAGGCTGAGTTGAACCACCGGCCTTCCGCAAGTAACTACAAACTTTCTCACATAAAGTTTTTGAAGCGAGCGGGACTCGAACCTACGCCCTTAGCAAAATAATATAACATGTCTTATTCTTTATAATAGTTGTGAATGAGGGTTTGTTTACAAATCAATGGTTGTCTCTTTCTGATAAACAACGAGTTGAAAAGAGGCTCATTCAGAATTGGTCGATAATTTAAGTCAGCACATAACATTTCAATATTAGAGTAGAAGTGGAACTAAACATAAAACATTAAGTGGACAATACAAATATTAACTTATTATTTAAGTCCATTAAATAGGTCAAGGTCAGTCATGTAAATTTTTTAACATGATCAGTTTACAGAATCAATAGCTATAACTGAAAAACAAAATATATTTAAAATTCAAAACAAAAAACTTTAACCTACGGTTTTGAAGCCCATAGCATGGAAATTTAGATAACTTAGCTACCAGTATATACCTTGTTTGTGTACCATGAAATGAATGTGTTTATGAAGTTTAGTCATTATAGCATAACATTACAGTCATGTTCACGCTCCTCAGCGTTTACGTAAACTGTCAAATGACCAATACCTAAATGTACAGAACTACTTTCGTGGTACCTCTGCTTTAATTCCTCCCTCTACGAGCATTTGCTGATGGATATCCCGACCAGCAATACTCATATGTTATTAATAACACATACTTTTTATGGAAAATAATTATGACCCTCTATACAAAAAGAGACGGAAATAAACAATATACACATAGATGCAATATTTGATAAAAATTAAAGTATTGTTAAAAAATATTTTTATACCTAACACAGCCTATAATTACGCATATTTAGTTGTGATAATCTATGACCTGTTTACTAAAATTATTTCCTCATTTGTCCTTACTACGTCAGTCGTATCTTCTCATTGGTCAATTTCTTAACTCCACATTAAAAACGCCCCAGAGTTATCCACAAAACAAACTGTCATTTCTACCTGAGTCTAATATAAAACACAGGACAAGTTCAGTGTTTGTCAATGTCAGCCAAACTTTACAGAAGTTATGGTTTAGTTGTGATCATGAGTTACCCATTTACTTAAGATGATGGTCACATTTTGGCATTTAAATATATACATAATACAGATCAATTTTCGCTCATATGTATTTAGGACACCACAAATTATAACTTTCAATCTCAAATAATTTCACACATCAAAAAAAAAGAAAACCAACAATGTTACTGAATGGGTAAAAACGGCTGCCTTGTTACTTAGTGGTTAAATTACACTATGAAATATTTCTATTTAAATGTCTATATACATATATATAAATGGCAGTAGCTGTATTTTTTATATATTTTCCTTGTTATTAGATTACACAGAACATAAAACGTGGAACACATAATCATTAAAGGCAATTGCTTGTATTGGGGCAAAAACTCCAATGTCATTTTTTGAATTATTTTAATTATTTTCTGTAACTTTTGAATATTTGTGTATATCTACTCCAATGAAAAGAAAGTTTCTCACTTGCACTATTCTATAATATAATATTCGCTATATCGAGGGGAGCATGGTTGAGAAATGTACACTCGCCATTTTTAAAACTAACGGTGATATATTCATTTGGCTACAACATCAACAAAAAAGAGCAATAACACAAACTTAAGAAGCTTAACAACTATGCCTGGTCTCTTTGCAGAACCCGTTTAAATACCATTGAACTTTCAAGTGTTTCTCACTCATCTATATATTTTTCAGCAAATACCAGAAACTAACCTTGGGAATACAGTGGAAAATGAACTACTATGAAGGACTTGTATTATTCAGGTTGAAAAATGTGTGAAAAAAATAATAAAAACATGCCATTTAAGTGGGATAATATTTAATTAAAAAAAATAGGATTTAAACCCTGTTCGGAAATCCCGTTCTTTTTTTTTGTTTATTACATGTTGCTATTTTGTTGGAAATTATTGCTCAAATTTCTTAAATTTCTACATAAAGATCAAAATAATGTAAATCTCACAACTTATTAACACCTATTCAAACACACCTTTCGAATTAAAATATACTTGTCTGGCACTTGACTAATTAAGCGTGATGTATACATGGCAACCAGGCTACCAATAAACTGATTGGTCACCAGTTTGATAAACACATATCAATTCCATTCCACAAAAAACAGATGCAGCAACGCCACAAGAGGTACATGACAGCCACGTATCAGGTACCGCACTGTATTTTGATTGGAGAAGTTTTTGTATATTGGTGTAGTGATTTATTTGATTATTTACCCAGCTTATATGATGTATTGTGTATTTTTTTCTGTATATTCATATAAAATAACTAAATATGTCCACAAAACATATCTTTCAGCTAACAAGATCTTTTAAACTGTTTTTGTAATGGAACTATTTTTTCCTATTTCTTCATACACTATACCCTTGGATACCAATCTATTAAGAACAACAAAAGGGCCAAGATGACCCTATATCATTATATATAGATTATATAATACATGTAAATTCAAAATTCCAGAAAAACGAGGTGGGCAAGTAGTTAGAATTATGATTTGTTTTGAAGATGTAACAGATGCGTAGAAGAGTTCAAACATGGTAGAGGTTCACCCGTGGTAAATGTCAGTGAAATTACATCGAAATCAGGTCAGTAGATTCTGACAAGAAGGCTTTTGCAGTTTTTACTATAGCTGCCAATATAGTAAACTAGCACCTCACTGTGGCGGTCATGTTTTTAACAAATCACAACGACTTGAACAAACTTGGTAAAGGGTCACCCAAGGAACATTTCTGCGAAATTATTTCAAAATCGAGCCAGTAGTTTCTGACAAAAAGATTTTTTAAGTTTTTACTAATTAAACTTGCCCCTCCTTCTGGTGGCCATGTTTTTTTGACGAATCAAGATGGCTTGAACAAACTTGGTGGAGGGTCACCCAAGGAACATTTCTGTGAAGTTATATCAAAATTGGCCCAGTGGTTTCAGAGGAGAAGTTGTTAAAAGCTAAAAGTTAACGACGGACAACAGAGGACGGACATTAGACACCAAGCTATTACAAAAGCTCACCTGTGAGCCTTTGGCTCAGATGAGCTAAAAAGTGGGGTTTCGTGGGGTATAATTTTTCATGGGGGCTGTACACGTAATGAGTAGTTTGTTCAGAAACAGAGAAAAAGCTGAGCTAAGCATAAAACTTAAACCTGACGATGCAAGTATTAACTAATTTCAGGGTCAAGGTCAGTGATGTAAAAAAAAACAGAATTAATACCTATCAACCTATTAATGACAAATAAAACAGATTAAAACAAGAAATGTCACTGGTAAGTGTTGCATGCCCCACAAATGGTCTGTTAAAATAACAATATATTTTATAATAGGTAGCAATGTATCCATGAATACCAAGAGTCATGGACTGACGTTTCTACACTAGACACACAATTTCATGTTTTTTTACATTAAAGTGAGATTTTGACCTTTGTGTAACCTTGATCATGACAGCTGATGTAAAATCTGGGTATTTCTACAGGTAAATGCAGGTGACATATCATCATGACATGTTGATCACTTGTATCAAGCTATTTTAAAATCCCTCCATGTAAAACAAAGTTAAAGACCAGAAATGAAATATCAAACTGAAAGTGTGACCCTGACCTCTGAGGTAAGGTTCTGGGTCTTAACAAGACACTTTGTCATGTTGATCAATTAATAAATTGAGCAAATTGTTTTTGAAATCAATCCATGTATGGTAAAGTTACAAACTGGACTTGAAATCTCAAACAGACTCAAAGTGTTGTTGAACAAACTCAAAGTGTGACCTTGGCCTTTGAGGTAAGGGTCTGGGTCTTACGTGCATTATGTTGATCATTTTAAGGAAGTATTTATAAAGTCCATTTGCGAATGACAAAGTTATATGCTGGATACAAAATTTTACACAGACTCAAAGTGTTTTCAAACAAACTCAAAGTGTGACCTTGACCGTTAAGGTACGTGTATGGGTCTTACGCATGACATATCATCATGTCATGATGGTGAATTGAACAATGTGTTTTGAAATATATCCATGGGTGACCAGACACGAAATCTCAAGCAGATTGAAAGTGTCGTCAAACAAAGTTAAATTGTGACTCAAAGTGTGACCTTGGCCTTTGAGGTATTAATTTATTTCCCTAAAGGTCTTGTTAAAATTTATTCCATTTATAAACTGTTTCATGAATTCATCTTAAATGTGGACTAATTTGTGCATAGTTGTAACTATAATATCTGTGAGTCACAGAGGAGATGTACTTGTTGCAATGTACCTGGCAGATATTCCTGACAGCAATGCTGGACAGATTCCTACAATTAGATATATGTAATTCCTCCAAATATCTGCTACAACTCACTATAGCATGAACCGCTGAATCATCAATCTGTAAAGCAAAATATTGTAATTTGTGTATCAAAGTCACATTTTGAAAGCAACTCAGAGACAATGTTGTGGTTTATATATTTTGAATCATCACTGTTAATTCAGGGGTCCTTCATGTCCAAGTTCACTAAGGGTGCTTGTCATCTAAAGACCTCTTTTCATTGAAGCCAAAAACTCACTGTGAGAAAGTTTGCCTGTTGCTTGTGGAAGGACAATGGTTCTACTCAGTTTCATTCTGAAGATTTCCTCCACCAACAAAATGGGATATGTCATATATAATCTGTCATGTGATAATATTCCAATTTGTCTACAATGGTGTATAGATGATGTGACAGTACTCTAATGTGTCAACACTAATGTAAAGATGATGTGACAATACTCCAATGTGTCAACACTGATGTATAAATGACGTGACAGTACTCCAATGTGTCAACACTTGTGTATAGATGATGTGACAGTACTCCAATGTGTCTACACTGGTGTATAGATGATGTGACAGTACTCCAATGTGTCTACACTGGTGTATAGATGATGTGACAGTACTCCAATGTGTCTACACTGGTGTATAGATGATGTGAAGTACTCCAATGTGTCTACACTGGTGTATAGATGATGTGACAGTACTCCAATGTGTCTACACTGGTGTATAGATGATGTGACAGTACTCCAATGTGTCTACACTGGTGTATAGATGATGTGAAGTACTCCAATGTGTCTACACTGGTGTATAGATGATGTGACAGTACTCCAATGTGTCAACATCGATGTATAGATGATGTGACAGTACTCCAATGTGTCTACACCTACATATATAGATGATGTGACAGTACTCCAATGTTTCTACACTGAAGTATAGATGATGTGACAGTATTCCAATGTGTCTACACTGAGGTATAGATGATGTGACAATACTCCAATGTGTCAACAATGTGTCAACACTGATGTATAGATGATGTGACAATACTCCAATGTGTCAACACTGATGTGTAGATGATGTGACAATACTCCAATGTGTCAACACTGATGTATAGATGATGTGACAATACTTCAATTTGTCAACACTGATGTATAGATGATGTGACAATACTTCAATGTTTCAACTCTGATGTATAGATGATGTGACAATACTTCAATATGTCAACACTGATGTATAGATGATGCGATAGTACTCCAATGTGTCAACACTGATGTATAGATGATGTGACAATACTTCAATGTGTCAACACTGATGTATAGATGATGTGATAGTACTCCAATGTGTCAACACTGATGTATAGATGATGTGTCAATACTCCAATGTGTCAACAAGTGTTAGTACTCCAGTGTGTCAACAAGTGATAGTACTCCAATGTATCAACACTGATGTATAGATGATGCGACAATACGCCAATGTGAAGACAATGATGCACATAATATTCCAATGTATCTACAGATGATAGGACAATATTTCAATGTACCAACAGATGGTAGGACAATTTTTCAATGTACCTACAGATGATGGAACAATACTCTAATGTACCTACAAATAATGGGACAACATTTCAATGTACCCACAGATGAAGGGACAATATTCAAATGTACATATTGATGAAGGGACAATATTCCAATGTACCTACAACTGAGGAGACAATGTTACAATGTACCTACAGATGATGGGTCAATATTCCAATGTACCTACAGATGATGGGAGAATATTCCAATGTACCTACAACTGATGAGACAATATTCCAATGTACCTACAGATGAAGGGACAATATTCAAATGTACCTACAAATGATGAGACAAAATTCCAATGTACCTACAACTGATGAGACAATATTCCAATGTACCTACAACTGATGAGACAATATTCCAATGTACCTACAAATGAAGGGACAATATTCCAATGTACCTACAGATGAAGGGGCAATATTTCAATGCACCTACAAATGATGGAACAATATTCCAATGTACCTACAAATGATGAAACAATATTCCAATTTACCTACAAATGATGGGTCAATATTCCAATGTACCTACAGATGATGAGACAATATTCCAATGTACCTACAGATGATGGGACAATATTCCAATGTACCTACAGATGATGGAACAATATTCCAATGTAGCTACAAATGAAGGGACAATATTCCAATGTACCTACAGATGAAGGGGCAATATTTCAATGCACCTACAAATGATGGAACAATATTCCAATGTACCTACAAATGATGAAACAATATTCCAATTTACCTACAAATGATGGGTCAATATTCCAATGTACCTACAGATGATGAGACAATATTCCAATGTACCTACAGATGATGGGACAATATTCCAATGTACCTACAGATGATGGAACAATATTCCAATGTAGCTACAAATGATGGAACAATATTACAATGTACCTACAAATGATGAGACAATATTTTTATGTACCTATAAATGATGGGACAATATTACAATGTACCTACAAATGATTGGACAATATTCAAATGTACCTACAAATGATGAGACAATATTCTTATGTACCTACAAATGATGGGACAATATTCCAATGTACCTACAAAAATTATGGGACAATATTCCAATGTACCTACAGATGATGGGACCATATTCCAATATAACTACAAATGATGGGACAATATTCCAATGTACCTACAGATGATGGGACAATATTCCAATATAACTACAAATGATTGGACAAGATTCCAATATTACTACAGATGGTGGGACAATATTCCAATATAACTACAGATGTTGGGACAATATTCCAATGTACCTACAAACTATGGGACAATATTACAATGTACCTACAAATGATGGGACAATATTCCAATATAACTACAGATGGTGGGACAATATTCCAATGTACCTACAAATGATGGGACAATATTCCAATATAACTACAGATGGTGGGACAATATTCCAATATAACTACAAATGATGGGACAATATTCCAATATAACTACAGATGGTGGGACAATATTCCAATGTGAAGACAAAAATTTAGTGACATCTCTTTGTAGGTATTGAATCTTTAAAACAGATCAATGTAATTATATGACAAGAAATGTTACCTTATGACAATCTGTTAGCACAAGGGTTTTCAACTTTTCACCAACAGTCTGGAAACACTGTAATTAAAGTTTGTTAACAGGGATAGCCATCTAACCGCAATATCAACAGCTGGCCAGAACTAAATACAAAGGCAGTTAATGTGTTTGCTTTATAATAGGTGAACACCACAGCCCACTTAAATCTGGTCAATTTAACTACTTTAGTCAGATAGTCAGTTTACAGTTAAGCTTAGTTTAAAATGTCTTATTGTATGGCATTTTGATTTCAAAACATAGCTTTACTATTAAAATCCATTTAAACTTCCAAAAAACACAATTTTTGATAAAAAAAAGTATTGAAATTAAAAGTGTTTGTAAAATTGCTGGAACCATTCATGTAAAGCCCTTATTAACTGCTTTATAAACATGTACAAGATAAATAAATTTGATTGAAAAGTGTTTTTCATATATACGGACAGCTCTATTAACATATTTGTTTACCTGACAGGGCAACAAAGGTAAATATGTAAGATTATGTTTGCATCTACCTGATAGGGCAACAAAGGTAACTCTGTAAGATTATAGTTTCATCTACCTGACAGGGCAACAGAACTAAAAATGTAAGATTATGGTTGAATCTACCTGACAGAGCAATAAAGGTAAATCTGTAAGATTATAGTTGTATCTACCTGATAGGGCAACACAAGTCAATCTGTATAATTAAAGTTGTATCTACCCGACAGGGAAACAAAGATAAATCTGTAAGATTATGATTGTATCAACCTGACAGGACAACAAAGGTAAATCTGTAAGATTATAGTTGTTTCTACCTGACAGGGCAACAAAGGTAAATCTGTGAAATAATGGTTGAATCTACCTGGCAGGGCAACAAAGGTAAATCTGTAAGGGTATGGTTGTATCTACCTCACAGGACAACAAAAGTAAATCTGTAAGATTATATTTGTATCTACCTGACAGGTCAACACAGGTAAATCTGTAAGATTATGTTTTTATCTGCTTGACAGGACAACAAAGGTAAATTTATAAGATTATGTTTGCATCTACCTGACTGGGCAACAAAGGTAAATATTTAAGATTACAGTTGTATCTAACTGACAGGGCAACAAAACTTAATATGTAAGATTATGTTTGTATCTACCTGACAGGACAACAAAGGTCAATCTGTAAGATTATGTTTACATCTACCTGACAGGGCAACAAAGGTAAATCTGTCAGATTATAGTTGCATCTACCTGACAGGGCAACAAAATAAATATGTAAGATTATGCTTGTATCTACCTGACAGGACAACAAAGGTTAATCTGTAAGGTTATGTTTGCATCTACCTGACAGAGCAACAAAGGTAAATCTGTCAGATTATAGTTGCATCTACCTGACAGGGCAACAAAATAAATATGTAAGATTATGCTTGTATCTACCTGACAGGACAACAAAGGTTAATCTGTAAGGTTATGTTTGCATCTACCTGACAGGACTACAAAGGTAAATCTGTAAGATTATGTTTGCATCTACCTGACAGGGCAACAAAGGTAAATATTTAAGATTAGTGTTGTATCTACCTGACAGGGCAACAAAACTAAATATGTAAGATATCCTTATGTTTGTATTTATCTGACAGGACAACAAAGGTTAATCTGTAAGATTATGTTTGTGTCTACCTGACAGGGCAACAAAGCTAAATCTGTACGATTATATTTTCATCTACCTGACAGGGCAACACAACTAAATATGTAAGATTATGTTTGTATCTACCTGACAGGACAAAAAAGGTAAATCTGTAAGATTATAGTTGTTTCTACCTGACAGGGCAACACAGGTCAATCTGTGAGATAATGGTTGAATCTACCTGGCAGTGCAACAAAAGTAAATCTGTAAGATTATATTTGTATCTACCTGACAGGTCAACACAGGTAAATCTGTAAGATTATGTTTGTATCTGCTTGACAGGACAACAAAGGTAAATTTATAAGATTATGTTTGCATCTACCTGACACGGCAACAAAGGTAAATATTTAAGATTACAGTTGTATCTAACTGACAGGGCAACAAAACTAAATATGTAAGATTATGTTTGTATCTACCTGACAGGGCAACAAAGGTAAATCTGTCAGATTATAGTTTCATCTACCTGACAGGGCAACAAAACTAAATATGTAAGATTATGCTTGTATCTACCTGACAGGACAACAAAGGTAAATCTGTAAGATTATGTTTGCATCTACCTGACAGGGCAACTAAGGTAAATATTTAAGATTATTGTTGTATCTACCTGACAGGGCAAAAATTGTTAATCTGTAAAGGTACGGTTGTATCTACCTCACAGGACAACAAAAGTAAATCTGTAAGATTATATTTGTATCTACCCGACAGGTCAACACAGATAAATCTGTAAGATTATGTTTGTATCTGCTTGACAGGACAACAAAGGTAAATATTTAAGATTATTGTTGTATCTACCTGACAGGGCAACAAAACTAAATATGTTAGATATCATTATGTTTGTATTACCTGACAGGACAACAAAGGTTAATCTGTAAAATTATGTTTGCATCTACCTGACAGGGCAACAAAACCAAATATGTAAGATTATGTTTGTATCTACCTGACAGGACAACAAAACTAAATATGTAAGATTACAGTTGTATCTACCTGAAAGGTCAACACAGGTTAATCTGTAAGATTATAGTTTCATCTACCTGACAGGGCAACAAAACTAAATATGTAAGATTATGTTTGTATCAACCTGACAGGACAATAAAGGTAAATCTGTTAAATTATGGTTGTATCTACCTGACAGGGCAACAAAGGTAAATCTGTAAGATTATATTTGTATCGACCTCACAGGACAACAAAACTTAATACGTAAGATTAAAGTTGTATCTACCTGACAGTGCAATAAAAATATGTAAAATTATGGTTGTATCTACCTGACAGGGCAATAAAACTTAATTTGTAAGATTAAAGTTGTATATACCTGACAGGGCAACAAAACTAAATATGTAAGATTAAAGTTGTATCTACCTGATAGGGCAACAAAGGTAAATATGTAAGATTATGGTTGTATCTACCTTACAGGGCAACAAAGGTAAATCTGTAAGATTCTAGTTGTATCTACCTGACAAGGTAACAAAACTAAATATGTAAAACTATATTTGTACCTACTTGACAGGGCAACAAAACAAAATATAAAAGATTATGTTGTATCTATCTGACAGGGCAACAAAACTAAATATGTACGATTAAGTTTGTATCTACCTGACAGGACAACAAAGGTCAATCTGTAAGATTATGTTTGCATCTACTTGACAGGGCAACAAAGGTAAATCTGTCAGATTATGTTTGCATCTACCTGACAGGGCAACAAAGGTAAATATTTAAGATTATTGTTGTATCTACCTGACAGGGCAACAATGGTAAATCTGTAAGGGTACGGTTGTATCTACCTCACAGGACAACAAAAGTAAATCTGTAAGATTATAGTTTCATCTACCTGACAGGGCAACAAAACTAAATATGTAAAATTATGTTTGTATCAACCTGACAGGACAACGAAGGTAAATCTGTAAGATTATGTTTGCATCTACCTGACAGGGCAACAAAGGTAATTATTTAAGATTATTGTTGTATCTACCTGACAGGGCAACAAAACTAAATATGTAAGATATCATTATGTTTGTATCTAGCTGACAGGACAACAAAGGTTAATCTGTAAGATTATGTTTGCATCTACCTGACAGGGCAACAAAGGTAAATCTGTAAGATTATGTTTGCATCTACCTGACAGGGCAACAAAGGTAAATCTGTAAGATTATAGCTTCATCTACCTGACAGGGCAACAAAACTAAATATGTAAGATTATGTTTGTATCGACCTCACAGGACAACAAAACTTAATATGTAAGATTATAGTTGTATCTACCTGACAGGACAACAAAAATAAATCTGTAAGATTATATTTGTATCTACCTGACAGGTCAACACAGGTAAATCTGTAAGATTATAGTTTCATCTACCTGACAGGGCAACAAAACTAAATATGTAAGATTAAGTTTGTATCAACCTGACAAGGTAATAAAACTAAATATGTAAAATTATAGTTGTATCTACCTGACAGGGCAATGAAACTAAGTATGTAAGATTATGGTTGTTTCTACCTGACAGGGCAACAAAACTTAATCTGTGAAATTGTATTTGTATCTACTTGACAGGGCAACAAAACAAAATATGTACGATTATGTTTGTATCTACCTGACAGGACAACAAAGGTTAATCTTTAAGATTTGTTTGCATCTACCTGACAGGGCAACAAAACTAAATTAGTAAGATTATGCTTGTATCTACCTGACAGGACAACAAGGATAAATCTGTAAGATTATGCTTGCATCTACCTGACAGGGCAACAAAGGTAAATATTAAAGATTATTGTTCTATCTACCTGACAGGGCAACAAAACTAACTATGTAAGATATCATTATGTTTGTATCTACCTGACAGGACAACAAAGGTTAATCTGTAAGATTATGTTTGCATCTACCTTATAGGGCAACAAAGGTAAATCTGTAAGATTAAAGTTGTATCTACCTGACAGGGCAACAAAGGTAAATATGTAAGATTATGGTTGTATCTACCTGACAGGGCAACAAAGGTAAATTTGTAAGATTATAGTTGTATCTATTTGACAAGGTAACAAAAATAATTATGTAAAATTATAGTTGTATCTACCTGACAGGGCAACAAAACTAAATATGTAAGATTATAGTTGTATCTACCTGACAGGGCAACGAAACTAAATATGTAAGATTATGGTTGTATCTACCTGACAGGGCAAAAAATTAAATCTGTAAAATTATATTTGTATCTACTTGACAGGGCAACAAAACTAAATATAAAAGGTTATGGTTGTATCTATCTGACAGAGCAACAAAACTTAATATGTAAGATTATGTTTGTATCTACCTGACAGGACAACAAAGGTTAATCTGTAAGATTTCATTGCAGCTACCTAACAGGTCAACAAAGGTAAATCTGTCAGATTACAGTTGCATCTGCCTGACAGGGCAACAAAACTCAATATGTAAGATTATGCTTGTATATACCTGACAGGACAACAAAGGTAAATCTGTAAGATTATAGTTGCATGTACCTGACAGGGCAACAAAACTAAATATGTGAGATTATGTTTGTATCTACTTGACAGGACAACATAACTAAATATGTAAGATTATGTGTGTATCTACCTGACAGGACAACAAAGGTAAATCTGTTAGATTATAGTTGCATCTACCTAACAGGGCAACACAACTAATTATGTATGATTACGTTTGTTTTTACCTGACATGATAATAAAGATTAATCTGTAATATTATGTTTGCATCTACCTGACAGGACAACAAAGACAAATCTGTAAGATTATAGTTCTATCTACCCGACAGGGCAACAAAGGTAAATATGTAAGATTATAGTTGTATCTAACTGACAGGACAACAAAGGTAAATCTGTAAGATTATGGTTGTATCTACATGATATGGCAACACAACTAAATATGTAAGATTATAGTTGTATCTACCTGACAGGGCAACAAAACAAAATATGTAAGATTATAATTGTATCTACCAGACAGGGCAACAAAACTAAATATGTAAACTTATGGTTGTATCTACCTGACAGGGCAACAAAGCTAAATATGAAAGATTATAGTTGTATTTACCTGACAGGGCAACAAAACTAACTATGTTAGATTATAGTTGTATCTACCTGACAGGGCAACAAAACGAAATATGTAAACTTATGGTTGTATCTACCTGACAGGGCAACAAAAGTAAATCTGTAAGATTAAAGTTGTATTTACCTGACAGGGCGACAAAACTAAATATGTAAGATTAGAGTTGTATCTACCTGACAGGACAACAAAACTAAATATGTAAGATTATGGTTGTATCTATCTGACAGGGCAACAATGGTAAATATGTAAGATTATGGTTGTATTTACCTGACAGGGCAACAATGGTAAATGGTAAGATTATAGTTTTAGCTACCTGACAGAGTTACATAACTAAATATGTCAAATTATAGTTGTATCTACCTGACAGGGCAACAAAACTAAATATGTAAGATTATAGTTGTATATACCTGACAGGACAACAAAAATAAATCTGTAAGATTATATTTGTATCTACCTGACAGGTCAACACAGGTAAATCTGTAAGATTATAGTTTCATCTACCTGACAGGGCAACAAAACTAAATATGTAAGATTAAGTTTGTATCAACCTGACAAGGTAATAAAACTAAATATGTAAAATTATAGTTGTATCTACCTGACAGGGCAATGAAACTAAGTATGTAAGATTATGGTTGTTTCTACCTGACAGGGCAACAAAACTTAATCTGTGAAATTGTATTTGTATCTACTTGACAGGGCAACAAAACAAAATATGTACGATTATGTTTGTATCTACCTGACAGGACAACAAAGGTTAATCTTTAAGATTTGTTTGCATCTACCTGACAGGGCAACAAAACTAAATTAGTAAGATTATGCTTGTATCTACCTGACAGGACAACAAGGATAAATCTGTAAGATTATGCTTGCATCTACCTGACAGGGCAACAAAGGTAAATATTAAAGATTATTGTTCTATCTACCTGACAGGGCAACAAAACTAACTATGTAAGATATCATTATGTTTGTATCTACCTGACAGGACAACAAAGGTTAATCTGTAAGATTATGTTTGCATCTACCTTATAGTGCAACAAAGGTAAATCTGTAAGATTTCAGTTGTATCTACCTGACAGGGCAACAAAGGTAAATATGTAAGATTATGGTTGTATCTACCTGACAGGGCAACAAAGGTAAATTTGTAAGATTATAGTTGTATCTATTTGACAAGGTAACAAAAATAATTATGTAAAATTATAGTTGTATCTACCTGACAGGGCAACAAAACTAAATATGTAAGATTATAGTTGTATCTACCTGACAGGGCAACGAAACTAAATATGTAAGATTATGGTTGTATCTACCTGACAGGGCAAAAAATTAAATCTGTAAAATTATATTTGTATCTACTTGACAGGGCAACAAAACTAAATATAAAAGGTTATGGTTGTATCTATCTGACAGAGCAACAAAACTTAATATGTAAGATTATGTTTGTATCTACCTGACAGGACAACAAAGGTTAATCTGTAAGATTTCATTGCAGCTACCTAACAGGACAACAAAGGTAAATCTGTCAGATTACAGTTGCATCTGCCTGACAGGGCAACAAAACTCAATATGTAAGATTATGCTTGTATATACCTGACAGGACAACAAAGGTAAATCTGTAAGATTATAGTTGCATCTACCTGACAGGACAACAAAGGTAAATCTGTTAGATTATAGTTGCATCTACCTAACAGGGCAACACAACTAATTATGTATGATTACGTTTGTTTTTACCTGACATGATAATAAAGATTAATCTGTAATATTATGTTTGCATCTACCTGACAGGACAACAAAGACAAATCTGTAAGATTATAGTTCTATCTACCCGACAGGGCAACAAAGGTAAATATGTAAGATTATAGTTGTATCTAACTGACAGGACAACAAAGGTAAATCTGTAAGATTATGGTTGTATCTACATGATATGGCAACACAACTAAATATGTAAGATTATAGTTGTATCTACCTGACAGGGCAACAAAACTAAATATGTAAGATTATAATTGTATCTACCAGACAGGGCAACAAAACTAAATATGTAAACTTATGGTTGTATCTACCTGACAGGGCAACAAAGCTAAATATGAAAGATTATAGTTGTATTTACCTGACAGGGCAACAAAACTAACTATGTTAGATTATAGTTGTATCTACCTGACAGGGCAACAAAACGAAATATGTAAACTTATGGTTGTATCTACCTGACAGGGCAACAAAAGTAAATCTGTAAGATTAAAGTTGTATTTACCTGACAGGGCGACAAAACTAAATATGTAAGATTAGAGTTGTATCTACCTGACAAGACAACAAAACTAAATATGTAAGATTATGGTTGTATCTATCTGACAGGGCAACAATGGTAAATATGTAAGATTATGGTTGTATTTACCTGACAGGGCAACAATGGTAAATGGTAAGATTATAGTTTTAGCTACCTGACAGAGTTACATAACTAAATATGTCAAATTATAGTTGTATCTACCTGACAGGGCAACAAAACTAAATATGTAAGATTATAGTTGTATATACCTGACAGGGCAACGAAGGTAAATCTATAAGATTATAATTGTATCTACCGGACAGGGCAACAAAGGCCAATCTCTAAGATCATAGTTGTATCTACCTGACAGGGCAACAAAGGTAAATGTGTAAAATTATAGTTGTATCTACACGACAGGATAACAAAGGTAAATATGTAAGATTATGTTTTTATCTACCTGACTGGACAACAAAGGTAAATCTGTAAGATTATGTTTGTATCTACCTTACAGGGCAACAAGGTCAATCTGTAAGATTATAGTTGTATCTACCTGACAGGGAAACAAAGGTTAATCTGTAAGATTATGGTTGCATCTACCTGACAGGGCAACAAAGTTAAATATGTAAGATTATAGTTGTATCTACCTGACAGGGCAACAAAGGTTAATCTGTAAGATTATGGTTGCATCTACCTGACAGGGCAGTAAAGATAAATCGGTCAGATTATGTTTGTATCTACCTGACAGGACAACAAAGCTTAATCTGTAAGATTATAGTTGTATCTACCTGACAGGGCAACAAATGTTAATCTGTAAGATTATGTTTGTATCTACCAGACTGGACAACAAAGCTAAACCTGTAAGATTATAGTTGTATCTACATGACAGGGCAACAAAGGTAAATCTGTAAGATTATGTTTGTATCTACCTGACAGGGCAACAAAGGTAAATCTGTAAGATTATAGTTGCATCTACCTGACAGGGCAACAAATATAATATGTAAGATTATGGTTGTATCTACCTGACAGGACAACAAAGGTTAATCTGTAAGATTATGGTTGTATTTACCTGACAGGGCAACAAATATAATGTGTAAGATTATGGTTGTATCTACCTGACAGGACAACAAAAGTAAATCTGTAAGATTATGGTTGTATTTACCTGACAGGGCAACAAAACAAAATATGTAAGATTATGGTTGTATCTTATTGACAAGTGACAAAGCTAAATATGTAATATCATGGTTGCATCTACCTGACAGGGCAACAAAGGTAAATCTGTAAGATTATAGTTGCATCTAGCTTACAGGGCAAAGAAAATCTGTAAGATTATAGTTGTATCTACCTGACAGGGCAACAAAAGTAAATCTGTAAGATTAGAGTTGTATCTACCTGACAGGGAAACAAAACATAATATGTAAGATTATGGTTGTATCTAACTGACAGGACAACAAAGGTAAATGTGTAAGATTATAGTTGTATCTACCTGACAGAACACTAAAGGTAAATCTGTAAGATTAGAGTTGTATCTACCTGACAGGGCAACAAAACATAATATGTAAGATTATGGTTGTATCTACCTGACAGGACAACAAAGGTAAATCTGTAAGATTATGTATGTATTAACCAGACAAGACAACAAAGGTAAATCTGTAAGATTATGTTTGTATCTACCTGACAGGGCAACAAAGGTAAATATGTAAGAGTATGGTTGCATCTACCTAACAGGGCAACAAAGGTAAATATGTTAGATTATGGTTGCATCTACCTGACAGGGCAACAAAAGAAAATCTGTAAGATTATGGTTGCATCTACCTAAAAGGGCAACAAAGGTAAATCTGTAAGATTATGGTTGCATCTACCGGACAGGGCAACAAAGGTAAATCTGTAAGATTATGGTTGCATTTACCTGACAGGGAACAAAGGTAAATCTGTAAGATTATGGTTGCATCTACCTGACAGGGAACAAAGGTTAATCTGTAATATTATGGTTGTATCTACCTGACAGGGCAACATAAGTAAATCTGTAAGATTATATTTGTATCTACCAGACATGGTAACAAAGGTAAATCTGTAAGATTATGGTTGCATCTATCTGACAGGGCAACAAAGGTAGATCTGTAAGATTATGGTTGCATCTACCTGACAGGACAACAAAGGCAAATAATTATGTAAGACTATAGTTGTATCTACCTGACAGGGCAACATAGGTTAATCTGTAAAATTATTGTTATATCTACCTGTAAGGGCAACAAAGGTAAATCTGTAAGATTACGGTTGCATCTACCTGACAGAGCAACAAAGGGAAATCTGTAAGATCATGGTTGCATCTACCAAGACCGTATCTACAAAATTAATGTTCTTGACAGGACAACAAATGTAATTCTGTGAAGTCAAGGTTAAACCTACCTTATAAGTTGACAATAAAATATAAATTTATATTTTCAATATATCACATACCTGACCAGACAACAATTGTAGGTCTGTAATGTCGAAGTAGTTAAGATCTCGACATCCCCGTAATAAATACTGAACACTGTAATTAAATAAAAAAAATTACATCTTTAACAGTTGTACTGCTTGAGTAACGACACATTTTTATTCAAATTTTTTGTCGGAAGGACAGCTCGACTATTCGAATATTTGTCATAGAAGTACAAATTTGATTGAAACTGATGACAAATCAAAGCAAATTAGACTTATCTTACTTACAAAATTCACAAAATTGAGTAGGTCTTATAACTGCAATATCTTGTATGAAGTTTCAATCAAATGCATGCAGTGACTACTGAGTTATAAAATTTCTAAGTAACACAAAGGCCCTAATTAGCAAAAAAATCTGGCAAGAGTTATCTTTTAGTTGATTTCATTACTACAAAGCCATATTTAAAGTTTCCATCAAGTAAATTGCACGGATGGTGTAATATGGACTGGACAGAACTTTAACCAAAATTTTAAGTACAAAAAAAGGGCAATAATTTCCATTATATTCGTGCAAGAGTTATCTAACTTAGTTATTGTAGTAGAGTTGGTGACTGGGAAGGCTTGTGTAAACTTTCAGTCAAATACATTGAGTGGTTGGTAAGATATGGACTTGATGGTACTTGCATGCAAAACTTTAACCAGAAACGTTAAACAAGGGCAATAATTTGTATTATATTCATTCAAGAGTAATCAAACTTTTTTTTATTTTTTTTTTTAATTTCAATCACTGAAAAGTGATCCATTTAATCATCCCGTAATAGGTCTGTGAGGGTCGGGGTGGGCCATCCCTCAACAAACCGTACAAATATATGTATCAGTCAAGTTGTAACATACATTCATATATATATACAGACCCTAAACCGCTCAAGTACCCCAAATGCACGCAAACGGAGTGCACTCAGAGCGTAAGCGGAGCGCGAGCGGAGCGCGAGCGTAGCGCAGACGGAGCGCGAACGGAGCGCAGTTTGAGCGCTGACGGAGCGGACCTGGACCGTAAGCAAACGCTGAATTTTTAATAATAAACGCACTCCTGAACGCATGAAATAGATCGAGTGCACTCAGACACGCTGAATGCACTCAGATACGCTGAGTGCACTCAGATGCGCAGTATATGCAGTATACTCTAGACACAGTAAGATAACTGATAACAGAACTATCCGTGCGCTACTGAGTGCACTCGTTCATTCGGATACACTCTTTTTTCATCATTTGATCGTGAAATCGATACTTAAAATCGAGATTAAAAAGAAAATTTCTTTCACATAAATATAAACCATGTATTTTATATAAATGTTTTATTGTAAAACGCATGATAAAACTTATTTTTGTCAACAATTTATCAATTATAGCATAAATATCAATATTTAGCTGATCAATACAATAATGTTTAAAATACCTATTATACAATAGACGACACATCAACGGTTATCTACGGTTAATTTAGTTGCATGTTTAAGCATGTTTTGGTTTGCACAACAAAAATATAAATAATTAAAAATGTAATAAAATGTATATATATTGTGTAAATAACAATTCGAAAAGATGTAATATGAATTCACTATTTGCCGTGTTATTTCGATATAAATTAGTTATAGAACATACAATACATTTACTTTATTTCGATTTAAGCGTATACTGTTCCAAATACAAAAATATCAAAGCATGCGTGAAACAAACAAAACATAGATATGCGGAAAATTATATGATTATGATTCTATTTGTTTGGGTATTTCGGCAAAATAAAAATTACCAATTTTCAATTTAATTTGGACTTTAGTTTTATATTTTCCCCAAACATAGTTACACTGAGTTTGTGCTTAGTTGTGAACAAATGTACGTAAAACTGTTATATTGCAATTAAAGTGGAAACATTATACTCGTGCACATCTCATTAAAATAATAGTAATAAATTAATTGTATTCTAAAATATAAAGTGGGTCAGTAGTACAGCGGATAGGGTGCTGGCTTCAGGCGGTAGAGGTCGCGAGTTTGACCCAGGCTCTACCCGACCTCTCGAAACACAATTCAGTACCAGATCTAATAAGGGAATGCACTGGAGAACGATATGCATAAGCTCCGAGCTTACTTCACAATCAAGCTAAATTAAATTAATGTTAAATAAAAGTATGTATGCCAAATTAACACGACAGACCGAAATAACACATTAGACACAGGAAATAAAAACTAGTAAACGTAAATTTCAAGGTGACCTTTCTGAGGTTGTGATTTTATATTGACTAAAGAACAGCTTTTGATCATCGGGAAGGTTGAAATAAACAAAAAAGAACATGTATTCACTGCCTATAAAATAGTAAATATATTGTTTTCCCGCTTTCCTACAAAATCGATACGCCTGATCAAGTGCACGTAAGCACGTAACAATTTAGCCATTATATAAAAGCTTTGAAAGGGGCAACAAGTAAGAAATGACAATAATAATAAGAAGAATAATAATATTATAATATAATAATAAAGTAATAAAGCAATAATAACAATACTATAAATAATAATGAAAATAATATTAGTAATAATAGTAATAAATAATGATAAAATATATAATAGATATTAATGATAATGATGATAATAACAATATTATAAAAAAAATCTGCATATTTTAGTATTGATTTTGACTATATATTTCTTATCCAATCACATGCCGCGGGTTAAATTAAGATTCATTCATCTGGCATTACATATAATCAAAATGAAAATTACACACCGGCAGGGTTCTTCGTGATCAATGGACCGATAAATCACCAATTAACTTTTTATTGACACACATGTGGTTCTCACCATGGGTATCTGTTTTGATGATTGCCATGCAACTCTGCCTTCATAACAGTAATTAAATTGTTATATTAATTGTGAACGACTGACCAGATGCACGTCTCCAATATAAAAGCTGTGACAAATCAATAAGTCAATATGTATATTATAATAATAGCTCCAATAATAATAATATTAAAAAAAAAATAAAACAAATAATGAAAGTAAAAAAAAATACAAATAAAATACTACATTTTTACAAGGAATTATTTAGAGACATTTAATTTTTATTAGTTTTAAAATTGTAGGATTGTTTTATTTTGTAAATTAACAATTCTGATTTTTAGTTGTATCTGTTTTTTATACGAGGTCGCTAAGGCAGCTGTGGTAAAATGACAGCCCTGAATACACATCCCTTAATACGTGTATGTCACACTTTCCACCATTCATTCAGAACTGGCGTTTTCGGTTCGTTAATTTAATGATATTAACATCATGATATTTACATACTAAAGCGTTCTGAAACTTCGAATAACAAATATCTTAAATAATTTTTTATTTGTTGTTAATTGGCTGGCAGTTTTCCTTTTTTATCTTTTCTTTTCAATCACATAATGTTGGCTCATTTAAGATTCATCCATCTGGCACGAATTACAATCAAAATGAAACCATACATATCTTCCGTGGTCAATAGACCGATAAGTCACCGCTTTAGCATATAACCTAATTGACACGGCTCTCACTGGCATGTGACATAACGTAATTAACACCACGGGTGTGTTGCTGCGTGTCATATAATTACCGGTATAGCACAGTGGTTGTAGTTTCAAACAAGTTTAATATAGTTTGTCATTTTAAATAATATATTAACATAAAGCATACTATCAGTAAAATAATAGTTTGAGAAACCCGCTGAAAAAAGTTCATTGCAAGTATATTTATATACATAATGATAACGAAAATTATTATAAAAACTTAAAATATCAGAATATATGTGAAGCCACAGTTGGACCCAAATCGAGAAAAACACTACAAGATTATTATTTTTCAAAAATCATTTATTATAATGTCGAATTGCATTGCACGGGACATAATAAATTTTTCATCACCCTTGCAGTGCATATTATTGATTATAAAGCTTATTTTAGTTTGAACATTAACAAAACCAGTGATATATCCACATGTTGTTAAGTCACTGCTTACACTGAGCAGATTTATGGATTATTATAAGGCCAACGAGGTATCAACAGTATGGAATTATTAATTAAATTTAATTATTAATAACAATATATTTAGTTTATGTTGATGATGTATGTGTAAATTTTGTGGACAAACTTTATTGCTTTCCTGTTACAAACGGCTTACGGTATATCAAAGAAGATACTGACGCAAACACATGTCGGTCTGGATAACAGACGCCGGTATAACTTACGATATTCTTTGATCACCCAGACCACTGATCACATATCAAAACATAGACATTTCCGTTAAACATGCCTACTATCGATACTAGCTTATCGGAAATTTACAACCTTTCGCCCAGCGGGTGACATAATATGTAGACAAACAATCGGATTATGAATTAATTTACCTTGACTAAATCCCATGGATACATTTTATTGCTCCATTGGAACAGATTAAATTAAAAAGTCAATATAGAATCATTTTAAGAGTTGAGATGTTGCGATTGGTTATTGGCCGGAAACCGAACTGAGCGAACTGAACGTTGAGTGAACGCTGAACGAAGCGAACGATAACAGGAGTATTAAACAGAGCACTCAGATATACAGCGCTCGTGAGCGAATACCTGCGTTTGTGAGTGCATTAAATTAACCGCGTTTAATCGAGTGCACGCAAACGGAGCGCGAACGGAGTGCGAACTAAGCGCGAACGGAGTGCAAACTGAGCGCAAACGGAGTGCAATTATGGGGTACTTGAGCGGTTTAGGGTCTGTATACACTGAAAGGAAAAAGAAAGTATACATTTTGTTTTTTAAAATTATTTCATTATTGGCTAAGTTTATTCATGTGATGGAAAATGAACTGATTTTTTTTTATTGTTTTGCTTTGAAATGAATTAAATGTTTGTTTTTTGATTCAACAATATGATGAAATATAAATATACAAAATTTATATGCAATACATAAAATTTTATTGTTCCTTGACCTGTCGACGTTTAAAGGTATGTATACTTTCTTTTTCCTTTCACGGCATATACATTTATACATTAATCTTAAAGGGACACACCAGTCTCAACAAATTATACACTGTAGCTCGAGCTAAAACAAAAATCAAACAGAAATAAAATATCATTTGACACAGCAGATGATAGTTTAAGAAAATTATGTTGTCTAATGACTTCAGGAGATTTTTCTCTCTTAAGTCTATAGTGGTTGGTTTGGTGTAGGACCTTACTTAATATTAAATATGTATTTTGGTGTATCCCTTTTTACAGAAAAGATATAGTGGCAATAATAACATGAATTTTATTATATTGGGGTTGTTTTTATGTGTTTATATTTATTAGAGGTATCTATAATTGGAATGGTTTATAAACACAATTTTTTGTGTGTTAATTGATGGTGTTTATTGAAAGCCAGGAGAAGACATTAAAAAAAAAGTATCAAAGATACCTTGGTTCATTTTATATTTTTCTAGTAAAATTTAACTATATTTGAGAATAAGAAAACACAAAACAATCACCTATTTCTTAAATTTTATAAATGTGTTTTCAGTTTTTGGATTGGTTGAATATTAGTGTAATATATTTCTCATTTGCATATATTTCATAAAAAATTAAGCAGATTCACATACAAACTAAAATATTATGTCAATTATGTATATAAATATACAGAAAGAATAAGTTACAAACTTATATGTGAAACAGGTGTGTAGTGTAAGGATCTTTTTGTTGTTCATTTTTAAAAATCAAATATTAAAAAAATAATAAAATGAAACAACAATTGTTTTGAAAGAAACATGATTAAAAGAGTTATCTAACTTAGTTATTGTAGTAGAGTTGGTGACTGGGAAGGCTTGTGTAATGTTTCAATCAAATACATTGAGTGGATGGTACTTGCATGCAAAACTTTAACCAGAATTTCTAAGTCAAACAAAGGCGATAATTTGTATTATAATCATGCAAGAGTTATCTAACTTAGTTATTTTAGTAGGGTTGATGACTAGGAAGACTTGTGTAAAGTTTCAAGGCAATATATGCAATGGTTACTGGGATAGGGACTTCTATGCAAAACTTAAACAAAGGTGTGACGCAACGCCTGGATGAGCAGAATAGCTCTCTTAATTCTCTGAATAGTCAAGCTAAAAATGAAAATCATCTGTTTGTCATAGCGTTTCCATTTTATTGGAAACTTTGTCGGATGTCCACTATTTTTATGTTAAATATTTACTTTAAATGGAGTCTATCAAGAAAACACGCTAGTAATGTCTTATATTAGATAACTAATAAAATGGATAAAAAGCATCTCAAATCATTAATAAATCAAAACCGAATCGTTTAATATTGCAAATCCACCAGAACGTGATAAGATCAATATTTTAATTTGAGTGTTTAACTTGAAGTCAAATCCCCATTCTAAAAATAAACAGCACTTAACTACTGCTTGACATCATTCAGACTCTTTCTAAGATGAAACAACTTTTATGTGTAAACCTGTACCAATGGCAGAGTTACTCTTTAAAAACTCGGCGTATCCCCCCTTAACTCCCATATGCTATTAAAATGCATTAAAGCCGGGCGTTAGTCCAATGGATAGAGTGTTGGTCGCTCAAGCAAGAAGTTGCGGGTTCAATCCCCAGCTCAACCTGATACCTCTCAAAAAACAACACTCAGTACTGGTTCTACCCAGGAAGTGGACTCGAGAGCGGTTCAAATAAACTCTGAGCTGTCATCGCAATCAAGCTTAAATAAATTAGTATAAACTAAATGCATTATAATTCTAATGAAAACGTGTTTGCCTGTTCAGATTTTGTGTTGAGCTCCCCTCAAAACTGACACCCTGGATCTTAAATACCTTTTAAAAGTCTCGGGCTCTGCTGTAATTACTAAACAATACTCCAGACCTCGAGACATTTAAAATAATTCCTAAAATAACTGATAAAAATAGAATTTACTGTTTTTTCATAGTATTCCTATGTAAAAATCAAAAGTCCCTTTAATGAACCCTAATTGATCCTAGCCACCTACTTGTAGGGATCATTTATACCAAATATGAACAAATTTGGCTGGACAGTTCTTGAGAAGAAGAGTTTTTGAAAATTCACAATTTAACCTCTTTCTGGGCCCCTGCTGACCCCTTATGGATATCAAATCCACTTTAAGGCACACAGACTTGCATTATAGATTATCATGGTTGTCTTAAAATACTTCAGTCATTTCCATCAAAACGTTTTTTTTTGTCGCTTTCATACCATAAGGAATTTAGCTACATTAGTTTAAGTTGGTCAATCTTTATGGATAAATATCGTCACATACAATCATGAAAATAATTATTATATGATAATATATAAATAAATGAATTCTGATTTACCAGAATGATCCCTCATTGAATGGTATAAACATCAGTGATCAAACTTTCAATATTGTGCTGACACAGCTTGGGGTTATTTGTGACCGGTCATAAACACAGCATCACTTGTCTCTGTTTCTTATTATACATTGGTGTGTATTATATATCATAGTTATAGCCAACTCAGTGGGAATCCATCCCAGGCACCACATGACATGCTGTGTTTTATGTCATTTGAATACACAAGTCTTAATCTCTTAAAAAGGGGATACTTGTAAATGGAGTTACAGTATGAATTTAATATATAATATTTTAATAAGTTTAGCTTTTAATCATCATTCAGATGTTGGATTAGAATATAGAAAAATAATAACTTTAAATGTAAATTCTTACTTTTAGTCAGTTTGTTAATCAAGTATAAAAAATAATACAAATATTTACCGGAGATAAATTGCTTTTACATGGGTATATTATACAATATTTAAAAAAAAATGTTTTCGTCACTATGCCGTTTGATCAAAATATTGAAATTGTGACTTTGGATCGAAATAAGAAAAGATTAAAGATATCATGTCACAATAGTTTGTCACGACAGTTTTAAACACATTTTATTGTTAAACTATTACTGAGTAAACAACAAATTAAATAAAAGAAGTATCATAAATATTTGCATTGCGGATGCACTATCTATAAAAACTATAATATCTTATTTTCATTTTATGACTATAAATCTATAAATATTAATAAAATGAGTATATTTTGCTGATAACTTGCTTATCAATCAATCAAACATGTATCCTTAGATAAATTTTTAAAGACCCGATTATCTCATTTTGTAAGTTGTGATATTCTGCTTACGAGACTGAAATTGTCATAAGTGTGCAATTAAAAAAGGTGTGATTATAACAAATTACCTTTGATCTGCATAATGTCTGTAATTTACCAAAACCATACACAAAAAGTTACAACACATTGCAGCAATTTTCCTGCATGCACTTGATGTAATTCTTTTATTTGAATTCATAGTTGATGAATGAAATAAATGAATCGAATAAATAAGATAATTTTCATATATTCAACCAATCAATCAAACACTACCGTAGTCCTTTTTGGTTAAAAAGTTTAAATGAGTATTAAAAAATAAAATTTGTTTTCATTTTCTATTCGTTTTAGTTGAAATGCAGTACAAAAACAAGAAATAACTAATAATATGAAAGGATCAACAATTATCAGCTAATTTGATTCCAGTAAACCTGTGATTTTGAAAACACTCAAATTAATGTAGGAAATTCAAGAGATATTAAACATTAAACTATCTTCAATGATACTAGCTATAAGCCTAAAATGATAAATTACTACTAATGTTGGTGCATCAAAGTGATTATGATGCAAAATGTTATGACTGTTGATATTCATTGAAATGCATCATGCGTGACTTAATGATTACGGAGCAACTATTCCTGTATTATGTCTGAAGGAAATATATAAAGACCAAATGAAAACAGAAGTAGAAAAATAATCCGGAAACATGCACACAAAAGACAACAACACAATCGACCTAACTTTTAATATTTGTAGCGTTCTAAGAAATAATATAGCATTATTGACGATTTTCAATACATGGTGACCATATTGGCGGTCATCTTAGATATTTGACAAAACTCCCCAACAATTTTAGTAAGAAATGAATTTTTGAACATAGCATACAATTTATCTCTGGAAACATGACCAGTTTGTATTAAGTAGAAGTAACAAAGTATAATCCTTAGACATGTTCATTGTTTTCAGAACCATTTATGAATAAAAATAACACCAAAACATTCAACAAAATGCGTATATTTGCAGAAAAACAGTCATTTTTCTTATTTATGGTGGCCATTTTGTCTCTAATTTAGACTTGTTGTACATGAATTAACCATCTTCTTACTTATTTTACCATAAAACATGTCATACAACTAACAATAACACAATAGATCTAAATTTATTACTTTGCAGTGTTTTCTATCAGAATATATATATAACATGAATGTCAATATTTGGCGGCCATTTTGGCAGCCATCTTGAATTTGTGACCAAATGCCCCAACAACCATAAGTAAGAAATATATTTTCAGACTCATCATACATTTTACCTCCAGACACAAGCATTTATAAACAAATATACGGCAAAGCATTCAACAAATGCGTATTTACAAAAAAAGTGTCATTAATTTCATATTTTGACTGTCATTTTGTCGCTTATTTAGACTTTATGTGCATAAATCAACCATATTTTACTCTTAATTACCCTAAAGCATGTTATATAACTTACAACAACACAATAAATCTAATTTTTTTATACATTGCAGTATATTTTAACATTATATATTATAACATGTATTTGAATATTTGGTGGCCATTTTGGCGGCCATCTTGGATTTATGACCAAATGCCCCAACAACCGTTAGTAAGAAAAAGATTTTTGGACTCAGCATACATTTTATCTCTAGAAACAAGCATTTATCAATAAAAAAAAGGCCAAAGCATTTAACTGAATGAGTATATTTGTAGAAAAAGTGTCATTTTTTCATACTTTGGGAGCTATTTTGTCCCTTATTTAGACTTTTTGTACATGAATCAACCTTCGTTTTACTCATTATTATCCAAACACATGTCATACAACTTACAACTACACAATAAATCTAAATTTTAACACTTTGTAGTGTTTTTTATGACATTATAATTATATTGTAACATGAAATTCAATATTTAGCAGCCATTTTGGTGGCCATCTTGGATTTGTAACCAAACGCCTCAACAGCGGTTAGTAAGAAATTGATTTTCGGACTCACCATAAAATTTGCCTCTAGAAACAATTCTCAAACCTTTTGGACATAAATGGTAAATAAACACCCCCCTATCTCTGGAACTATCCGCTTACAGGGCCCCAATCGACTCTAGCCCCTTCATTTAAACAAATTTGAAACTGTTAGTCATAAATCATTTGTACTAAATATGAACAAGTTTGACTGGATGGTTCTTGAAAAGAAGATTTCTAAATGTCCCGAGGCAGGGCCAATTTTTACCCTCGAGTCATGGCTTAAACAAACTTGATAGAAACTCATTAGATGATACTACATGCAAAATATCAAAGCCTCAGGCCTTGCACTTTTGGAGTAAAAGAATTGTGAAATTTTGAAAAAAAAAATACTGATAAATCCCTGGGGTAAGGCTAAATTTGACCCCAGGGTCATCATTTGAACACATTTGAGAGAGCCTTGTGTAAGAATGCTTCACACAAAATTTGTTGAAAATCTACCGGATGAAGGTAGATCACAATAAAAAGGGGTTGTTCAAGATGTTTGAAACTTTCTCCTTTTTAGTATATTTTTAGTAACTGTGGCTTTATTTGATTTTGGGTGGCAACAGACAGTTTATGAAAGCATTAAGATGAAATTTTAACTAACTGATCATGCACATGAAATCTGATTTGTATTGAATGAAGTGTTTCTTCATCAGAGATCTTATAAATTTCCTTAATTTTGATATATATTATAGTTGTTGCAGCTACATTAGATTGAGCATGATAAACACAAATCTGAATATTGTGATAAAATTTCTTTCAAATCAATCTGGTTTTAGGCCAATTGTTATTCCAATACATTACTCCATGTATGACTCAATCCAAACTTGAATATTTACATAAAGACAAAAAACAAAACAAATACAAAGTTAAAGAGAAAATATCGGTGGAACTTATGGATTCTCCCCAAAGTGAATGTTTGACTCTGTACCATATGGTAATGATACTGAACAGGGGAAGTAACTGTGAGAGTTCTAAAGAGAAGTCATTACATTATTTTTTTATTTTGTGATATAATACATTGTACAACATATTTTGAAAGAGGTCATTATGATGCATCCTAGCAAGTTTCATAAAATTCCAACATTGGGTTGTAGAGAAATAGCGCGGACAAGAATTTGGTCACACACAGAATCAAAGGGCCATAACTCCGTGAAAAATCATCGAACCGAAACACAAAGACAATATGCCATCTGCACTTGGTAATGATGCATCCTAGCAAGTTTCATAAAATTCCAACCTGAGGTTGTAGAGATAAAAGCGCGGACAAGAATTTGGTCACATACAGAATCAAAGGGCCATAACTCCGTGAAAAATCATCGAACCGAAATACAAAGACAATATGCCGTCTGCACTTGGTAATGATGCATCCTAGCAAGTTTCATAAAATTCAAACCTGAGGTTGTAGAGATAAAAGCGTGGACAAGAATTTGGTCACAGACTCAATTTAAGGGCCATAACTCCATGAAAAAACATTGAACTGGAATGCAAAGACAATATGGGCATCTGCCCTTGGTAGTGATGCATCCAAGCAAGTTTCATAAAATTTCAACACAGGGTTGAAGAGAAATAGCGCGGACAAAAATTTGGTCACACACAGAATCAAAGGGCCATAACTCCATGAAAAATCAACGAACCGAAACACAAAGACAATATGCACATCTGCACTTGGTAATGATGCATCCTAGCAAAATTTATAAAATTACAACCTCAGGTTATAGAAATAGTACGGACAAAAATTTGGCCACAGACTCAATTGAAGGACCATAACTCCATTAAAAATCATCGAACCAGAACACAAAGACAATATGTGCATATCCACTTGGTAGTGATGCATCTTAGCAAGTTTCATAAAATTCCATCATGGAGTTGTAGAGAAATAGCGCAGAAAGAATTTGGTCACAGACAGAATCAAATGGCCATAACTCCATGAAAAATCATCGAATCAGAACACAAAGACAACATGCGCATCTACACTTGGTAATGATGCATCCTAGCAAGTTTCATAAAATTCAAACCTGTGGTTGTTGAGAAATAGTGTGGACAAGAATTTTTGGTCACAGAGAGAATCAAAGGGCCATAACTCTGTGAAAAATCACTGAACCTGAACACATAGACAGTATGTGCATCTGCACTTGGTAATGATGCATCCTAGAAAAATTCATAATATTACAACCCGTGGGTGTTGAAAAATAGTGCGGACAAGAATTTGGTCACAGATTCAATTAAAGGGCCATAACTCCATGAAAAATCATCAAACTGGAACACAAAGACAATATGCACATCTCCACTTGGTAGTGATGCATCTTAGCAAGTTTTATAAAATTCCAACCAGAGGTTGTAGAGAAAATACCCAGACAAGAACTAGGGGACGGACAGACGCACGAACGAAGCAGCGACTATATGCTTCCCCCCCTTTGGGGGAGCATAATAAAGGTTGACTGAAGTGTCATGAACATGAATCAATAAAGGGTTTCAGAAATGTAATTTTCTCAAATTTGGGACAAAAACAAGAGCACAATATTAGCCCTATGCTGCTCACTTAGTGCAACCGAAGAGACAAGAAACTGCAGGATGTTTGAGTAGGTATAACGTCAAGTTACACACTTTTTGATGATTCAAGGGCAATTACTCCAGTATTAATTTTCTTATTCTAGTATTAATTATCTTATTCTAACACTTTATGCAAGATATTTGGCACTTTTGTGCAAGTTTGGTGAATATCAAATGAAAATTGCATGTTTTAAAGTGCACACAATATAAAAAAATTAAATTTTTGACAATTCAAGGGCCCAAACTCCCAAATTTTTTATCCAATTTGGCCATTTCAAAAACTAATCCATGAGATTATTGTTATGTAACTACTGTGTTACATTTAAAAAAGATCAAATGCTAGAGTGAATACAAGGTTAAATAACCTAATTTTTGGTGATTCAAGGGATCCAATTTGGTCAATCTTGGAACTCGTCAGAAATATTATAATCATTTAATTACTGCGTAAATTTGGCGAATACCAAATGAAAACTGCAAATGATGTATGGTTAAATAATCTAATTTTTTAATATTCATGGGCGATAGCTCTGACACTAATTATAGTTGGCCGGTTCAAGAACTTGGTCAAGATTTTATTATTATATAACACTTGTGTAAGTATGGCAAGGATACAATGAAAAAGTGCAAGTGCTAGTGTGCACACAAAATAAAATAACACAATTTTGATGATTCACTGGCCATAACCCTAACACTAATTTTCTTATTTGGTCAGTTTTAAAAGTTGAACAAATGAAAAGTGCACACAAGAAAAACCAATGCAATGTTTAACTATTTAAGGACCATACCTTTGCAATTAAGTATCCCATTTGGCCTGTTAAACAACTTGTCTGTGATATTAGGATTATATTACTACTGTGTAAGTTTTGTGAGGATCAAATGGAAGAATGCGGATGCTGCAGTGTACACAAGGTCAAATTGTGCAATGTTTTATTATATGTTACAAGGGCCATTATATAACGCAGACATTAATTATTTGATTTAGCCAGTTCAAAAACTTGTCTGACATATTCAGGGGGATGGGGGGAACATATTTTGAGGGTATTCATTCTTAGACAGTAAAAATGATGGGATTCGTAAAAAATGACAGATTTTTGTCAAGACATAGAAAAACACAGTTATTTATTTTATGCTCACTATTGTTCTTAATGCAGATCTCCAAAGATGTAACTAAGTATATTGTCTTCCATTGGTAGTTCATTCCTGCCATTTTTGGTGTGTCACTTCATTTTCTGTCCAAAGAACGAATACCCTCAAAATCCTTTTGCCACCCCATCCCATCTCCCACGAAATTATGATTATACAACTTCTACCCAAGTTTTGTGAAGACCCAATAAAACATGCAAAAACTGCAAACAACAAAGAGTTGAGATGGATGAAGAACACAGGACAATCAGAATAACCCTAATTATAATAGTCTGAAAATGCTAACAAAGTCATATTTGAAATGATTCTAGATGTGATGAATAAAAGAAATAAGAGAACAGTAATACACCTCAGATTGAGTTATCAATTTTTGTATTAAATATAAAAATAGAAAATATTGTACTTTCATTGCTTGCGAAATAATGATTTTTGAGGACGTCATGGAAGACTGGATTTAGTCCAAGTGAACTTTCTTGAAAGTCATTATTGTTATGATATGTTAATTGTATTGTTATAATGTTTCAGTCATTTTTATTCTGTAAATGGCTATTGGCAAATACTTTCTGATGGTGCTATTAAACATATCTTTGTTAAATTTGATTGACAGTTCGGTAGTGTGTGGTGACACTTACCCTTTATCTGTTATGTACATGCACTTCTTCAATGTGACTTTCTGAAATTGATATTTCATTGTTAGCTTCGAGAAACATCTCAACATTCTAACAACTTAATATTTAACAAAGCATGGCACAAAATAAAAATAGTTATACACAGTCAAAACTCATTATCTCAATATTGATATTCCGGTAGTGTCTATATTTTTTGCCATTCCCAACTTTTTCCCTTCTTTGTGTATGTAATTTTATTCCTTTTTTGTTTAAAATGTTGAAATTAAGCATTCATGAATGGTGCATTTTCAAGTATTGGTTTTAAATATATAAAGGAGTGTTTTTGTATTGGACAATTTGTCATATTTGCAATTTACAAGATTGTATTTTTAATGTTTGATTCTGAAGAAGAAATTTATAATTTTCATTAAGTATTTTATAAAAGTAAAGATTAATAGTTAATTGTTGAAATATTTTTAAAATGTCTTTCATAAACAGGGCCTAAATATAACAGAAAACTTGCAGGCACTGACTTTTAGACCATGTTTCTTCTCGACTTCTGGATTTCCAATCATCCGTGTATTTCCATTTTAAGTCTGGGTAAACAATGAATGAATTAAAATCTTCATTTTATGTATAGTTCACTGGTGATTTTATCCTAGCTTTGTTGAAATGAAAATGCTGATATAACCCTTTGCAATTTCATTGTTTTGTTTACTTGCAAAATATTAGACTACGTTACATGTTTTTAAGGCAAACTGTGACACCAACATGTATTATGATCAATATAACAGATAATCTACGAGTTTATTACAAACTTTTAAATTAATTGAACCTAATTTCTATAATATTTAGAACTATAGTTTGAAAATAGTCTCGTCTATTTCGAGACTGAAATAACACCCATTGCGTTAATGTGTGAATCTTACGGCAAAGTGAATCTCACAACATAAATTTAACATCAACACCAACAGAGGTGAATAATTTGGGTAAAGGTATAGTACCACCATTGCAAAAAGGAAATGCTTCTGTGGGGTAGTCGCATAATGGCAGTTATAGATAATCCTCATTTCTTCTTCTTTAAAAATGCATTTTCCTTATTTTAATGCTCATTTTTTTTATTTGAATGGCATTATTGATGTATTTTGAACATTTTGATAGCATTGTCATGTTTGAATTGTGAATTTAGAAAAAAAAAAAAAATTGATACTTGGAAATTGGGGTATGAATACATGATTTCGGAAGTCTACTTTCACTTTGTCACCAGTGTACACACTGAACAGAAAAAAAATCTCTTATATGACACATGACCCCTACTTTTCTCATCATATTTTGATAGTGCAGAGGTTGACTAACAGTAAAATGTAGGTTTCACTTCTTTCATTTGGGTTTCTCTATGAATGACAAGCCTTCAAACTTTTATTATTTACTATAGAATAAAGAACAAAAATAAATGGTGGGTTGACATCTAAAACTGCTAATTTTCACTTTGAAATTAGCTCTCGAAGCAAAAACATCATATAAAATCAAAAGGTAAATATACCGAGGACACGAAGTCAAGATAGGAGAGGAAGAAGTGCGGCAGCTAACAACACTGCGGCGGTGAAAACGGAAGAGATAAGGCAGGCAACAGCAGATGCATGGATGACAAGGCAGCACAAGTGGAATTCATTTCTTGTATCTGGGTATTTTGTATCTTGTATTCAACTTTCATAGACTGAGGACGAGTCAGGTAATGTGTTGGACATGTGGCAGAAGGCTATTGAAACTAGGATGACTTCTCCTTTTCGGTACTTTAATGGTCAAATTATTAATTGCACATCTCTGTTCACGTACAAAAATAAAAAGATCGCACAATGAATAGCATATTTACATTAAATTGGCAAGTTTGATAGGTCAAGACAGAAAGACAGATGGCCCAGGCAAATGTTTGTTATTGAAAATGGTTTGACAGAGTCTAAAGTTTATGCAAATAAGAGCATTGCTAGTATTGGAGAATGGACAGATGTTTTTATGGTATTTGCATCCATTTATCAGGTTCAGTTCCCAGAAAAGTGACAGAAGTTTTCAAGTACATGTCTGTGATAAGGGAAGCAGAATTTCACTTCCCTCATATGGCATGGAAATTACATTACGAGCAATTCAAGATTCATCGGACTGCAAGTCCCCAATCTTTGGGGAAGCTCAACACTAATTTATGGTTACAAATTATGACTGGGTCAAAGGGGGGGACTTGCCATAAAGGGAAGCTATACAAGAAGGAAGGTTGGCAATTGTGACTGGGTCGAATGGAGGTCTGACCATACAGGGTAGTCATACAATAAGGAAGGTTGGCAATTATGACTGGGTCAAATTGGGGACTGGCCATACAGAGAAGTTGTACAAGAAGAAAGGTTGGCAATTATGACTGGGTCAAATTGGGGACTGGCCATACAGAGAAGTTGTACAAGAAGAAAGGTTGGCAATTATGACTGGGTCAAATTGGGGACTGGCCATACAGAGAAGTTGTACAAGAAGAAAGGTTGGCAATTATGACTGGGTCAAATTGGGGACTGGCCATACAGGGTAGTCATACAAGAAGGAAGATTGGCAATTATGACTGGGTCAAATTGGGGACTGGTCATACAGAGAAGTTGTACAAGAAGAAAGGTTGGCAATTATGACTGGGTCAAATTGGGGACTGGCTATACAGGGTAGTCATACAAGAAGGAAGGTTGGCAATTATGACTGGGTCAAATTGGGGACTGGCCATACAGGGTAGTCATACAAGAAGGATGGTTGGCAATTATTACTGGGTCAAATTGGGTACTGGCCATAAAGAGAAGTTGTACAAGAAGAAAGGTTGGCAATTATGACTGGGTCAAATTGGGGACTGGCCATACAGGGTAGTCATACAAGAAGGAAGGTTGGCAATTATGACTGGGTCAAATTGGGGACTGGCCATACAGGGTAGTCATACAAGAATGAAGGTTGGCAATTATGACTGGGTCAAATTGGGGACTGGCCATACAGGGTAGTCATACAAGAAGGAAGGTTGGCAATTATGACTGGGTCAAATTGGGGACTGGCCATACAGAGAAGTTGTACAAGAAGGAAGGTTGACAATTATGACTGGGTCAAATTGGGGACTGGCCATACAGGGTAGTCATACAAGAAGGAAGGTTGGCAATTATGACTGGGTCAAATTGGGGACTGGCCATACAGGGTAGTCATACAAGAAGGAAGGTTGGCAATTATGACTGGGTCAAATTGGGGACTGGCCATACAGAGAAGTTGTACAAGAACAAAGGTTGGCAATTATGACTGGGTCAAATTGGGGACTGGCCATACAGGGTAGTCATACAAGAAGGAAGGTTGGCAATTATGACTGGGTCAAATTGGGGACTGGCCATACAGAGAAGTTGTACAAGAAGAAAGGTTGGCAATTATGACTGGGTCAAATTGGGGACTGGCCATACAGGGTAGTCATAGAAGAAGAAAGGTTGGCAATTATGACTGGGTCAAATTGGGGACTGGCCATACAGAGAAGTTGTACAAGAAGAAAGGTTGGCAATTATGACTGGGTCAAATTGGGGACTGGCCATACAGGGTAGTCATACAAGAAGAAAGGTTGGCAATTATGACTGGGTCAAATTGGGGACTGGCCATACAGGGTAGTCATACAAGAAGAAAGGTTGGCAATTATGACTGGTTCAAATTGGGGACTGGCCATACAGAGAAGTTGTACAAGAAGAAAGGTTTGCAATAATGACTGGGTCAAATTGGGGACTGGCCATACAGAGAAGTTGTGTAAGAAGAAAGGTTGGCAATTATGACTGGGTCAAATTGGGGACTGGCCATACAGAGAAGTTGTACAAGAAGAAAGGTTGGCAATTATGACTGGGTCAAATTGGGGACTGGCCATACAGAGAAGTTGTACAAGAAGAAAGGTTGGCAATTATGACTGGGTCAAATTGGGGACTGGCCATACAGAGAAGTTGTACAAGAAGAAAGGTTGGCAATTATGACTGGGTCAAATTGGGGACTGGCCATACAGGGTAGTCATACAAGAAGGAAGATTGGCAATTATGACTGGGTCAAATTGGGGACTGGTCATACAGAGAAGTTGTACAAGAAGAAAGGTTGGCAATTATGACTGGGTCAAATTGGGGACTGGCTATACAGGGTATTCATACAAGAAGGAAGGTTGGCAATTATGACTGGGTCAAATTGGGGACTGGCCATACAGGGTAGTCATACAAGAAGGATGGTTGGCAATTATTACTGGGTCAAATTGGGTACTGGCCATAAAGAGAAGTTGTACAAGAAGAAAGGTTGGCAATTATGACTGGGTCAAATTGGGGACTGGCCATACAGGGTAGTCATACAAGAAGGAAGGTTGGCAATTATGACTGGGTCAAATTGGGGACTGGCCATACAGGGTAGTCATACAAGAATGAAGGTTGGCAATTATGACTGGGTCAAATTGGGGACTGGCCATACAGGGTAGTCATACAAGAAGGAAGGTTGGCAATTATGACTGGGTCAAATTGGGGACTGGCCATACAGAGAAGTTGTACAAGAAGGAAGGTTGACAATTATGACTGGGTCAAATTGGGGACTGGCCATACAGGGTAGTCATACAAGAAGGAAGGTTGGCAATTATGACTGGGTCAAATTGGGGACTGGCCATACAGGGTAGTCATACAAGAAGGAAGGTTGGCAATTATGACTGGGTCAAATTGGGGACTGGCCATACAGAGAAGTTGTACAAGAACAAAGGTTGGCAATTATGACTGGGTCAAATTGGGGACTGGCCATACAGGGTAGTCATACAAGAAGGAAGGTTGGCAATTATGACTGGGTCAAATTGGGGACTGGCCATACAGAGAAGTTGTACAAGAAGAAAGGTTGGCAATTATGACTGGGTCAAATTGGGGACTGGCCATACAGGGTAGTCATAGAAGAAGAAAGGTTGGCAATTATGACTGGGTCAAATTGGGGACTGGCCATACAGAGAAGTTGTACAAGAAGAAAGGTTGGCAATTATGACTGGGTCAAATTGGGGACTGGCCATACAGGGTAGTCATACAAGAAGAAAGGTTGGCAATTATGACTGGGTCAAATTGGGGACTGGCCATACAGGGTAGTCATACAAGAAGAAAGGTTGGCAATTATGACTGGTTCAAATTGGGGACTGGCCATACAGAGAAGTTGTACAAGAAGAAAGGTTTGCAATAATGACTGGGTCAAATTGGGGACTGGCCATACAGAGAAGTTGTGTAAGAAGAAAGGTTGGCAATTATGACTGGGTCAAATTGGGGACTGGCCATACAGGGAAGTTGTACAAGAAGAAAGGTTGGCAATTATGACTGGGTCAAATTGGGGACTGGCCATACAGGGTAGTCATACAAGAAGGAAGGTTGGCAATTATGACTGGGTCAAATTGGGGACTGGCCATACAGAGAAGTTGTACAAGAAGAAAGGTTGGCAATTATGACTGGGTCAAATTGGGGACTGGCCATACAGGGTAGTCATAGAAGAAGAAAGGTTGGCAATTATGACTGGGTCAAATTGGGGACTGGCCATACAGAGAAGTTGTACAAGAAGAAAGGTTTGCAATAATGACTGGGTCAAATTGGGGACTGGCCATACAGAGAAGTTGTGTAAGAAGAAAGGTTGGCAATTATGACTGGGTCAAATTGGGGACTGGCCATACAGGGAAGTTGTACAAGAAGAAAGGTTGGCAATTATGACTGGGTCAAATTGGGGACTGGCCATACAGGGTAGTCATACAAGAAGAAAGGTTGGCAATTATGACTGGGTCAAATTGGGGACTGGCCATACAGAGAAGTTGAACAAGAAGAAAGGTTGGCAATTATGACTGGGTCAAATTGGGGACTGGCCATACAGAGAAGTTATACAAGAAGAAAGGTTGGCAATTATGACTGGGTCAAATTGGGGACTGGCCATACAGGGTAGTCATACAAGAAGAAAGGTTGGCAATTATGACTGGGTCAAATTGGGGACTGGCCATACAGGGTAGTCATACAAGAAGAAAGGTTGGCAATTATGACTGGTTCAAATTGGGGACTGGCCATACAGAGAAGTTGTACAAGAAGAAAGGTTTGCAATAATGACTCGGTCAAATTGGGGACTGGCCATACAGAGAAGTTGTGTAAGAAGAAAGGTTGGCAATTATGACTGGGTCAAATTGGGGACTGGCCATACAGGGAAGTTGTACAAGAAGAAAGGTTGGCAATTATGACTGGGTCAAATTGGGGACTGGCCATACAGGGTAGTCATACAAGAAGAAAGGTTGGCAATTATGACTGGGTCAAATTGGGGACTGGCCATACAGAGAAGTTGAACAAGAAGAAAGGTTGGCAATTATGACTGGGTCAAATTGGGGACTGGCCATACAGAGAAGTTATACCAGAAGAAAGGTTGGCAATTATGACTGGGTCAAATTGGGGACTGGCCATACAGGGTAGTCATACAAGAAGGAAGGTTGGCAATTATGACTGGGTCAAATTGGGGACTGGCCATACAGAGAAGTTGTACAAGAAGAAAGGTTGGCAATTATGACTGGGTCAAATTGGGGACTGGCCATACAGGGTAGTCATACAAGAAGGAAGGTTGGCAATTATGACTGGGTCAAATTGGGGACTGGCCATACAGAGAAGTTATACAAGAAGAAAGGTTGGCAATTATGACTGGGTCAAATTGGGGACTGGCCATACAGGGTAGTCATACAAGAAGGAAGGTTGGTAATTATGACTGGGTCAAATTGGGGACTGGCCATACAGAGAAGTTGTACAAGAAGAAAGGTTGGCAATTATGACTAGGTCAAATTGGGGACTGGCCATACACAGAAGTTGTACAAGAAGAAAGGTTGGCAATTATGACTGGGTCAAGTTGGGGACTGGCCATACAGGGTAGTCATACAAGAAGAAAGGTTGGCAATTATGACTGGTTCAAATTAGGGACTGGCCATACAGAGAAGTTGTACAAGAAGAAAGGTTGGCAATTATGACTGGGTCAAATTGGGGACTGGCCATACAGAGAAGTTGTACAAGAAGAAAGGTTGGCAATTATGACTGGGTCAAATTGGGGACTGGCCATACAGGGAAGTTGTACAAAAAGAAAGGTTGGCAATTATGACTGGGTCAAATTGGGGACTGGCCATACAGGGTAGTCATACAAGAAGAAAGGTTGGCAATTATGACTGGGTCAAATTGGGGACAGGCCATACAGAGAAGTTGTACAAGAAAATACTTTCTGATGGTGCTATTAAACATATTTTTGTTAAATTTGATTGACAGTTCGGTAGTGTGTGGTGTGTTATGACTGGGTCAAATTGGGGACTGGCCATACAGAAAAGTTGTACAAGAAGAAAGGTTGGCAATTATGACTGGGTCAAATTGGGGACTGGCCATACAGGTTAGTCATACAAGAAGGAATATTGGCAATTATGACTGGGTCAAATTGGGCACTGGCCATACAGAGAAGTTGTACAAGAAGAAAGGTTGGCAATTATGACTGGGTCAAATTGGGGACTGGCTATACAGGGTAGTCATACAAGAAGGAAGGTTGGCACTTATGACTGGGTCAAATTGGGGACTGGCCATACAGGGTAGTCATACAAGAAGGAAGGTTGGCAATTATGACTGGGTCAAATTGGGGACTGGCCATACAGAGAAGTTGTACTAGAAGAAAGATTGGCAATTATGACTGGGTCAAATTTGGGACTGGCCATACAGAGAAGTTGTACAAGAAGAAAGGTTGGCAATTATGACTGGGTCAAATTGGGGACTGGCCATAGAGAGAAGTTGTACAAGAAGAAAGGTTGGCAATTATGACTGGGTCAAACTGGGGACTGGCCATACAGGGAAGTTGTACAAGAAGAAAGGTTGGCAATTATGACTAGGTCAAATTGGGGACTGGCCATACAGGGTAGTCATACAAGAAGAAAGGTTGGCAATTATGACTGGGTCAAATTGGGGACTGGCCATACAGAGAAGTTGTACAAGAAGAAAGGTTGGCAATTATGACTGGGTCAAATTGGGCACTGGCCATACAGAGAAGTTGTACAAGAAGAAAGGTTGGCAATTATGACCGGGTCAAATTGGGGACTGGCCATACAGGATAGTCATACAAGAAGGAAGGTTGGCAATTATGACTGGGTCAAATTGGGGACTGGCCATACAGAGAAGTTGTACAAGAAGAAAGGTTGGCAATTATGACTGGGTCAAATTGGGGACTGGCCATACAGGGTAGTCATACAAGAAGGAAGGTTGGCAATTATGACTTGGTCAAATTGGGGACTGGCCATACAGAGAAGTTGTACAAGAAGAAAGGTTGGCAATTATGACTGGGTCAAATTGGGGACTGGCCATACAGGGTAGTCATACAAGAAGGAAGGTTGGCAATTATGACTGGGTCAAATTGGGGACTGGCCATACAGAGAAGTTGTACAAGAAGAAAGGTTGGCAATTATGACTGGGTCAATTTGGGGACTGGCCATACACAGAAGTTGTACAAGAAGAAAGGTTGGCAATTATGACTGGGTCAAATTGGGGACTGGCCATACAGGGTAGTCATACAAGAAGAAAGGTTGGCAATTATGACTGGTTCAAATTGGGGACTGGCCATACAGAGAAGTTGTACAAGAAGAAAGGTTTGCAATTATGACTGGGTCAAATTGGGGACTGGCCATACAGGGAAGTTGTACAAGAAGAAAGGTTGGCAATTATGACTGGGTCAAATTGGGGACTGGCCATACAGGGTAGTCATACAAGAAGAAAGGTTGGCAATTATGACTGAGTCAAATTGGGGACTGGCCATACAGAGAAGTTGTACAAGAAGAAATGTTGGCAATTATGACTGGGTCAAATTTGGGACTGGCCATACAGAGAAGTTGTACAAGAAGAAAGGTTGGCAATTATGACTGGGTCAAATTGGGGACTGGCCATACAGGGTAGGCATACAAGAAGGAAGGTTGGCAATTATGACTGGGTCGAATGGAGGTCTGGCCATACAGGGTAGTCATACAAGAAGGAAGGTTGGCAATTATGACTGGGTCAAATTGGGGACTGGCCATACAGAGAAGTTGTACAAGAAGAAAGGTTGGCAATTATGACTGGGTCAAATTGGGGACTGGCCATACAGAAAAGTTGTACAAGAAGAAAGGTTGGCAATTATGACTGGGTCAAATTGGGGACTGGCCATACAGAGAAGTTGTACAAGAAGAAAAGTTGGCAATTATGACTGGGTCAAATTGGGGACTGGCCATACACGGTAGTCATACAAGAAGGAAGATTGGCAATTATGACTGGGTCAAATTGGGGACTGGTCATACAGAGAAGTTGTACAAGAAGAAAGGTTGGCAATTATGACTGGGTCAAATTGGGGACTGGCTATACAGGGTAGTCATACAAGAAGGAAGGTTGGCAATTATGACTGGGTCAAATTGGGGACTGGCCATACAGGGTAGTCATACAAGAAGGATGGTTGGCAATTATGACTGGGTCAAATTGGGTACTGGCCATAAAGAGAAGTTGTACAAGAAGAAAGGTTGGCAATTATGACTGGGTCAAATTGGGGACTGGCCATACAGGGTAGTCATACAAGAAGGAAGGTTGGCAATTATGACTGGGTCAAATTGGGGACTGGCCATACAGGGTAGTCATACAAGAATGAAGGTTGGCAATTATGACTGGGTCAAATTGGGGACTGGCCATACAGGGTAGTCATACAAGAAGGAAGGTTGGCAATTATGACTGGGTCAAATTGGGGACTGGCCATACAGAGAAGTTGTACAAGAAGGAAGGTTGACAATTATGACTGGGTCAAATTGGGGACTGGCCATACAGGGTAGTCATACAAGAAGGAAGGTTGGCAATTATGACTGGGTCAAATTGGGGACTGGCCATACAGGGTAGTCATACAAGAAGGAAGGTTGGCAATTATGACTGGGTCAAATTGGGGACTGGCCATACAGAGAAGTTGTACAAGAACAAAGGTTGGCAATTATGACTGGGTCAAATTGGGGACTGGCCATACAGGGTAGTCATACAAGAAGGAAGGTTGGCAATTATGACTGGGTCAAATTGGGGACTGGCCATACAGAGAAGTTGTACAAGAAGAAAGGTTGGCAATTATGACTGGGTCAAATTGGGGACTGGCCATACAGGGTAGTCATAGAAGAAGAAAGGTTGGCAATTATGACTGGGTCAAATTGGGGACTGGCCATACAGAGAAGTTGTACAAGAAGAAAGGTTGGCAATTATGACTGGGTCAAATTGGGGACTGGCCATACAGGGTAGTCATACAAGAAGAAAGGTTGGCAATTATGACTGGGTCAAATTGGGGACTGGCCATACAGGGTAGTCATACAAGAAGAAAGGTTGGCAATTATGACTGGTTCAAATTGGGGACTGGCCATACAGAGAAGTTGTACAAGAAGAAAGGTTTGCAATAATGACTGGGTCAAATTGGGGACTGGCCATACAGAGAAGTTGTGTAAGAAGAAAGGTTGGCAATTATGACTGGGTCAAATTGGGGACTGGCCATACAGGGAAGTTGTACAAGAAGAAAGGTTGGCAATTATGACTGGGTCAAATTGGGGACTGGCCATACAGGGTAGTCATACAAGAAGGAAGGTTGGCAATTATGACTGGGTCAAATTGGGGACTGGCCATACAGAGAAGTTGTACAAGAAGAAAGGTTGGCAATTATGACTGGGTCAAATTGGGGACTGGCCATACAGGGTAGTCATAGAAGAATAAAGGTTGGCAATTATGACTGGGTCAAATTGGGGACTGGCCATACAGAGAAGTTGTACAAGAAGAAAGGTTGGCAATTATGACTGGGTCAAATTGGGGACTGGCCATACAGGGTAGTCATACAAGAAGAAAGGTTGGCAATTATGACTGGGTCAAATTGGGGACTGGCCATACAGGGTAGTCATACAAGAAGAAAGGTTGGCAATTATGACTGGTTCAAATTGGGGACTGGCCATACAGAGAAGTTGTACAAGAAGAAAGGTTTGCAATAATGACTGGGTCAAATTGGGGACTGGCCATACAGAGAAGTTGTGTAAGAAGAAAGGTTGGCAATTATGACTGGGTCAAATTGGGGACTAGCCATACAGGGTAGTCATACAAGAAGAAAGGTTGGCAATTATGACTGGGTCAAATTGGGGACTGGCCATACAGAGAAGTTGAACAAGAAGAAAGGTTGGCAATTATGACTGGGTCAAATTGGGGACTGGCCATACAGAGAAGTTATACCAGAAGAAAGGTTGACAATTATGACTGGGTCAAATTGGGGACTGGCCATACAGGGTAGTCATACAAGAAGGAAGGTTGGCAATTATGACTGGGTCAAATTGGGCACTGGCCATACAGAGAAGTTGTACAAGAAGAAAGGTTGGCAATTATGACTGGGTCAAATTGGGGACTGGCTATACAGGGTAGTCATACAAGAAGGAAGGTTGGCACTTATGACTGGGTCAAATTGGGGACTGGCCATACAGGGTAGTCATACAAGAAGAAAGGTTGGCAATTATGACTGGGTCAAATTGGGGACTGGCCATACAGGGTAGTCATACAAGAAGAAAGGTTGGCAATTATGACTGGTTCAAATTGGGGACTGGCCATACAGAGAAGTTGTACAAGAAGAAAGGTTTGCAATAATGACTGGGTCAAATTGGGGACTGGCCATACAGAGAAGTTGTGTAAGAAGAAAGGTTGGCAATTATGACTGGGTCAAATTGGGGACTGGCCATACAGAGAAGTTGTACAAGAAGAAAGGTTGGCAATTATGACTGGGTCAAATTGGGGACTGGCCATACAGGGTAGTCAAACAAGAAGAAAGGTTGGCAATTATGACTGGGTCAAATTGGGGACTGGCCATACAGAGAAGTTGAACAAGAAGAAAGGTTGGCAATTATGACTGGGTCAAATTGGGGACTGGCCATACAGAGAAGTTATACCAGAAGAAAGGTTGGCAATTATGACTAGGTCAAATTGGGGACTGGCCATACAGGGTAGTCATACAAGAAGGAAGGTTGGCAATTATGACTGGGTCAAATTGGGGACTGGCCATACAGAGAAGTTGTACAAGAAGACAGGTTGGCAATTATGACTGGGTCAAATTGGGGACTGGCCATACAGGGTAGTCATACAAGAAGGAAGGTTGGCAATTATGACTGGGTCAAATTGGGGACTGGCCATACAGAGAAGTTATACAAGAAGAAAGGTTGGCAATTATGACTGGGTCAAATTGGGGACTGGCCATACAGGGTAGTCATACAAGAAGAAAGGTTGGCAATTATGACTGGGTCAAATTGGGGACTGGCCATACAGGGTAGTCATACAAGAAGGAAGGTTGGCAATTATGACTGGGTCAAATTGGGGACTGGCCATACAGAGAAGTTGTACAAGAAGAAAGGTTGGCAATTATGACTGGGTCAAATTGGGGACTGGCCATACACAGAAGTTGTACAAGAAGAAAGGTTGGCAATTATGACTGGGTCAAGTTGGGGACTGGCCATACAGGGTAGTCATACAAGAAGAAAGGTTGGCAATTATGACTGGTTCAAATTAGGGATTGGCCATACAGAGAAGTTGTACAAGAAGAAAGGTTGGCAATTATGACTGGGTCAAATTGGGGACTGGCCATACAGAGAAGTTGTACAAGAAGAAAGGTTGGCAATTATGACTGGGTCAAATTGGGGACTGGCCATACAGGAAAGTTGTACAAGAAGAAAGGTTGGCAATTATGACTGGGTCAAATTGGGGACTGGCCATACAGGGTAGTCATACAAGAAGAAAGGTTGGCAATTATGACTGGGTCAAATTGGGGACAGGCCATACAGAGAAGTTGTACAAGAAAATACTTTCTGATGGTGCTATTAAACATTTTTTTGTTAAATTTGATTGACAGTTCGGTAGTGTGTGGTGTGTTATGACTGGGTCAAATTGGGGACTGGCCATACAGAGAAGTTGTACAAGAAGAAAGGTTGGCAATTATGACTGGGTCAAATTGGGGACTGGCCATACAGGTTAGTCATACAAGAAGGAAGATTGGCAATTATGACTGGGTCAAATTGAGGACTGGCCATACAGAGAAGTTGTACAAGAAGAAAGGTTGTCAATTATGACTGGGTCAAATTGGGGACTGGCTATACAGGGTAGTCATACAAGAAGGAAGGTTGGCACTTATGACTGGGTCAAATTGGGGACTGGCCATACAGGGTAGTCATACAAGAAGGAAGGTTGGCAATTATGACTGGGTCAAATTGGGGACTGGCCATACAGAGAAGTTGTACAAGAAGAAAGATTGGCAATTATGACTGGGTCAAATTTGGGACTGGCCATACAGAGAAGTTGTACAAGAAGAAAGGTTGGCAATTATGACTGGGTCAAATTGGGGACTGGCCATAGAGAGAAGTTGTACAAGAAGAAAGGTTGGCAATTATGACTGGGTCAAACTGGGGACTGGCCATACAGGGAAGTTGTACAAGAAGAAAGGTTGGCAATTATGACTAGGTCAAATTGGGGACTGGCCATACAGGGTAGTCATACAAGAAGAAAGGTTGGCAATTATGACTGGGTCAAATTGGGGACTGGCCATACAGAGAAGTTGTACAAGAAGAAAGGTTGGCAATTATGACTGGGTCAAATTGGGCACTGGCCATACAGAGAAGTTGTACAAGAAGAAAGGTTGGCAATTATGACTGGGTCAAATTGGGGACTGGCCATACAGGATAGTCATACAAGAAGGAAGGTTGGCAATTATGACTGGGTCAAATTGGGGACTGGCCATACAGAGAAGTTGTACAAGAAGAAAGGTTGGCAATTATGACTGGGTCAAATTGGGGACTGGCCATACAGGGTAGTCATACAAGAAGGAAGGTTGGCAATTATGACTTGGTCAAATTGGGGACTGGCCATACAGAGAAGTTGTACAAGAAGAAAGGTTGGCAATTATGACTGGGTCAAATTGGGGACTGGCCATACAGGGTAGTCATACAAGAAGGAAGGTTGGCAATTATGACTGGGTCAAATTGGGGACTGGCCATACAGAGAAGTTGTACAAGAAGAAAGGTTGGCAATTATGACTGGGTCAAATTGGGGACTGGCCATACATAGAAGTTGTACAAGAAGAAAGGTTGGCAATTATGACTGGGTCAAATTGGGGACTGGCCATACAGGGTAGTCATACAAGAAGAAAGGTTGGCAATTATGACTGGGTCAAATTGGGGACTGGCCATACAGAGAAGTTGTACAAGAAGAAAGGTTGGCAATTATGACTGGGTCAAATTGGGGACTAACCATACAGGGTAGTCATACAAGAAGAAAGGTTGGCAATTATGACTGGGTCAAATTGGGGACTGGCCATACAGAGAAGTTGTACAAGAAGAAAGGTTGGCAATTATGACTGGGTCAAATTGGGGACTAGCCATACAGAGAAGTTGTACAAGAAGAAAGGTTGGCAATTATGACTGGGTCAAATTGGGGACTGGCCATACAGGGAAGTTGTACAAGAAGAAAGGTTGGCAATTATGACTGGGTCAAATTGGGGACTGGCCATACAGGGTAGTCATACAAGAAGAAAGGTTGGCAATTATGACTGGGTCAAATTGGGGACTGGCCATACAGGGTAGTCATACAAGAAGGAAGGTTGGCATTGATGACTGGGTTAAATTGGGGACTGGCCATACAGAGAAGTTGTACAAGAAGAAAGGTTGGCAATTATGACTGGGTCAAATTGGGGACTGGCCATACAGAGAAGTTGTACAAGAAGAAAGGTTGGCAATTATGACTGGGTCAAATTGGGGACTGGCCATACAGGGAAGTTGTACAAGAAGAAAGGTTGGCAATTATGACTGGGTCAAATTGGGGACTTGCCATTCAGGGAAGATGTACAAGAAGAAAGGTTGGCAATTATGACTGGGTCAAATTGGGGACTGGCCATACAGAGAAGTTGTACAAGATGAAAGGTTGGCAATTATGACTGGGTCAAATTGGGGACTGGCCATACAGAGAAGTTGTACAAGAAGAAAGGTTGGCAATTATGACTGGGTCAAATTGGGGACTGGCCATACAGGGAAGTTGTACAAGAAGAAAGGTTGGCAATTATGACTGGGTCAAATTGGGGACTGGCCATACAGAGAAGTTGTACAAGAAGAAAGGTTGGAAATTATGACTGGGTCAAATTGGGGACTGGCCATACAGAGAAGTTGTACAAGAAGAAAGGTTGGCAATTATGACTGGGTCAAATTGGGGACTGGCCATACAGAGAAGTTGTACAAGAAGAAAGGTTGGGACCTTTGTTCATAATAGGTCATCAGTAATATGTCAAGAAGAATTTTCGATCTGTGTTAATTCTTGCATGTCTGATCTGCATTTTGTGGTGTTTTCCACAGAGCAACTGTTACTGAATTAGCTAAGTAAGTGTCAATGTGATACAGATCTACATTACTATGACAGATATATGCAATTGTTACTATAGATATGCATTAAAGTGATACAGATGGGTTAATGTGATACAGATATACATTACTCTGATTATAGATATGCAATTGTTTTGTATTAGATAAGTGTTGATGTGATACAGATCTACATTACTGTGACAGATGCAATTGCTAGTGTATTAGATATGTAAGTATTGAATCAATGTGATATAGATCTATGTTACTGTGATAGATATGCAATCATTACTGTATTAGGTATGTAAGCATTAAATTAATGTGATATAGATCTACGTCATTGTGATAGATATGCAATCATTACTGTATTAGGTATGAAAGCATTAAATTAATTTGATATAGATCTACGTTATTGTGATATGCAATTATGACTGTGATAGATGAATATTACTGTGATACAGCAAGTATTGCTGGTTAATAAATAACAAAGCTGATATTTGCTATGGGGCAACAGGGGGATACAGGTAATGATAAAATGATTTTGGGTAAGTTGAATATCATTGTTGGTAATTTATTTAAAGCATTGAAGCCACACCCTGACTAACTCACTGCATTTGAATTGGCTCTTGGTTTTCAGCAGGGTTTTAAACTGGGATATTAGGGGTCAAGTCACAAATTTGATGCAAGAACTTATAATTCACTTTTGATCATTAGGTTGTAGTAAGAGAACAAATTGCGAAAGATTTAAAGGCACAGCGACTAGTTCAAGCAAGCATTGTTCATAATAAAAATCTTGCCTGCAGCAAAGGCATAAAGAAGTTTGAAACATTCAGAAATATAAATTGTTGAATATGTGGCCGGTACCATTGTCACATTTGGACGCATTTATAGGTTGCCCTTAGGCCTAAAAAAATAAATGTTGTGTTTAAGGTTTCATGCTGAAAAAATATTGTGTTGGTAGGTAGGACTATTTTTTTTTTGGGGGGGGTGGCTGATTCTTTTAGATGCAATACTCAATTTGCATGTGAAGTAATTACACCTTTTTCAAAAGCATTTGGTGACAACATATTGTATACTTTTGTAGTTTGAATGTTTTCTTTTCCGCTTTCAATATATTCTCATTTGTTCTGCACCATGTGCACCATATTGCAATAAGTTAGATTGGGTATTCAAAAGAATCTGTTAAAAAAAGGTATTATTAAATATATAAAAGGAATTTCATTTTATATATTTAATATATCTGTGAAAATATTTCAAAACTACCAACCAATTTTGACACTTGAACATAATCCTGAATTTCAAAGTTTGTGCCAGAGTTTGTGTTCATTTCACATGTAAAAACACTTCCTTTTTGGCCTTCTTCAGGTGCAGGGTGGAACAGAAAAAAGACCTGTTCTATGGTGAATGAATGGTTGATTGGCTGAATAACCTTTTTGCAGGCAGTATGTTCATACATGTGAACCTTTTTGGAAAGCAATGAGGGAAACCTTTTTTTTTTAACACCTAGCATTCTAAGTTCCTAATAAGTCTTAACAAGTGCTTATGTAGATAAATATCTACTTTGATTGTGCCATTTTCCCATCCAATAAAAAAAAAACACCGGAAAATAGCCCGATATTTAAACCGAGATTAGAAAGTTGCTCATGCTTGCCTCGATACCTTATACAAAAAATGGTGAACGAATCGTGATGAATAGATTCCTTGGAGATTCAACAAGAATTTCCTCGTGTTATAACTTATTGCCGAGGAAAGTTCAATGTCTAGTTTGCAAATGATTTAATAATTATAATTGCGTTGAAATGTAGAAAGAATACAGACTGTAATCCGTTCAAATACACCAAAAATGCATTTCAATTGCGTTCGTTTTGCGTGTCAAACGCGTTTGTTTTGCGTTTGAAATGCATTTTAGTTTTGTTAATGGTTTGCATTTTTTTATGATAAACGTTAGAGAAAATACGAAAATGCAGTTCAAAACGATAGTGAACGCATTTTAGTCTGCGTTTGCGTTCGAATCGATTAGCGTGTATCGTTTAGCGTATATCGTTTAGCATGTATCTTTTACCATTTAACGTTTACACAACATGTTCACCAATCGCATCATCTCTAGTTGTCCAATTGTATAAATAATAAGAACTAGATATTTAAAGAAATCGCCGGGTTTTATATGATAATATATTAATTAAATAAATTAAATTATTATTGATTAAAATCTTTCTGAAATATTGATCAAAATAATTCTGAAATATTGCTAACTAAGCCACCCTATGTTAGATATGGTCTACCATATAGTTGATGATTTGTAGCGTGACAGTAGATTAATGTTTCATAAAACTCAATCATTGAAATTTAATACACATGGTACGGGGCATGTCAATTACATCAGATAAACACGTTACGGTCACGTAATCATTAGATTGGCCAAACATTGCCAGACTAGTTTACACTAACGTTAAAATTACGGTATCGAAAAAGTATATAGTAAATAAATGTGAACAAGTCCGTGTTTTTTATATCTGCAGTGATGTATAATCTGCTATTATGCAAGAAACCGAGTATAGACGCCTCAACAAGTATTTATTTTATTTACAGGTATTTTTCCAATTTTAATTCCAGTTATGAATTTCGATAGATTGTCATGTTAAACAATTATAACAATTCATTAAACAAAAAATATTTATAATCCGCAAAGATAAATATATTTACAAATACACATGCCTTAATTTATGTAGCGAAAGCACACACTTTATGTCTATAACTCCGACACAATTTATTTTTGACCTCGTGGCAATGTGCAATGTCGTCACTCTGACAGTTTCTTGCGTCATTTAACGTCGCGTTCTATTTCACTACGGTAAATACATGGGGAAGGCGGGGATGTTTCCATAAAAAAGATGCCTTTAAGGGTAAATGTTTTATGTCTTGTGGCATGGCTTCTAAAATTGCTGGTACATGTACTTCCGTCTGACGCTTTCAAGAAATTTTATGTACATTACACCGATAAAATTTCTTTGATATCCTTCCATCAAAAATGTCAAAGATACCCACTTAGTGAATAAAATGTTTGTTTCACTGGTGACGTCATCGGACATTGGCACAAGGTGATAGTGAAAGGGACAGCGTGTTCATTCTGTACACAAATTTAGGTATGTGTAGTTGTTAATAACTCTATCAGCTTAATAGTAATCTTTTTTTAACAAATGCCTATATTGAAAACAAACATTTTGGAAGATACCCAGTAACAAACAAACACCAACCCTTTACGTGTGTTTGTTATATATATATGAACTATTTTTATATACAATTCTGGAAAAGCACTAAGTGGAAAGGTTTTGGTGTAACAAACAGGTATTCTAAAATTGCGTGAAAACTTTTCCTGATTAGTAATTATATAACAGAACAGCAACATAAATCGGTGTTCAGATAATTAAATCAGTTAATTGGGGTAGTTGTGTAAGCAGGTCATGCGTCATCTGATTGTTTTATCACACTTTTACAAGTAAAGAAACAATGCCCGAGGCAATGTTTTTCACGGATAATTCGGGATGAAAACCTATAACAAAGAAATTAAATTAAAGTTACAGGTATAGCAATTTAAAGATTTTAAATGACAAAGAGAGCAATCATTTCGTTTTATTATTTATTTCATTGTCAATATAACTACGACAATATTAGAGAATATCCGAATCTTTATTATTTGATGCATTTAAAGTTTGCATTATCGTTTTGTATCGTTCGTGGATCGTTCCCCCTGTTGCGTCCGTGAATCGTTTCGTTTATCGTTTCGTTTATCGTTTTGTTTATCGTTTCGTTTGTATATCGTTTAAAACGCGTTTGATATTCGTTTCGTTTGCATCTGTTTGGTGTACTTGAACGGATTACGGTCTGTAAACACTGTAACAATTTCAGTAACGATTTTGTGTCATTTCTTTTTCACAGTTTTCCAGATTGTTTATTTTTGGTCTACAGGCACAGTTGTGCTTCGAATTTCAAGTCACACTTTTCTATAAGTTTCGTCTTTGGTATACAGTTTTATATATTGGTTTTCGCCCGATACTTGGAGCGCCCAAACCATCCCTAAACACAACAGTTGGTGAAATTTTTTTTCTTTTTTTTTTTTTTTGGAAAAAAAAAATATACCGTCGGGACCTTTTACTATGGGTCAGTCAGGAAATGGTAAACACAACATTTATTTTTTTAGGCCTTATGAGATGGGTTACGCTCCCAATTAAGTTGGGTCATATCTAAATGCATAGAAGTGACTTGGCCAATCATTCAGGTATTTTGCAATGACACAAGCTGTGGAAGGTTTGTAGGCTTAGGCCATCATTTGGTTTGTAGGTACCAATCCTGCTGAATTTATTGGTTCAAATTTGTACCACTCTCGAGCACATTTGAGTTTCAGAATAAAAGACAGTTTTGCTTAAAGCATCATTTACTCTAGTAGTTTTGGACTGTTTAGAGTGGGTGAATTGGTAGTGTTGTCTACTGAACAATAAGTTGTCGCTTTGAGCATCAATGATGCCGAAGTGCAAACACCAGTAAAATAGGTCACAGTACACCGAAATTATAGATATGGTTGCGCAAGTCAAAAACTAGCCAAGTTGGAGCACCATTAATGATAGCTATTTGTTCAGTTCAAGGTCCAGCTTGTGCAGTTGAAGCTGTGATCAGTTATATGAGAATAAGAAAATCTCATTCACATGTATTCTTTTGCCTTGGAAGTCTGATGCTTTTCTAAGATATATCCAAATACAGTAGAAATTAGCTTAAGCGATAAAACCTTTTAGAAGGGGACATTAGCCGTTTTGGTTTTGTTGTGTAAGAAAATTTTCCAAGTAGATACATTTAAGTCTGATAGCATCTAGCATCTTGGTATTGCTAAATGAGAGAACGGATGTAATGTATGCAGCTGTTCGTTTTGTATTAATGTTGGATAAAGTAAATAAGCGTATACACCTACTAGTTTAGTATTAATATAGGATTCAGTAGACTTGGTAGCCTGCTATTGTTATATGCATATAACAAAACGGCCTGATTTTTGCTGTTTGATAAGCATTGCCTTTTAGTGCATACTTTGGCTATATTTGGAAAATGATAAGGCCGACCTGCGTATGCACCTGGTGGCTTGCTCTTGCTATATTATAAAAGCCCACTAGCATATGCACCTAGGGGCCTGCTATTGCTATGCTGAAAATGATAAAGCTGACCTGCATTAGCACCAGGCAGCTTGCTATTGCTATATTATAAAAGCCCACTAGCGTATGCACCTAGGGGCCTGCTATTGCTATGTTAACAAGAGGCCCAAGAGGGCCTGAGGATGCTCTACTGACTCATAGTGGCCATAGCACTTTTTGAAATTCTACTATGCAATAGAAACATCTGGGCGGGGTCATTTTTAACTCTAGGAACACCATTTGAACAAATCTAACAAAACTATAGTTGGTCATCATTACTACATAAACATTTGGAAATCTGTTGGACCGTTCATGAGAAGAAGACTTTTTAAGTTTTGGACTATTTTTAGTAACGGTGGCCATCTTGAATTTTAGATAGAAAAAACAAATCTTTTGTATAGTCTCCTATGCAATAGAAACATCCATGTAAAGTTTCAGTTTAATTGGCCTAGTGGTTTCAGAATAAATGAAAAAAAAAAGAGAATTTTCTGTTTTCCCATTGTATCCCTATGTAAAATTCTAAGTCCCCTTACAGGGCCCCTATATATCTTAACCCCTAAATTCTTATCTGCAATCAAACCCCTACACTTAGGGATAATTTATATCAAATATGTACAAATTTGACATGCGGTTAAGAATACAATTTTACTAATTCCAAATTTGTACCCTTTTGGGGCCCCTCCTGACCCCTTAAGACATAGGAACCCATTCATTTTTACAAATCTTAACCGCCTTTACCTAACAATGCTTTAGTGAAGATATAGGCAAAATTATTTCCATTTAAAAAAAAAAAAAAAAAAAATTATATTGACATGTGTCCCCTTATTGAACTCTCGGGGCAGGGTCATTTTTTACCCTAAGGACACCGTTTGAACAAATCTAACAGAACTATAGTTGGTCATCATTACTACATAATCATTTTGAAATTCTGTTGAGCCGTTCATGAGAAGAAGATTTTTTAAGTTTTGGACTATTTTTAGTAATGACGGCCATCTTGAATTTCAAATCGAAAAAAAAAAAATCTTCTGTATAGTCTCCTTTGCAATAGAAACACCCATGTGAAGTTTCAGTCTAATTGGCCTAGTGGTTTAAGAACAGATGAAAGAAAAAGAGAATTTTCTGTTTTCACATAGTATCCCTATGTAAAATTCTCAGTCCCCTTACAGGGCCCCTATAAATTTTATCCCCTAAATTCTTATCTGCAATCAAACCCCTACACATAGGGATAATTTATGCAAAATATGAGCCAGCACTCAAACACACTCATCTCTGCAAGTTACTGGTAGCTTTCCCATTTGAATCAACAGTGGGAGACGACTGACAATGGGACACATGTCACATATCAGTCATAACTGAGACTGTGGCTGACCAGGGGTTTGAACTCGTTGTCCAGGGATTGCAACATGTGACTGGCTGTGCTAACTGTGCAGGTCATATTGATTTGAGTCATCTTGAAATAATAATATTTCTTAACATTTCTGAATTAAAAGTCAATTTGGAATAACAGTATTGAGCATTGATCACAGGGGCAATTTTTAAAGCAAACAGCTGATGACAGGTGGTCGCTGTTGGTTCTTTTCATCTTTCCCTACATGCCCTTGGTAATTACATGGATATCCCTACATTTCAGCCTTTGCTACTCTGCATTAAATAACAATCTTGCACAGATATCAAATATTACAAGAGTGTCAGATTGGCCCTAATGCACTCACTGGTGGCCAGGGAGACAATGCAAAAGATGGGAATTTTTGATAATGCAAGGCCATTCCTCAGACATTTAAATTTGGTCAGTGGAGATATTATTTAAATGTCTGAGGTATATATATATATATATATATATATATATATATATATATATGGAAATAATTATTTGTGAATAACCAGACATAAATGTACAGACCCTACTACAGCCAGCACGCCTAGTTTCAATGCAAACCATTGACACAAAATCAAGGCCTCTGCCAAATCTGGTTTGGCAGAGGCCTTGATATTGTGTCTATGGTTATTTATCAATTAATAAAAAAATAGTTGAGACCCAACTGTACTGGTTGCTCTGCCCATCTCATGAATACAAGAAACAGGCCAGGTTTGCGAAGATTTCCTAGGTTTTTATTCACCAATACATTATTATAATCTTTATTAAACAACAATTTCACTCGATTTTTCCAGGAGGTGTACTCAACAGAAAGACGAATATTTCATTTTAATACATGGATACAAAAGTTAATTTGCTGCATGCTTCACTTGTTTCAACATCACACACAACCAACACAGAAAGCAGGACTTTCTATTTATATTTATTTCTTACATTGTTACAACTGTCATTTAAACTTTAATAAATTCTATTAACACACGTTTCTAAATATAGTTCAAAACATGTTCCCATTTTAGTATCAGTTCCTACTTAAACACCAATCATTATCTCAATCAAACCATGCAATTTACACCCCCCCCCCCCCCCTCCCCCCCCCCCAACTCTTTCCAAAGTATCCTACGATCTTAACTTGTCGCATCCCAAAGTAAAACTCTCTAAACTAAATCTTGACTTAACATCTCGCCCCCCTAGTAAAACTCACTTTCTTCCTCCTCCTCCAGAACTAAACAAATATTGTCATAACAGTCACCTTTAATTCGTATACCAGTCATAATTAATCAGATATTTCCTCTTCAGATGTCCACTCTCTTCCGCTAAATGACCATAAAACATGTTAACTATTTGTATTTTTAGCCTGCTGTATGTGAACTTTTGACAGTGTAATATATCAAAAGTTCAAACTAATTAGGACCTCCAAAGATTAATGACTAAATGCATGTACTTATAGCATGTCTCACACCAGTATTATATTGGGATTAATTTTTACATTATCAAAATAAAAAAAAAAAAATAATTAATTAGTAAAGTGACTGACAATAATACACATTTGCTAAACACTTGACCGGAGATGTGAGCTAACATGGATACAACAGTTCATTTGCTGTATACTTCAGTTGCTAAATACTCAAACACAGATGTGAGCTAACATGGATACAACAGTTCATTTGCTGGATACTTCAGTTGCTAAACACTCGACAAGAGATGTGAGCTTAAATGGATTCAACAGTTCATTTGCTGTATATTTCAGTTACTAAACACTCGAACAGAGATGCGAGCTTATATGGATACAACAGTTCATTTGCTGAATACTTCAGTTGCTAAAAACTCGAACGGAGATGTAGGCTTACATGGATACAACAGTTCATTCGCTGGATACATCAGTTGTTAAACACTCGAACAGAGATGTGAGCTTACATGGATACAACAGTTCATTTGCTGGATACTTCAGTTGCAAAAACACTCGAACGGAAATGTGAGCTTACATGGATACAACAGTTCATTTGCTGTATCCATCAATTGCTCAACACTTGAACGGAGATGTGAGCTTACACGGATACAATAATTCATTTGCTGGATACATCAGTTGATAAACACTCGAACAGAGATGTGAACTTACATGGATACAACAGTTTATTTGCTGTATACTTCAGTTCCTAAACACTCGACAGGAGATGTGAGCTTACATGGATACAACAGTTCATTTGTTGTATACTTCAGTTGTTAAACACTTGAACAGCGATGTGAGCTTACATGGATACAACAGTTCATTTGCTGGATACTTCAGTTGCTAAACACTCGAACAGAGATGTGAGCTTACATGGATGCAACAGTTCATCTGTTGGATACTTCAGTTGCCAAACATTTATAGGAGATGAGAGCTTACATGGATACAACAGTTCATTTGTTGTATACTTCAGTTGCTAAACACTCGAATGGAGATGTGAGCTTACATGGATACAACAGTTCATTTGCTGGATACTTCAGTTGCTAAACACTCGAACGGAGATGTGAGCTTACATGGATACAACAGTTTATTTACTGGATACATCAGTTGCTAAACACTCGTCAGAAGATGTGAGCTTACATGGATACAACAGTTCATTTGCTGTATACTTCAGTTGCTAAACACTTGAACAAAGATGTGAGCTTACATGGATACAATAGTTCATTTGCTGTATATTTCAGTTGCTAAACATTCAAACAGAGATCTGAGCTAACATGAATACAAAAGTTCATTTGCTTGATACTTCAGTTGCTAAACACTCGAATGGAGATGTAAGCTTACATGGATACAACAGTTCATTTGCTGGATACTTCAGCTGCTAAACACTCAAACGAAGATGTGAGCTTACATGGATACAACAGTTCATTTGCTGTATACTTCAGTTGCTAAACACTCGAACAGAGATGTGAGCTAACATGGATACAACAGTTCATTTACTGGATACTTCAGTTGCTAAACACTCGAACGGAGATGAGAGCTTACACGGATACAACAGTTCATTTGCTGGATACTTCAGCTACTAAACACTCAAACGGAGATGTGAGCTTACATGGATACAACAGTTCATTTGCTGTATACTTCAGTTTCTAAACACTTGACAGGAGATGTGAGCTAACATGGAAACAACAGTTCATTTGCTGTATATTTCAGTTGCTAAACACTCGAACAGAGATCTGAGCTAACATGAATACAAAAGTTCATTTGCTTGATACTTCAGTTGCTAAACACTCGAACGGAGATGTGAGCTAGCATGGATACAACAGTTCATTTGCTGGATACTTCAGTTGCTAAACATTCGACAGGAGATGTGAGCTTACATGGATGCAACAGTTCATTGGCTGTATACTTCAGTTGCTAAACACTCAAACTGAGATGTGAGCTAACATGGATACAACAGTTCATTTGCTGAATACTTTAGTTGCTTAACACTCGACAGGAATTGTGAGCTTACATGGATACAACAGTTCATTTGCTGTTTACTTAAGTTGCTAAACACTCAAACGGAGATGTGAGCTTACATGGATACAACAGTTCATTTGCTGGATACTTCAGTTGCTAAACACTCGACAGGAGATGTGAGCTTACATGGATATAACAGTTTATTTGCTGGAAATATCAGTTGCTAAACACTCGAACTGAGATGTGAGCTAACATGGATACAACAGTTCATTTGGTGGATACTTCAGTTGCTAAACACTCGACAGGAATTGTGAACTTTCATGGATACAACAGTTCATTTGCTGGATACTTCTGTTGCTAAAGACTCGACAGGAGATCTGAGCTTACATGGATACAACAGTTCATCCGCTGGATACTTCAGTTGCAAAACACTTGACAGGAGATGTGAGCTAACATGGATACAACAGTTCATTTGCTGGATACTTCAGTTGCTAAACATTCTACAGGAGATGTGAGCTTACATGGATACAACAATTCATTTGCTGTATATTTCAGTTGTTAAACACTTGAATGGAGATGTGAGCTTACATGGATACAATAGTTCATTTGCTGTATACTTCAGTTGCTAAACACTCGACAGGAGATGTGAGCTTACATGGATACAACAGTTCATTTGCTGTATATTTCAGTTGCTAAACACTCAACAGGAAATGTGAGCTTACATGGATACAACAGTTCATTTGCTGGATACTTCAGTTACTAAAACTCAAACAGAGATGTAAGCTAACATGGATACAACAGTTCATTTGCTGGATACTTCAGTTGCTAAACACTCGAACAGAGATGTGAGCTAACATGGATACTTCAGTTACTAAACTCTCGAACGGAGATGTGAGCTTACATGGATACAACAGTTCATTTGCTGTATACTTCAGTTGCTAAATACTCAAACGCAGATGTGAGCTAACATGGGTACAACAGTTCATTTGCTGGATACTTCAGTTGCTAAACACTCGAACGGAGATGTGAGCTTACATGGATACAACAGTTCATTTGCTGTATACTTCAGTTGCTAAACACTCGAACAGAGATGTAAGCTAACATGGATACAACAGTTCATTTGCTGTATACTTCAGTTGCTAAAGACTTGACAGGAGATGTGAGCTTACAAGGATACAACAGTTCATTTGCTGTATACTTCAGTTGCTAAACACTCGACAGGAGATGTGAGCTGATATGGTTACAACAGTTCCTTTGCTGTATGTTTCAGTTTCTAACCACTCGAACGGAGATGTAAGCTAACATGGATACAACAGTTCATTTGCTGTATACTTCAGTTGCTAAACACTCGAATGGAGATGTGAGCTAACATGGATACAACAGTTCATTTGCTGGATACTTCATCTGCTAAACACTCGAATGGAGATGTGAGCTTACATGGATACAACAGTTCATTTGCTGTATACTTCAGCTGCTAAACACTAGAAGGGAGATGTAAGCTAACATGGATACAACAGTTCATTTGCTGTATACTTCAGTTGCTAAACACTGAAACGGGGATGTGAGCTTACATGGATACAACAGTTCATTTGCTGTATACTTCAGTTGCTAAACACTCAAACGGAGATGTGAGCTAACATGGATACAACAGTTCATTTGCTGGATACTTCAGTTGCTAAACACTCGACAGGAATTGTGAGCTTACATGGATACAACAGTTCATTTGCTGTTTACTTCAGTTACTAAACACTCGAACAGAGATGTGAGCTAACGTGGATACAACAGTTCATTTGCTGGATACTTCAGCTGCTAAACACTTGACAGGAGATGTGAGCTTACATGGATACAACAGTTCATTTGCTGTATACTTCAGTTGCTAAACACTCGATAGGAATTGTGAGCTAACATGGATACAACAGTTCATTTGCTGTTTACTTCAGTTGCTAAACACTCGAACGGAGATGTCAGCTAACATGGATACAACAGATCATTTGCTGGATACTTCAGTTGCTAAACACTCGACAGGAGATGTGAGCTTATATGAATACAACAGTTCATTTGCTGTATACTTCAGTTGCTAAACACTCGACAGGAGATGTAAGCTAACATGGATACAACAGTTCATTTGCTGGATACTTCAGTCGCTAAACCCTCGACAGGAATTGTGAACTTTCATGGATACAACAGTTCATTTGCTGGATACTTCTGTTGCTAAAGACTCCACAGGAGATGTAAGCTTACATGGATACAACAGTTCATCTGCTGGATACTTCAGTTGCTAAACACTTGACAGGAGATGTGAGCTAACATGGATACACCAGTTCATTTGCTGTATACTTCAGTTGCTAAACACTCAAACGGAGATGTGAGCTTACATGGATACAACAGTTCATTTGCTGTATACTTCAGTTGCTAAAGACTCGACAGGAGATGTAAGCTAACATGGATACAACAGTTCATTTGCTGGATACTTCAGTCGCTAAACCCTCGACAGGAATTGTGAACTTTCATGGATACAACAGTTCATTTGCTTGATACTTCAGTTGCTAAACATTCGACAGGAGATGTGAGCTTACATGGATACAATTAATTTGCTGTATATTTCAGTTGCTTAACACTCGAACGGAGATGTGAGCTTACATGGATACACCAGATCATTTGCTGTATACTTCAGTTGCTAAACACTCAAACGGAGATGTGAGCTTACATGGATACAACAGTTCATTTGCTGGATACTTCAGTTGCTAAACACTGAAACGGAGATGTTAGCTTACATGGATATAATAGTTCATTTGCTGGATACTTCAGTTGCTAAACACTCGACAAGAGATGTGAGCTAACATGGATACAACAGTTCATTTGCTGGATACTTCAGTTGCTAAACATTCGACAGGAGATGTGAGCTTACATGGATACAACAGTTCATTTGCTGTATACTTCAGTTGCTAAACACTCAAACGGAGATGTGAGCTTACATGGATACAACAGTTCATTTGCTGTATACTTCAGTTGCTAAAGACTCGACAGGAGATGTGAGCTTATATGGATATAACAGTTTATTTGCTTGATATATCAGTTGCTAAACACTCAAACTGAGATGTGAGCTAACATGGATACAACAGTTCATTTGCTGGATACTTCAGTTGCTAAACACTCGACAGTAATTGTGAGCTTACATGGATACAACAGTTCATTTGCTGTATACTTCAGTTGCTAAACACTCGGAAATGTAAGCTAACATGGATACAACAGTTCATTTGCTGTATACTTCAGTTGCTAAACACTCGGAGATGTAAGCCAACATGGATACAACAGTTCATTTGCTGTATACTTCAGTTGCTAAACACTGAAACGGAGATGTGAGCTTACATGGATACAACAGTTCATTAGCTGTATACTTCAGTTGCTAAACACTCGAACAGAGATGTGAGCTTACAAGGATACAACAGTTCATTTGCTGGATACTTCAGTTGCTAAACACTCGACAGGAATTGTGAGCTTACATGGATACAACAGTTCATTTGCTGTTTACTTCAGTTGCTTAACACTCAAACAGAGATGTGAGCTTACATGGATATAACAGTTCATTTGCTGGATACTTCAGTTGCTAAACACTCGACAGGAGATGTGAGCTTACATGGATACAACAGTTTATTTGCTGGATACATCAGTTGCTAAACACTTGAACGGAGATGTTAGTTTACATGGATGCAACAGTTCATTTGCTATATACTTCAGTTGCTAAACACCCGAACAGAGATGTGAGCTTACATACCATGTTTACATGAACCCCTTAATTGTTCACTTACTTTGCATGTAGTACATGTAAGTTTTTAATCAATGTCAAACAACTGAAACTCATTCCTTAAATAAAGTGGGTGATAGAAGTCTGTGGTCCATGGTCCGAGGCACTGTATTATAAAGATGACTTACTGCTGTTGCATTGGATGTTCACTAAAGCCTGACTTTGTCCAAACATTTTATGTGAGGAAGAAAGTTTACTCAGAAGATAATTGGTTCTACACAGATTCACGTACACAAGTACACAAGGTACACAATCATCACTAAAAGTGCATTTTCAGCAAATTCTATATAAAATACTCGTTGCCTATTGCAACATGCAAACGTCAGTGATCCTTTTCTTCTTATCACTTATACAGTAACCTGGAACCTTACAGGAGTGGAGCATAAATTAAACAATATTTCACAAATAACAATCATTCAAACATTTACTGTTCTGTGGTTTGTACTCTGACCGAAACCAGACAGTAAATGAAAAGTGTTTTTTTCCTTACCTGCAGTTTTGTACATTTGGATACAAGGTTCTTCATAGAAATGTTTGTAACTTTGACAGCAGTCAGGTCTAACTCCACTAAATCTGGACAATACTTCCCTGGAAATTCAAACAAGAGGGTCACAATGACTTGAAGTTGGTCACCTGTAGCATTGGAGATCATGCTAAATAAAGCAAATTCAAACCGCCGTAATTCAGACATTCATCAAATTATCAAGTTTTGACGATTCAACATCCATTACTCTGACATTAATCTGACCAGTTTAAATATTTGTTCATGCACACAAGGTCAAATATTGCAATTTCAGATGATTCTAGGGCTACAACTCTGACATTAATTATCCGATTTGGCCAGTTTATACATGTACACCAAGTGAACATGAAAACATAATCCTCCTATTGTCTTATCACATCAATGGTACCAAACATGTTTTGTATGTAATGTTAATGTAAAATCATACAATACCACTTATCTGTATTTATTCTACACGGAGTCATTCAGAGTCGCAGTGACTTACACACTCAGTCATGCCACTCGTATTGAGAAAACTGACTTGATGGCAATATTTTCAGTACCAGTATGCAAAGTAAAAACACATGCAGTATATCTTTTCCACATAACATGGCATGTAAGTGTTCTACAATTATCATTATACTTTCTCATATACAAACATGATTACTGTAACCATTCTTGTATCATTAAAATTGTATTGAAGTGTTTTGCTTGAGTTATAACACCATATTTACCTATCACATCCATAGCAAAGTGTGTGAGTACTCTTGGAGAAGCAGACAAATCTAAGGCTACCAAACATCTACCACATCTCAGCAACACAGAGTTCAACATTTTATCTGTTAATCCTGTAATAACATCTCCATATTAAATTTATAAAGAGAAACTTAATAACAAATAATAACAAGAGCTGTCAGGGAAAAGCCTTAACTTGACTATTCTAGCCTTGTCACAGAACTTGACTATTCAAGCCTTGTCACAGAACTTGACTATTCTAGCCTTGTCACAGAACTTGACTATTCAAGCCTTGTCACAGAACTTGACTATTCTAGCCTTGTCACAGAACTTGACTATTCAAGCCTTGTCACAGAACTTGACTATTCTAGCCTTATCACAGAACTTGACTATTCTAGCCTCGTCACAGAACTTGACTATTCTAGCCTTGTCACAGAACTTGACTATTCAAGCCTTGTCACAGAACTTGACTATTCTATTCTTGTCACAGAACTTGACTATTCTAGCCTTGTCACAGAACTTGACTATTCTAGCCTTGTCACAGAACTTGACTATTCTAGCCTTGTCACAGAACTTGACTATTCAAGCCTTGTCACAGAACTTGACTATTCTAGCCTTGTCACAGAACTTGACTATTCTAGCCTTGTCACAGAACTTTACTATTCTAGCCTTGTCACAGAACTTTACAATTCTAGCCTCGTCACAGAACTTGACTATTCTAGCCTCGTCACAGAACTTGACTATTCTAGCCTCGTCACAGAACTTGACTATTCAAGCCTTGTCACAGAACTTGACTATTCTATTCTTGTCACAGAACTTGACTATTCTAGCCTCGTCACAGAACTTGACTATTCTAGCCTCGTCACAGAACTTGACTATTCAAGCCTCGTCACAGAACTTGACTATTCTAGCCTCGTCACAGAACTTGACTATTCTAGCCTCGTCACAGAACTTGACTATTCTAGCCTCGTCACAGAACTTGACTATTCTAGCCTCGTCACAGAACTTGACTATTCTAGCCTCGTCACAGAACTTGACTATTCTAGCCTCGTCACAGAACTTTACTATTCTAGCCTCGTCACAGAACTTGACTATTCTAGCCTCGTCACAGAACTTGACTATTCAAGCCTCGTCACAGAACTTGACTATTCTAGCCTCGTCACAGAACTTGACTATTCTAGCCTCGTCACAGAACTTGACTATTCTAGCCTCGTCACAGAACTTGACTATTCAAGCCTCGTCACGGAACTTGACTATTCTATTCTTGTCACAGAACTTGACTATTCTAGCCTTGTCACAGAACTTGACTATTCTAGCCTTGTCACAGAACTTGACTATTCTAGCCTTGTCATAGAACTTGACTATTCTAGCCTTGTCACAGAACTTGACTATTCAAGCCTTGTCACAGAACTTGACTATTCAAGACTTGTCACAGAACTTGACTATTCAAGCCTTGTCACAGAACTTGACTATTCTAGCCTTGTCACAGAACTTGACTATTCTAGCCTTGTCACAGAATCATATATATTTAAAACCATATTCAATGTGACACAAAATTGGGGTCAGAAATGCTCAAACAATATTGCAAGGTATTTCCCATAAATTAATATCTATTGTACATGTTCTATGTGTATATCAATATGGATACATTTTACAACAGTTTGTATAAATACCCAATAACAGTTTTAGGCTCAAAAGTGAATAAAATACTAAACACAAAGGTTGTAAAGGTCTATATGATACACATTAACAAAAAATAATAGAGACAACATATGGTTGAAAATTAATTCAAGAAAATAAAAGTAATAATACAAAAATGCAAGTGAATGTCTATACTGAGGTATTTTCAACTTGCACCTAAACTTTAAAGCTCATTAAACTTCCTAAACAGTTATTTTTAGTTTTAAATTAAGTCAGTTTTACTCTTCCAGATGATAGAATACATGTTTATTTGATCACTGAGAGATTTTGCAAATGAAAAAATAAATATAAAGCACATTACTAGTACACAATTAAGAACAGGTTTTGTCTACAAATTAATGTTTGTCTCTTTCCGATAAACACCTTCCGCAGAAAATGGGGAGTTACAAAGCTTGTTCGGAAATGCGTCGGTCGGTAATATGTGATCAATTCACTTTAGAGAGAAACATAGTATGGGGAACTGTAGAGGATGTGGTTGGTTAAATATTAAATAACCGTTTGCGGTTAGATAGTTTTTAAGAACATCCCCTTTATTCCCCTCAGTGTATTGATGAACTGGAACCTAATTTATTGCATGTAAGCGGGGATTCGTTCATATAAAATTAAAAATAGAATTACTTTTTTAATTACTGTACTAAACAAACTACCCTTGGTAGCCTCTCAATATTGACAATATCGAAGTTATTTATTTTCCTGCTATTTTAAAAACAGTTAGTAAGGGGCCTACATGAATGGTTTTAGCAATACTATAAACACATTCCAATCATTTTTGTTATAATCAAAAGGTGAGCATTTTGGAAGTTTAATGAGGCTTTTAACAAGAATTAAAAACCCAATCCAATATTTCACCTCAAACTTAAATATAGCAGCCCTTTAATTAACAATAAGCTTACACTCTTGAGTCAAGTAACATTCACATAACTGTCGAAATCACAACTTACAACACAGAATTTAAAGACAAAATATGACCTTGACTTTCAAGTTAGGAGCCAAATACGTTACATAATATAATGCATCAGAGTATAAACATGAACATTTTAACCAAGTTCCAGCCATATAACTGCAAGCTATGCACATTAATGAAAAACTTGCACCAAAACTTTAATGCAAGTGGGACGCTGACACCGGGGCGTATACAAAAACTCCCCTTTTCATAGAATACCGTAGTCGAGTTAAATATAGATACAACTTGAATTTGATTTTGGGTAAAACAATGTCTCATCTTGTTTCACATGTCATTTCATTTCAAATTCTATATGGACTAAGTGTATGAATGAATGAATAGGGTTTTATGGTGTACCAACACATTATAGGTTATTCAACGCCAACAGGAAGGAAGATTCCAGGTTCACTCTACATGTACAAAAACAACAAATTAACATACAGATTTAAACAAATACATCAACAAATGAATATGCAGAATGAACCTGGAACCTTGATACCTGCAGAACTGCAGAGTTTCAACATATTCTATCGTATTACTCAATTTGTCGCTTCTTACTATATGCATAAGCCACAGTGATCCTATTCTTGCCATCACTCATGGCTCCCTGGAACCACACAGGGGTTGATAATTTAACCACAATAGTGAACATGACAAAAAATGATAAAATGAACATGACACCCATTCGGAGGATTCCTACCGTTCTGCAGAGATCGACAGTGATTCTATTCTTAGCCGGAACCACACGGGCTCTAAGTGTATTAAGAACTTATTATAGACGAGAAAAATGAGAATTATCTGTTTTCTCATGCATTTCCATGTAAAGTGAAAGTTGCCCTACTGGGCTCCAATGGACCATTGCCCCTAATTTCAAGCAGACTATTTACATACTAATATTTGAAAAATACTCAAACAACAGTATAAGAAAAATCCAATCTTATGTAAAGGTAGACATTTACTTTGAAATGGGGTGGGGGTGGTCATTTAAATCTATAAAGGGTGGTAATAAACTCTTAAACAAAAATTTTTACTATTCACCGATTTTATCCCCTTTTGGGTCCCTGCTGGCTGTTTATGGATATTAAATACCTTTTTAAAGTCTCAGGCTCAGCTGTTACGACTTAACAATACTCCAGACATCAAGATGATTAAAGTAGTTCTTAAAACAACTAATAAAAAAAATAAAATTATTTACTGTTTTTCCGTAACATTCCTATACAAAAATCAAGTCCCCCTAACTGGACCTCAATAGATCCTAGCCCCTTCATTAGAACAAACATGAAACCCCTACTCATAGGGATAATTTATACGAAGTATGAACGAATTTGGCTTGGACAGTTCTTAAAAAGATCACAATTTAACCTCTTTTTGGGCCCCTGGTAACCCATTATGGATATATTAAATCCCCTTAAAGGACTTAATGGACCAGTATTAACTGTTATAACTAAACAATGTTTCAGACCTCAAGGTAATTGAAACAATACATAAAATAGGCGAGGAAAACAGAATTACAGATAATCTTGTTATGGTATGATTCCCGACTCAGTCACATTACACTGCCACACTGGAGTATCATGCTGCAGACACATGGTATGATTCCTGACTCAGCCACATTACACTGCCACACAGGAGTATCATGCTGCAGACACATGGTATGATTCCTGACTCAGCCACATTACACTGTCACACAGGAATATCATGCTGCAGACACATGGTATGATTCCTGACTCAGCCACATTACACTGCCACACTAAGGTATCATGCTGCAGACACATGGTATGATTCCTGACTCAGTCACATTACACTGCCACACTGGAGTATCTTGCTGCAGACACATGGCATGATTCCTGACTCAGTCACATTACACTGCCGCACTGGAGTATCATGCTGCAGACACATTGTATGATTCCCGACTCAGTCACATTACAATGCCACACTGGAGTATCTTGCTGCAGACACATGGTATGATTCCTGACTCAGTCACATTACACTGCCACACAGGAGTATCATGCTGCAGACACATTGTATGATTCCCGACTCAGCCACATTACACTGCCACACAGGAATATCATGCTGCAGACACATGGTATGATTCCTGACTCAGTCACATTACACTGCCACACTGGAGTATCTTGCTGCAGACACATGGCATGATTCCTGACTCAGTCACATTACACTGCCGCACTGGAGTATCATGCTGCAGACACATGGTATGATTCCCGACTCAGTCACATTACACTGCCGCACTGGAGTATAATGCTGCAGACACATGGCATGATACCCCACCCAGTCACATTACATTGCCACACTGGAGTATCATGCTACAAACACATGGCATGATACCCCACCCAGTCACATTACACTGCCACACTGGAGTATCTTGCTGCAGACACATGGCATGATTCCTGACTCAGTCACATTACACTGCCACACTGGAGTATCTTGCTGCAGACACATGGCATGATTCCTGACCCAGTCACATTACAATGCCTTACTGGAGTATAATGCTGCAGACACATTGTATGATTCCCGACTCAGCCACACTACACTGCCACACTAAGGTATCATGCTGCAGACACATGGTATGATTCCTGACTCAGTCACATTACACTGCCTTACTGGAGTATAATGCTGCAGACACATTGTATGATTCCCGACTCAGCCACACTACACTGCCACACTAAGGTATCATGCTGCAGACACATGGTATGATTCCTGACTCAGTCACATTACACTGCCGCACTGGAGTATCTTGCTGCAGACACATGGCATGATTCCTGACCCAGTCACATTACAATGCCTTACTGGAGTTTAATGCTGCAGACACATTGTATGATTCCCGACTCAGCCACACTACACTGCCACACTTTGGTATCATGCTTCAGACACATGGTATGATTCCTGACTCAGTCACATTACACTGCCTTACTGGAGTATAATGCTGCAGACACATTGTATGATTCCCGACTCAGCCACACTACACTGCCACACTAAGGTATCATGCTGCAGACACATGGTATGATTCCTGACTCAGTCACATTACACTGCCGCACTGGAGTATAATGCTGCAGACACATGGCATGATTCCTGACTCAGTCACATTACACTGCCACACTGGAGTATAATGCTGCAGACACATTGTATGATTCCCGACTCAGCCACACTACACTGCCACACTGGAGTATCATGCTGCAGACACATGGTATGATTCCCCACTCAGTACATTCACTGCCACACCGGAGTATCATGCTGCAGACACATGGTATGATTCCTGACTCAGCCACATTATACTGCCGCACAGGAATATCATGCTGCAGACACATGGCATGATTCCCGACTCAGTCACATTACACTGCCACACTGGAGTATCATGCTGAAGACACATGGTATGATTCCTGACTCAGCCACATTACACTGCCGCACTGGAATATCATGATGCAGACACATGGCATGATTCCCGACTCAGCCACATTACACTGCCGCACTGGAATATCATGCTGCAGACACATGGCATGATTCCCGACTCAGTCACACTACATTGCCACACTGGAATATCATGCTGCAGACACATGGCATGATTCCCCACTCAGTCAAATTACACTGCCACACTGGAGTATCATGCTGCAGACACATGGTATGATTCCTGACTCAGCCACATTACACGGCCACACTGGCGTATCATGCTGCAGACACATAACATGATTCTTGACTCAGCCACATTACACGGCCACACCGGAGTATCATGCTGCAGACACATGGTATGATTCCCAACTCAGCCACATTACACTGCCACACTGGAGTATCATGCTGCAGACACATGGTATGATTCCCCACTCAATCACATTACACTGCCACACTGGAGTATCATGCTGCAGATACATGGCATGATACCCCACCCAGTCACATTACATTGCCACACTGGAGTATCATGCTACAAACACATGGCATGATACCCCACCCAGTCACATTACACTGCCACACTGGAGTATCATGCTGCAGACAAATGGCATGATTCCCCACTCAGCCACTTTTTACTGCCACACTGGAGTATCATGCTGCAGACACATGGTATGATTCCCCACTCAGTCACATTACACTGCCACACTGGTGTATCATGCTGCAGACACATGGTATGATACCCCACCCAGTCACATTACATTGCCACACTGGAGTATCATGCTGCAGACACATTGTATGATTCCCCACTCAGCCACATTACACTGCCACACCGGAGTATCATGCTGCAGAAACATGGCATGATTCCCAACTCAGCCACATTACACTGCCAAACTGGAGTATCATGCTGCAGACACATGGCATGATTCCCAACTCAGCCACATTACACTGCCACACTGGAGTATCATGCTGCAAACACATGGTATGACTCCCAACTCAGTCACATTACACTGCTACACTGGAGTATCATGCTGCAGACACATGGTGTAATACCCCACCCAGTCACATTACACTGAAACCAGGCCGACTTGACCTAGAACTATCCTCTTAATACTGGAAGCCAAGAGCACCATATTTAGCCTTTGAAATGACCTAACCAGGGATTGAATCCAATGCTTTCCACATGCTCAATGAGATATGCACAGATAGTTTACAAATTTATATATGACAACAGGTGTCAGAGTTCAAGATTATGTGACAGACAGAACAAAAACAACATTTCTCCAAGGGAAGGGCATACATAATGAAGTTTTAACTGTGTTTGTTTCTCATATTATTTCATAAAATCTTAACAAAATCTAACGTAGCAAATACTGAGGGGGTGGGGGATCAATACATCACTGGTACAACAAAATTCTATAGAACTAAATGTTTCGCCTTTATAAAAACAAGAGGCCCAAGAGGGCCTAAAGACGCTCTACTGAATCATAGTGTCCATAGCACTTTTTGAAATTCCACAATATTTACCCTATTGTCATCTTAACAACTTATGAATAAATATCCCCACCACCCATACTGAACAAAAACTTAATTGCTATGAAATACTTTAAAATCCCATACCATTCATCTGTAAAAAAAATATAGTCCCCTGTACAGAACCCTTATACAACCCAGCCCCTTAATTTGTCAGAGCTTCAATCACCCACTCTTAGTGATTTGTTATGAGTAAAATGATTCAAATTTTAAAAAGAAGGTTTTTGGACATGTGGATGCCATGACTAGATGATACTTCAGAACTCAAATTGATTAATAATTTTGCCTAAATAGATGAAAAAAAAAGAGAATTTTCTGTTTTCCCATAGTATTCCTATGTAAAATTCTAAGTCCTCTATAAATTTTAGCCCCTAAATTCTTATCTGCAATCAAACCCCTACACATAGGGATAATTTATGCCAAATATGAACAAATCTGACATACCGGTTCTCAAGAAAACAATTTTTTTACCCTTTTGGGGCTCCTCCTGACCCCTTTAGACAGTAGAACCCATTGATTTTTACAAGTCTGAACCAAACAATGCTTCTGTGAAGATATAGGCAAAATCATTTCAATTTTAAAAAAAAAATAAAAAATATTATAATGACATGTGTCCCCTACTTGAACCCCCGAGGCGGGGTCATATTTAGTCCTAGGGACACCATTTGAACAAATCTAACAATACTATAGTTGGTCATCATTACTACATAAACATTTTGAAAATCTGTTGGGACGTTCATGAGAAGAAGATTTTTTAAGTTTTGGACTAATTTTAGTAACAGCGGCCATCTTGAATTTCAGATCGAAAAAAAAAAATCTTCTGTATAGTCTCCTATGCAATAGAAACATGCATGTGAAGTTTCAGTTTAATTGGCCTAGTGGTTTCAGAATAAAAGAAAGAAAAAGAGAATTTTCTGTTTTCCCATAGTATCCCTATGTAAAATTCTAAGTCCCCTTACAGGGCCCCTATTAATTTTAGCCCCTAAATTCTTATCTGTAATCAAACCCCTACACATAGGGATAATTTATGCCAAATATGAACAAATCTGACATACCGGTTCTCAAGAAAACGATTTTAGTAATTCTGAATTTGTATCCTTTTGGGGCTCCTCCTGACCCCTTTAGACAGTAGAACCCATTGATTTTTACAAGTCTGAACCTCCTTCACCAAACAATGCTTCTGTGAAGATATAGGCAAAATCATTTCAATTTTAAAAAAAAAAAAAAAAAAAAAATATTATAATGACATGTGTCCCCTACTTGAACCCTCGGGGCGGGGTCATATTTAACCCTAGGGACACCATTTGAACAAATCTAACAATACTATAGTTGGTCATCATTACTACATAAACATTTTGAAAATCTGTTGGGACGTTCATGAGAAGAAGATTTTTTAAGTTTTGGACTATTTTTAGTGACGGCGGCCATCTTGAATTTCAGATAAAAAAAAAAATCTTCTGTATAAGCTCCTATGCAACAGAAACATGCATGTGAAGTTTCAGTTTAATTGGCCTAGTGGTTTCAGAATAAATGAAAGAAAAAGAGAATGTTCTGTTTTCCCATAGTATCCCTATGTAAAATTCTAAGTCCCCTTACAGGGCCCCTATAAATTTTAGCCCCTAAATTCTTATCTGCAATCAAACCCCTACACATAGGGATAATTTATGCCAAATATGAACAAATCTGACATACCGGTTCTCAAGAAAACGATTTTAGTAATTCTGAATTTTTACCCTTTTGGGGCTCCTCCTGACCCCTTTAGACAGTAGAACCCATTGATTTTTACAGATCTGAACCTCCTTCACCAAACAATGCTTCTGTGAAGATATAGGCAAAATCATTTCAAATTTAAAAAAAAAAAAATTATTATAATGACATGTGTCACCTACTTGAACCCTCGGGGCGGAGTCATATTTAACCCTAGGGACACCATTTGAACAAATCTAACAATACTACAGTTGGTCATCATTACTACATAAACATTTTGAAAATCTGTTGAGCCGTTCATGAGAAGAAGATTTTTTAAGTTTTGGAATATTTTTTAGTAACGGCGGCCATCTTGAATTTCATATTGAAAAAAAAAATTCTTCTGTATAGTCTCCTGTGCAACAGAAACACCCATGTGAAGTTTCAGTTTAATTGGCCTACTGGATTCAGAGAAAGTGCTGCTAACAGACGACAGACGACGGACGACGGACGACAGACAACGCGCCATCGCATAAGCACTTCTGGCCTTTGGCCAGTAGAGCTAAAAACAGCATAATGTTGAGTAGAATTAGCAATTACACAATAAGAGCCGTCGATATTTGAATATTTAATACAAAAGTGCAAATTTGATTGAGACTGATGACAAATCCAAGTAAACAAGAATTATCTAACTTACTTAATTGGGTAGGTCTTATAATAACTGCAATACCTTGTATGAAGTTTCAATCCAATACATGCAGTTATCCTACTTGATTAATTTTGTTGATTTCACGACTACAAAGCCATATGTAAAATTTCAATCAAATACATTGAGTGGCTGTTATAATATGGATTTGATGGTACTTGCACACAAAATTTTAACCAAAATGTTTAGTCAAAGAAGGGCCGTAACTTTCACTATTCATGCAAGTTATCCAACTTCATTATTTTAGTAGGTGGGATGGCTGGGAAGTCTCGTGTTGAATTTTAATAAAATAAATCGAGTCGTTGGTGAGATATGGTCTTGATGGTACTTGCATGCAAATCTTTAACCAGAATAGCTCTTTTTATTCTACTAATAGTCGAGCTAAAAACCAAATTCACACAGTTTCTGAGAAATGAAGCTCAATGACTCAAGTGAGACAATATAAAGCAGCCAGTTTTATAGGTAAGTGTAGAGGTTGGGCACCTGTTCATGAGCATGCTGCTTAGGGTAGAACAACAATTATACCACAAATGACTAGGATACTGTCTTCCTTCACAACTTTTGGAAGCTTGTCTGAAAACAATAGCTCTGGGATGACTGAGAATATGAGACATGCTATAAAAATCTAACCCGAATGTTTAAGTGTAAAAATGAAAACTATTGTAACAAAACACATTATTATTGCACCTGTTCCTATGGATTTTTACTTTAATACTGTACACATCTATTAATCTTAAATGATTGGTTTAAACAACAGGGAATAATAAAAACAGACCATAGTAAAAAAGAATAAAATGAAAATATACCAGAATACAATACTATTACATTAAGCTCAGGATGCAAATCTCTGGGTGGATTCTATCACTTCCTCGACATTTCTCTTATCATTTTGTTGGCCTGTTGTTGTGAATAATCTAGACAGAAAGTGTATATGGACTATTTGTTTGTTGAGTGAATGTAGGACAAAAGAAAACAATAACTAGTTGTTTCTGGTATGTTTTTTTCGACTATTTTGTCGATACCTTTGGAATTGGTAATTTTAGCAGCACTTTCATTAGCAATGAGAAAACTTTAGCATTAAATATTTTTGTTCAACTTCATAATAATGTGTACACTTGCCTCTCTGGCCATTTCATTCAAGAAACAATGTCATACTCAATTCAGAATGGGAAAAATGTTTATTTCATCAAAGCACTATGGTGAGTTTCAATTTACAATTATTAAAGCTTTTAATTGGGAATTTTTACCACTCATTTGGGAAAAAAAGATACTATTTGCCATTTGGAATATGACCCGATAACAGTTATAGAAATGGCCGAAAAAAACAACAACACTGCTTAGATAACAAAGGACTATATTACAGTCAAACCTGTGTAAGCGGTTACCTGTATTAAGCAGCCACTTGTCTTAAGCAGCCACATTTGCTATTTCCTATGTCAGTCTGTTTTAAGAGAAAATTAACCTGTATTAAGCAACAACCTATCTTAAAAGGCCATTTGTCCCTATCCTTGACTGGCTACTTAAGACAGGTCTGACTATATATATATTTTTAAGTGAATCCCACTCCAGTCTCAGATGTGTGTGTAAGATTAGAGATTTTCTTTGTTAAAGTAGACATATGGTGGTGGCTTAGTACTAATATTCACATGGTTTAATTAAACATTGTAAGGAGTTGCTGTCTCTGCCATTTTGTGGTAATTTGTGTCATTCAGTATGTATGTAAGGTTTGTCAAAGTTGTTTGATGCTTTGAAATTGTTGTACAACAGAGTAGGTATTTTATTTGGATTCTTTGTTGGCTGTTGTTACCTCATTTCTCTTTTTTAGAATTTGTGCAAGCTGAGGACAGTGTTTATAATTGAATGAGTTTTTACTGTTTTTTTACCTGAAAAAGTCAGCAAAGTCTGAAATATAACTTCTGAAATAGGGTGTACACAAAACAAGAAATATTGGCGATTTGAAACATATGGGACATGTAGTAGATTGTCATATACCGTATATCGTCGGCCATAAGGCGAGTCGGGCCATAAGTCGAGGGGACTTTTTGACCTTCAGATCTCAGTTTTTTGCATTGACCCTTCCTTAAGTCGACCCAGAATTTTCGAAAAGGAAGTGGGTGAGATTTGGGTCACCTAAATATTAAAATTCCTACAGTAGCGATTGCCTGCACTCACAACTGACCTTACGCCAGTATACGTTCATGTACCGTTATCGAATCACAACAAATATGCAGCCGACAAACAAATGCAGTCTTCTGTTGAATATTTGGTATATTCTGTAATCCGTGGATAAGTGTCACCACATATGTGGGAATGCAAATTGCAATAATCGGTTACTTCTGACCCAAATATCCCAAGGCAATTTTCGGCATATATGTTTACACCCCGTGCCAACATCGTATAGGTTGCTAGGCAATGCAATCGTTCGGCTGACCAAGATCAAGGTTTCCCTTGCATAGAGTTAAAACATCAAGCGTCTAATTGAAACCGATCATTTTTTTCAACTGTCAATCAGAGTTTTCCATGAACAAAGTAACTTTCCACGTATGACGTAATCATCCTTTGTGTTTGCGAGATGCATAGTTGATTGACAAGAGTGTAATTCAATTCTGCACTTTGGTGTCATTGTTCATATAGACTGTTGCTGAAACTGAAATTCGATGTTCAAAACTTCAGAAGAAGCTGACCGTTGGTAAAAAAAAACATCACTCGGGACTAGGACGGGGCCATAAGTCGAGTAGGGATTCAGAGAGTGATTTTGGAGTCTGAAAAATTCGACTTATGGCCGACGATATACAGTATATATTTTTAATTTTTTTTTTTTCAAAAAAATTAGACGTCGCCAAATTCAAACTAGACGTTTCCAGCAATGGGCGACGGCTCATTTTGACAACCCTGCAAGTAACTAACAAACTTACACACAAAATTTTTTTCTAATAGTAAATGGATGCTTGAATACAAACAGAGCAATTGAGAGTCACACCTCCAAATCTCTTGAACACATTCTGGAAATGCAGCGTTTTTATCATGCTCCATGTTTTTTCTATGTTCCGCTTCCATCTCCAGCAGACTCTCTCTACAGCCATCCGTTCCTTCCAAGACAGGAGGTAGAACACATGAATGAGGATCTCATCATATAGGTCTTCCAAAGTCACGCTATATCCTTCCCTGGATGCTCCTTCCGCCGTCACGCTATATCCTTCCCTGGATGCTCCTTCCTCCGTCACGCTATATCCTTCCCTGGATGCTCCTTCCTCCGTCACGCTATATCCTTCCCTGGATGCTCCTTCCTCCGTCACGCTATATCCTTCCCTGGATGCTCCTTCCTCCGTCACGCTATATCCTTCCCTGGATCCTCCTTCCTCTGTCTGTAATATGGTAACATCTCAGTTTATAATACAGCATAGATATACATTAACAAAGTTTTTCAGTATACAGTTTCCGCATCACTGTCTCAGTCTGTAATGCACTGAAATTTTGTAACAGAAGAACCAGTAATTAAAATATGCCCATAGTATTGTGTAATTCAAAGAGAAGATAAGGAACTGTGTTAATAAAATGTTTAAGATGAGAAGTTTTGTGTCAGTGAGTCATCTGCTTTTGATCATTTTGCCACATGCTGTTAAAAAGATGAAATACCCATATGACCTCTCAGTATGACCTTGACCGTCGACCGACATGGCTGGCATTCGGTACGGCATCTCAATATGGCAAACATTTGCACAATGTTACATCCAAACTAAAACAAATAGGATTCAAAAACGAGGAGTGGGCGGGAGTCATTCAAGGACCACAACTCACTTTTTTTTCAAATTAGATCTGATATATGAAAGATTATGTTTTTGCTGAATCATATAATGCAATTTTCAACAATTTCAGGAGCATTAATTCAAAATAGATTCTGACTTACCTGCTTATCTTCAACTTCTGTATTGTTCTGTTCTACAATATCGGTTGACAGAACATCACAAGCAACACTGCTTAAATCACCATTGTCTGTCTCCCTGTTGTCCATCCAGTATGTTGTTTTGGGTGATAAATATGCTGGTTTGACCCTCATCTCTCTGTTGATTAATAATCAAAATACAATATACTCATAATAAAAAATGATCCTCCATACGTACAAGAACATCAATATTGTTTTGATTGAAAGTATAACTTACTGGTAAATATGAATAAAAAAAAAGTTTTAAATTAAGCAAAATTCAAATGTATCATTACAGGAAATCATGAAGAAATAAACATGTTTGTTTCTATTTTGTTCATTGGTTTACAAAAAACATGAAATTTCAACCAATCATGAAGCAAAATTTAACATTTTTTTCAGTCATATCGCGACGGTGTCTACTTGAGATAGTATTGTGAGTGCTGTCACACTGGAGTATCATGACACATTATACCGACACCGGGCCTACCAGACTTAGAACTCTCCTCTTAATGCGGAGCATCAAGCAAGGAAGCTTCTAGTACCATTTTTGAAGTCTTTGGTATAACCCGGTCGGGGATCAAACCCACAACCTTCCACATGTGAGTCGAATGCTCTACCACTAAACCACGTTGCGGTCCCAAATGAATGAATTCCTATACCCAATCATATAGTAATTCAACAGCCAAGTTTGTTTCACTTGCCTTTTGTGGACATGTTTAATTTCACATTGACACAAATAACCGAAACATTTAAGAGGACTGCACAAGGAAGGAACAAATCTGCCAAGTTCGGTTTCATGTTGTTCAGTAGTTATCACACAAATAACAAGAGGGCCAAGATGGCCCTATATCGCTCACCTGACTTACCTTGAGTCACCCAACTTAAGTAGATTATATAATACATGTACACTCAAAATTCCAGAAAAAAATGAGATGGGCAAGTAGTTAGAATTCTGATTTGTTTTGAAGATGTAACAGATGCATAGAAGAGTTCAAACTTGGTAGAGGTTCACCCATGGTAAATGTCAGTGAAATTACATCGAAATCAGGTCAGTAGATTCTGACAAGAAGGCTTTTGAAGTTTTTACTATAGCCGCCTTTATAGTAAACTAGCACCTCACTGTGGTGGTCATGTTTTTTAAAAAATCACAATGGCTTGAACAAACTTAGTAAAGGGTCACCCAAGAAACATTTCTGCGAAATTGTTTTAAAATTGATCTGGTGGTTTCTGACATTAGAAGATTTTTTAAGTTTTTACTTTAGCTTCTATAGTAAACTAACCCAACCCCCTGCCCGCCATGTTTTTTGACAAATCACTACAGTTTGAAAAACTTGGTGAAGGGTCCTCCAAGTAACATTTCTGTGAAATTATTTTAAAATCGCGCCCGATTAGTTTCTGACAAGTAGATTTTTTTACTTTTTACTAATTTAACTTGCCCCACCCCCTGGCCGCCATGTTTTCTGATGAATCAAGATAGCTTGAGCAAACTTGGTAGAGTAGACCCAAGGATCATTTCTGTGAAATTATTTTAAAATCGAGCCAGTAGTTTTTGCGAGAAGATTTTTTAAGTTTTTACTATAGCTTATATAGTGAACTAACCCCACCCCTTGGCTGCCATGTTTTTTGACGAATCAAGATAGCTTGAACAAACTTGGTAGAGGGTCACCCAAGGATCATTTCTGTAAAATTATTTTAAAATCGAGCCAGTAGTTTTTGCGAGAAGATTTTTTAAGTTTTTACTATAGCTTATATAGTGAACTAACCCCACCCCTTGGCTGCCATGTTTTTTGATGAATCAATATGGCTTGAACAAACTTGGTAAAGGGTCACCCAAGGAACATTTCTGTGAAGTTTTTACTAAAGCTTATATAGTAAACTAACCCCACCCCTTGGCATCCATGTTTTTTGACGAATCACGATGGCTTGAACAAACTTGATAGAGGGTCACCCAAGGATCATTTCTGTGAAATTATTTTAAAATCGAGCCAGTAGTTTTTAACAAGAAGATTTTTTAAGTTTTTACTAAAGTTTATATAGTAAACTTACCCCACCACCTGGCTGCTATGTTTTTTGACAAATCAAGATGGGTTGAACAAATTTGGTAGAGGATCACCCAAGGAACATTTCTGTGAAATTATTTTAAAATTGAGCCAGTAGTTTCTGACAAGAAGTTTTACTATAGCTTAGTTAGTAAACTAACCTCACCCCCTGGCCACCATGTTTTTTGACGAATCAAGATGGCTTGAACAAACTTGGTAGAGGGTCACCAAAGGAACATTTCTGTGAAATTAGTTTAAAATCAAGCCAGTAGTTTCTGACAAGAAGATTTTTTAAGTCTTTACTTATTAAACTTGCCCTGCCCACTGGCGGCCATGTTTTTTGACAAATCAAGATGGCTTGAATAAACTTGGTAGAGGGTCACCAAAGGAACATTTCTGTGAAGTTATATCAAAATTGGCTCAGTGGTTTCAGAAGAATTGTTAGAAGCTAAAAGTTAACGACGGACGACAGATGATGGACAACGGACACCAGGTGATCACAAAAAATACTGTTGACATTTCAGCCTATCAGAAAGTATAATTTAGTCTGGTAACCATGTTGAACTACTAAAGTATTTAACAAATTACATTTATTTTGTAGGGAACAATATATAGCCAAGTATAATTAAACTTGATATTCCAATGTTTCAGAGAAGATTTTCTAATTTCAGCCAGTCAGAAATGATTATTGACCTTGTTGATTCCACCAGAAAAACACACACAAGGACCACAAAAGTAACATTCCTGCTAAATTTCAGCAGATCTCTTAACACTGTCAGCCATGTTGCATTTCTGATGGAATGCTTACACTTACATCCATGGATTATTTAAACCAAGTTTGTTTCGATTGGAGTCATTAAAAAATTTTAAAGTTTACAGACTTGTCCAAATTGATGGCAATACCTCTCATGACTCTGTAGGCCAGGTGGGCAAAAAAAGGTTTCGATACAGCAGAGGAAAATGCATCAGAATGTAGCCCCAATAATAACCAACAGACAGCTAACTAACCCAAGACTCTTTCTACAGGTTTATCTCAGCTGAAAAGTAGCATTAAATCCTACGAATGCTAACTTGTACATTTTTTAATTGTAACGAACCTATTATCAAGAATCAATTCATCGCCCCCAGCTGCTAGTGCCCTTTTCATAGATTCTTCGTCTTCAAATGTTACAAATGCAATTCTGAAATTAGACCATACCTATATTTGTGTGAATTTAAAGGAAATCATAGCAACATTAACTTTAATAATGTATACACATGAAATCAATCGTTACACCCTTGAATCATAAGGAAACATTAATCTCCACTTCGGAAATTTCTTACTAAAGATGCCTCACCTATATTTTTTCAATCTTAGTAGTAAAATTGAACATTTATATAAAACGTCATATATCATGGATATTCTGTTCAATAACCTATATTGTATTTTGTCCCTGTAGTGTAAAATTCTTTAATTATAAAATGATAAAATACTAAATTGCGGCCTGCGATAAAGTCACTCATTGGCTTGTATCAGGTTATGCTAAAACATTGACGAATAAAACAGAAAATGCCAACCTGTGTATTAAGGAATTTCTCATAAATAAGAATCAACCAGTCTCTGAATGTAGTATTCTTCTTTGTGATTCAATAAACTTTCCATATTTTACTGAACAGAAAGTTATAGGTGATACATCTTTAAGATGACATGTATATTATTTGTGTATAGCAACACATCTGAGATCTAACGCCAACTGTAAAACAAGTAATGTTGTCTACTTGATGACTTGCAAACAATGTGAAAATCAATATGTTGTTGAAACGAAACCTCCTCTTAATCTGAGAATTAACACGCACCGGTCCGATGTACTTACCTGTAAGCTCATCAGATCACCAGTGGCTGATCACCTACGCTCCACGGGACATGTTTTCCCGGAGATATCCATTGTCTGCATAGATTATAACCCTAATTGCCTTGAAACATTATTGTAGGGTTTCCTTTAATATATGATGGCAAGCTGTTCCAAACTATTGGCCCAGATTATGTCTGTTTAAGTATCTCTTTCCAAGGTTAGGGTAATATGGAACTGTTTGAAGTAATTGATTGTCTTACAGGTGCATTTTCATTTATTTGTCTAAAGTTAAACAATTCATTGATATGTAAGGGAGTAACTGATTTTGATATTTGATGACATTTTCTTGCAGCTATAATCAACATGATTTTTTAGATTAAGTTTTTATCAATACGTATACCAAGTACTTTATCATTTGAGATCATGCTAAGATTGTGACCATTTAGATCCAGGTTTAAATCTTTAACATCCAAACAATTATCTTGTGATGTGTAGTTATGAGAATGACTTTTGTTTTTAAAGTATTTATTAACATTCCATTGTGACAATGATTCTAGAGAACTCTGCAATAGCTTCAATAGCTGATAATGTGTTATTGATAATTGTTACAATGTTGTGACATCTGATAATGTTATTGATAATTGTTACACTGTTGTGACATCTGATAATGTGTTATTGGTAATTGTTACAATGTTGTGACATCTGATAATGTGTTATTGATAATTGTTACAATGCTGTGACATCTGATAATGTAATTGATAATTGTTACAATGTTGTGACATCTGATAATGTGTTATTGATAATTGCTACAATGTTGTGACATCTGATAATGTGTTATTGATAATTGTTACAATGTTGTGACATCTGATAATGTGTTATTGATAATTGTTACAATGTTGTGACATCTGATAATGTGTTATTGATAATTGCTACAATGTTGTGACATCTGATAATGTGTTATTGATAATTGTTACAATGTTGTGACATCTGATAATGTGTTATTGATAATTGTTACAATGTTGTGACATCTGATAATGTGTTATTGATAATTGTGACTGTTATGACATCTGATAATGTTACTGATAATTGTTACAATGTTGTGACATCTGATAATGTGCTACTAATAATTGTTACACTGTTGTGACATCTGATAATGTTATTGATAGTTGTTACAATGCTGTGACATATGATAGCGTTATTGATAGTTGTAACAATGTTGTGACATTTGATAATGTGTTATTGATAATTGTTAAAATGTTGTGACATCTGTTAATGTGTTATTGATAATTGTTACAATGTTGTGACATCTGATAATGTGTTATTGATAATTGTTACAATGTTGTGACATCTGATAATGTGTTACTGATAATTGTTACACTGTTGTGACATCTGATAATGTTATTGATAGTTGTCACAATGTTGTGACATCTGATCATGTTATTGATAGTTGTTACAATGTTGTGACATCTGATAATGTAATTGATAATTGTTACAATGTTGTGACATCTGATAATGTGTTATTGATAATTGTTGCAATGTTGTGACATCTGACAATGTTATTGGTAGTTGTTACAATGTTGTGACATCTGATAATGTGTTACTGATAATTGTTACAATGTTGTGACATCTGATAATGTGTTATTGATAATTGTTACAATGTTGTGACATCTGATAATGTGTTATTGATAAGTGTTGCAATGTTGTGACATCTGATGTTTTTGATAATTGTTACACTGTTGTGACATCTGATAATGTAATTGATAATTGTTACAATGTTGTGACATCTGATAATGTGTTATTGATAATGGCTGCAATGTTAAGACATCTGATAATGTTATTGATAGTTGTTACAATGTTGTGACATCTGATAATGTGTTATTGATAATTGTTACAATGTTGTGACATTTGATAATGTAATTGATAATTGTTGCAATGGTGTGACATCTGATAATGTAATTGATAACTGTTGCAATGTTGTGACATCTGATAATGTGTTATTGATAATTGTTACAATGTTGTGACATCTGATAATGTAATTGATAATTGTTACAATGTTGTTACATCTGATAATGTGTTATTGATAATTGTTACAATGTTGTGACATCTGATAATGTTATTGATAGTTGTTACAATGTTGTGACATCTGATAATGTGTTATTGATAATTGTTACAATGTTGTGACATCTGATAATGTTATTGATAGTTGTTACAATGTTGTGACATCTGGTAATGTGTAATTGGTAATTGCTACAATGTTGTGACATCTGATAATGTGTTATTGATAATTGTTACAATGTTGTGACATCTGATAATGTGTTATTGATAATTGTTGCAATGTTTTGACATCTGGATATAAATCAGTTTCAGTATTTTTTGTGTCAAGTGGTTTATAGTGATATTTCATCAGAACGCCAATATCACAGGCACAATTCAGACCATGTTTGAGGGAGGATCAGAACGCCAATATCACAGGCACAATTCAGACAATGTATGAGGGAGGATCAGAACGCCAATATCACAGGCACAATTCAGACCATGTATGAGGGAGGATCAGAACGCCAATATCACAGGCACAATTCAGACCATGTATTAGGGAGGATCAAAAGACCAATATCACAGGCACAATTCAGACCATGTATGAGGGAGGATCAGAACGCCAATATCACAGGCACAATTCAGACCATGTATGAGGGAGGATCAGAACGCCAATATCATAGGCATTGGTTATTCATAAAATATGTTCAACACATCAGAATAAAACTCAATTAAGACTCTTCAAAACAGCATTTTAACAATTGTTTTAGAATTTATGTACATGTATATATTTATCTGTTTATTTTCTTTTTTTTTCAATAAATCTCTCTCTCTCTCTCTCTCTCTCTCTCTCTCTCTCTCTCTCTCTCTCTCTTATAATGTCTTAACTATAAGTGTAAATGTCTCCTGCTACCTTTGTTGTGTGAATGGGTGATATACATTGTTGTATATGGGGTCTTTGCCGGATGTGCTGTAAATGTCTCCTGATACTTTTGTTGTGTGAATGCGTGATATACATTGTCGTATAAGGGGTCTTTGCCAGATGTGGTGTAAATTTCTCCTGATACTTTGGTTGTGTGAATGCGTGATATACATTGTCGTATATGGGGTCTTTGCAGGATGTGGTGTAAATGTCTCCTGATACTTTTGTTGTGTGAATGCGTGATATACATTGTTGTATATCGGGTCTTTGCCGGATGTGCTGTAAATGTCTCCTGATACTTTTGTTGTGTGAATGCGTGATATACTTTGTTGTATATGGGGTCTTTGCCGGATGTGGTGTAAATGTCTCCTGATACTTTTGTTGTGTGAATGCGTGATATTCATTGTTGTATATGGGGTCTTTGCCGGATGTGGTGTAAATGTCTCCCAATACTTTTGTTGTGTAAATGCGTGATATACATTGTTGTATATGGGGTCTTTGCCAGATGTGGTGTAAATGTCTCCCGATACTTTTGTTGTGTGACTGCGTGATATACATTGTTGTATATGGGGTCTTTGCAAGATGTGGTGTAAATTTCTCCCGATACTTCTGTTGTGTGAATGCGTGATATACATTGTTGTATATGGGGTCTTTGCCAGATGTGGTGTAAATGTCTCCCGATACTTCTGTTGTGTGAATGCGTGATATACATTGTTGTATATGGGGTCTTTGCCAGATGTGGTGTAAATGTCTCCCGATACTTTTGCTGTGTGAATGCGTGATAGACATTGTTACATAATACAATTTAATTGCATTTTATAACAACTGACGGTGCAAAAAAACAACAACACACTTTCTTGTGTGCCTTAATCTATAATGTTTGATTTGTTTTTGTTAGTAATTATATAGATGATCTAGTCCATTTTACAATGCTTACAATGTATAATGTTTCACAGACACAAACTTACACATGACTTTGAAAACGGTGAAAGAAGTTGAATGAAAACAAATTTCATTTTTTTTATGTGTACCCATTTAAATACATGTATCAATACTACTGCATAGCTATTTTAATAACACGCTGTATTTGTCTGCTCTTTGCCAACATATTCGTATTATGTTTGTATGAGTAAAGTGAATTTTGGAAGTTTAAACTGTAGGGGGCTTTTCTCAGATAAAATAAAAAGAAGAGACATCTTTTCGAAATGCAAAAATATTTATGATATTACCTTTTTAGTGGTCACACATTCTTCAAAAGAAGTAGATGCTGATGCAAAATTTTGTTCATATTCTAGTGCTATTATAGGTATGGCAATACTTTTTAATAATATGTTTGGTTATACTATTCATAATGATATTTTTGATAGCAATGGCAACTTTATAATTTTAGATATTTCTATTCAGGACCAAAGAATGACAATTGCTGTAGTCTATGGTCCAAATGAAGACCAGTCACAGTTTTTTCAATATTTTTTTAACATGATCGAAGGTTTTGGAAATACCTCTATAGTTATATGGGGTGATTGGAATGTCCCTTTAAATTATGATATCGATACATACAATTACAAACAAAAAAATAATACAAAATCTAATAAAACATACTTAATTTAATGGACAGTTTCGACTTACATGATGTATGGAGGATTGAAAATGAAGATTTAAAACGGTACACATGGAGAGGTCCATTTAACAAAATGGCACGTTTAAACTACTTTCTTATTTCATCAGATCTTCAATTATTTGTAAACAGCTTGGATATAGGAATATGTTACAAATTGGATCATTCTCCAATATCAATGATTTTTTCTTTTATTGATCAGACCCGTGGGATTTGGAAATTTAATAACAGTTTATTGTCTGATCCAGAATATGTCAACATTGTAAAAACAACTATAGCTGAAACTGTAAATCAATATAGACGGCAAAATGATGAGAATGCTGATAATAACACTTTAAGTATAAATGACCAACTTTTTTGGGAAACCATGATACTAATGCTAAGAGGTAAAACAATTTCATATTCTTCGTATACTAAAAAGAAAAAGGATAAAACAATGCAAGAAATTGAGGATAAATTAAAAGCACTTTACATACTCTTGGATAGTGGAGATTATACGGTTAAAAATGAAATTGATATTTTAAGCATTCAATTAAAACTCTTCGTGATGAGAAAGTTAAAGGTATTATTTTCAGAACAAATGCAAAATGGAAAGTAGAAGGTGAAAAATCAACAAAATATTTTTTGTAATTAAGAAAAAAGACAATACACTGAAAGGTTAATACAAAAATTGATTGGAAATAATTGAGTAGAAACAAACAATGTATATGAAATTTTAAAAGAGCAGAACCTATTTTATAAAAAATCTATATAGCTCTAGAATACTGGCAAACGGTCCGCAAAATGAATTTAACTCTTTTGATGATGACAATCCATTTTTGAATAAACTAGTGATCAAGGAAGCAACCTTTTCATGTCAAGGTGACCCATTATCGCCATATCTTTTTATAATATGTGTAGAAATTCTAAGTGCAGCATTGAAGAATAATCCAGATATAAATGATGTTACCATTAATGACTCAGAATATTTAATAAATCTGTATGCAGACAATTCGTCCCTGTTTCTCAGCGATGATGAACATTCATTGAATAACACGTTAGAAATGGTTGATAATTTTGCAGTGTTCTGGGCTTAAGGCAAATTTTGAAAAGACAGAAATAGTCTGGATTGGGTAAAAAAAAAAGGATGCAATGAAACATTAAATACAAGTAAACCAGTAAGATGGAATCATATAGGCTTGTTCAAACTTTTAGGTATATAATACAATTTACAAAATCAAAATTACATTCCATATAATTATTTGAGTAAACTTGAGAAAGATTAAAAAAATGAATTAATGATTGGTCATTTAGAAATTTGTCACTTATAGGAAAAAACAAGTTGTGAGAAGTCTAGTATTGCCTATTCTTGTCCAGTGTTTGACCGTTTAGCCAGATCCACCAGAATATATTTACCAGAAAATACAAACACTGATCTTTAAATTTCTTTGGTCAAATAAACCTGATAAAATAAAACGTAATGTTATGATAAATACAATTGAAGAAGGTGGGTTAAAAATCCCTCATACAAAAGCGCTAAGTTATTCACTAAAATTAACCTGGATAAAAAAAATATTAGACCAAGAAAAGTTTGCTTCATGGAAAACCCTTATGTTAGATGATCTGGAAAATATAGGTGGATATAAACTCTGGTATCTTCATAAAGAGGGTCTAAATAAAGTAGCAAATCAATTAAATACTTTTTCGAAAAAACGTTTTGCAGTCCTAGGCAAAAATACAGGAACATTCCCCAATTACCACAGAAGACATTTTATCAGAACCCTTATTCCATAATCCAAATATAAAAATTAATTATTGATACTGTCTTTTATAAGGATATGTGTAATAAGGGAATATACTTCGTTAACGATATAGTGGATGATAACTGTTTGCTTCTGACATTTGAAAGTTTATGCGAAAAATATGAGATACGTATTCCGTTTGTAAAGTACCGTATTTGGGGTTGATAACGGCAATTCCAGCTAATTGGAAAAGATGTATAAAAAATAGCAAAAAAATAGAGTATCCAAAAAATGAAATATTTCCAAACTAAAAATTGCAAAAAAAAAAATCAATCTTTCTACCCTCAATTTTTAAAATAAAAATGCCCCAGTACTTCACAACAAAAGTGGGAAAGGGACGTTGGTAATGTATTGGACATTACAGACTGGAATATTTTGTATCAACAACCATTTATATTCATAAATGAAACACGCCTCCAGTCTTTGCAATTCAAAATTCTTCATAGAATTATTTTAACTAATGCAAAATTGTATACGTGTGGCATGTCAGAAACCGAATTGTGTACCTTTTGTAACAACTCAAAAGAGACTTTATTGCATTTGTTCTATGATTGTATGCACTCTAAAAATAAACTTATTATGCTTTATAGCCAGTTAAAGGACAAATGTATTATTTCAGAAGAAATAAAACGAGAGAACATTATGTTGGGCATTAAGTGCTCGTCATGTATTGATTGTATTTTATGTTTTATTGCTCATTTATAAAAAGTATATTTAATCTTGCAAATTGAAAAAATGTCTCCCAATTTATTCAGTTTTTATCGAACAAGTAAAAAGGTTATAGAAATATAGAATTGTTTTCAATATATATGTACCCCTTGAAAAAATCTAACAATAAAAAAGCAAGGTGGAATGTAGTTAAATGTAATCTTTAACAAGTTATGATTTTAATGACAAAATTTAGATATTTATAAATGATAATAAGATGAAAGTTTACATTCCTATTATATAAAGATATTATATATTTCATTTGAGCAGATTATATAATATACATGTATTACATAAAATAATCATGTAACAATTAAATGTACAATTATGTTATGTTCAGTTTATTTAGATGTGTGCACACAAATTATTGAATAAAATGTTAAAAACAAAAAAAAGTTAAATTGAAATGGTTTAAAACTGTTTGAGGAATTGCATCCACAAGGTAATTGTTCCAAAGTAGGAAATAAAATCTAAGTTATAAAGGCCATAATTTTTTTTTGAAAAGCTGGGAATAATTAAAGAAGGGTTGTGCTGATGAAATTTTCAATACTTTAAGGGATTTATCAAGAATTTTAATTTTTTTAAAATTGACTATAAATTTTTTTTTTTCAGTATATCAAGCCTATATATGACGCTGTATTGCTAAAGGATATCTGTTTAAGCATGCCAATATAATATGTATACTGAAAAGGGATCTCCTAACTTGGGCTATGCATCTAGGCTAGACTAAAATAGATTTCCCACTCAAAATTGCAACATATTTTGTGACATATCAAATGAGTCACATGATTTCATTTTGATATCAATTTGATCTGTTATACAAATTTACACTTAGTGAAAATGGTTTGATCTTAGAAAGAGTCCAAATAACGATGCAACATTCATCAAGCAGTACTCAAGTGCTGTCTATTTTTAGAATGGGGATTTCGTTTTAAGTTTACCTGTAACTCTGATTTAAATATCGATTTTGTCTCATTTGATAGATTTGACATACTAAGCCATTCGGATTTTATTTATTAATGATAATGAGATTTATAGTGTTTTTTTGCTGATATAATCCCTTTAATACTGAAACTCCTTAGCATGTTTAGGAGCAAATTTAGAAGAAGTAGAGCTGACAAGAAAATGTAACATATGGATGGACGGATCTATTTTTATAAAAGGTTGTACAGACAAGGGCACACTCTATATCCCCCCTCTAGTCTAATGATGGTGACGTTGGTCAAAGTACAAAACCTCTCCTGTTATTCAAAAGTCGAGTTAAAAACAGATGAAATTAAAAGCACATGTACAGCATATTTTGTCACAGATGACCACATCTCTAAAATGGATGCCTTTTAAGAATATCCTAGAGTTTTAAATAGAAATGAAATTCAATGTGTATGCATATTGAGAGTATTTTGATTTCATACTTATATTTGAATGCAATGAATATTGCGGTTGCTGGAATAAACAAAACATAACAAAACTAATGATACTGAATGAAATGGATCTAAACAAAGAAACAAAAAAAATAATTCATTCCATGAAGGGTTTGATTATTTAGCGTCATTTTTATGCTATCAATGGTTAACAGATGATCAGTTAACCTAACCACTCTTTCTAGGGATTCTGGCGCACACCCATCTCTGCATGTAGCTAATACTTTCCCACTTGCATCAGAGGTGAGAGTCAAATGACAATAAGATGCAATGTCGTATATAAATCATCACACAGACTGTGACCAGGTGGGGATTCTAACTCAAGTCTCCCAGATTGATAGTCGCGCTACCAACTAAGGTAACCAGGTACAGCTCCATAAAGGAAGTTTGAATTCTAGACTTGTAATAAATGAATACATTTTATTGATACAAAACATCTCTGCATGCATTTAGATCTGTGACTAAAGCTAATTTTGATCCCAATACTGCAGAGTGACATACGAGTACCTGGTTCACAAATACCTACCCTCTTGACCATCGTTTCAGGTGATCCTGGGCTATATAACAGAATTCCACACGACCAAACTTGGTAAAAAAATGGCTGAGCTTTCTTGATTTGATCTATAAAAGAAAATGTATAAACAAGTGATGGACACAGGAACAGAAACTTCGAAGAGACCCTTAAACAAAAACACAGTTGTTGTATGAATAGTTGTTGTACGACAGTTGTTATATGACAGTTGACGTATGACAGTTGTTGTATGACAGTTGTTGTATGAAAGTTGTTATATGACAGTTGTTATATGACAGTTGTTGTATGACATTTGATGTATGACAGTTGTTGTATGACAGTTGTTGTATGACAGTTGATGCATGACAGTTGATGCATGACAGTTGATGCATGACAGTTGTTGTATGACAGTTGTTGTAAGACAGTTGTTGTATGACATTTGATGTATGACAGTTGTTGTATGACAGTTGTATGACAGTTGTTGTATGACAGTTGATGTATGACAGTTGTTGTATGACAGTTGATGTATGACAGTTGTTGTATGACAGTTGTTGTATGACAGTTGTTGTATGACAGTTGATGTATGACAGTTGTATGACAGTTGTTGTATGACAGTTGTAGTATGACAGTTGTTGTGCGACAGTTGTTTTATGACAGTTTGCGCTCAATTTGCACTCCATTCGCGTTCCGTTCATGCTCAGTTTGTCTGCACTCGAGTGATATAAACTGCATATCTGAGTGTTCTATATTTTTTTACCCTGTAGGGTCATGGTTTTGAACACATTTGAGAGAGGACAACAAACCGACCCTATTTGTCAAACATCTAAGATCAAGGCCTTAAGTCCAAAAAGGGTCATAACTCTGCCAAAATGCAACTCAGAGTTATAGTTCTTGTCTCTTTGAGTTCCACTAATGATACTGAACACAAATGTGAAGTTTCATTCATATTAAAGATGGTTGCATAGATATCTTACCTGATAAAAAACTTTAACCTGAAATATTAAGTCCAAAAAGAGCCATAACTCATTCAAAATGCAACCCAGAATTATGGTTCTTATGTCTGTGAGTTCCATTGGTGATGCTAAACACACATGTTGGGTTTCATTCATATTGAAGTAGTGGTTGCATAGATATTTAACCTGATAAAAAACTTTAACCTGAAAAATTAAGTCCAAAAAGGGCCATAACTCTGCCTAAATGCAATCCAGAGTTATGATTTTATGTCTGTCAGTTCCATTGATGATGCTGAACACACATGTGAAGTTTCATTCATATCAAATGAGTGGTTGCATAGATATCTTACCTTATAAAAAACTTCAACCTAAAAAATTAAATCCAAAAATGGCCATAACTCTGTCAAAATGCAACACAGAATTATGATTCTTATGTCTGCGAGTTCCATTGATGATGATGAACACACATGTTAAGTTTCATTCATATCAAATAACCGGTAGTGGTTGCAGATATCTAACCTGATAATTAATAACCTGAAAAACCAACACCGCCGCTGACGAGAGTACAATAGCCTCCTTATTCTACGAATAGTCGAGCTAAAAAAGGTATTATTATAGTATTTTTACTTAAAATATTATTATTATCATTATTAAGTTTATTATTATTAATATTACTATAATCAATATTATATTATTACTATTATATTTATTATTATTACTATTAATAATATTATTATTAATAATTTTATTATTACTTTTATTATTATTACTATTAATATTATATTATTATAACTATTAATATTACTATTATATTATTATTACTATTATTATTATTATTATTATTATAAGTGCCTTTTTTTACTCTTGTCACAGCTTTCATATTAGATAAACTGTTACGTGCTTACGTGCACATGGTCAGGCCTGTTGACTTTGTTTTTGGAAAACAATATATTTACTATTATTATCTCAGTAAATACATGTTCTTTTAAACCTAACAACTCTTTCCTAGGATCCTGAAAGGTTTATCAGTATCCCCATCTTGTAAGTAACTGATAACTTCCCCATTTGAATCAGTGGTGAGAGACAATGAAAATAGGAAGCAATGAACTGTATATCAATCGTCACAGATCAGATTGGGATATTAAGACACAACCCCTGGATTGAGTCAGATTACACTAACCAGACTTGTCGACAAAATGCAAGATGTTATTCTGATAGATTCTATCAAACAGATTAGAGATAAAACATTTACCCGATAACTGATATTTCCAACAAATATCTTTCGATTTATATTGAACTCAGCTTGTTTCTCTTTCTTCCACTGATCTGCTGCAGGGCATGATTGATGATCCTCAGCCATAATTAGAAGCACCAAGTCACAACTAAAGCTGCAATATAGGTATAGCTGTTAGTAGTTCATTTCCTAAACACTCAGCAAATATCATAACTGACACCATAGTAGAGTTTGTGCCTAATTGATCTTATTAAAATAATTCTAGGAGAAATTATTGGTTATGAATGGCCTATTTCAGTAAAATTTAAAACAGGAATATGGGAAATACCTGCAGTTTTTGTTTTAATTTCAAGTGAGTCCTAGAATGCACAGAAGATCAAATAGCATAATTTTGAGGATTCAAGGGCCATAAATCCGACAAAAATTATCTGATTTCGCCAGTTTAAAAACTTGTCCCCAAGATATTATGGTCATATAGCTACTGTGTAAGTTTGATTAAGATCAAATGATTGTTGTTGTTGTATGGTGTTAAGTGTTGCTTTTAACAATTTTTCAGTAATATCAAAATTGTGTCTACTTGAGACAGTATTCTTAGCGCTGTCACACTGGTGTATCATGCCGCAGACACATGGTATGATACCCACCCAGTCACATTATACTGACACCAAGCCGACCAGACCTAGAACTCTCCTCTAAATGCTGAGCGTCAAGCGAGGAAGCTTCTAGTACCATTACTAAAGTCTTTGGTATGACTCGGCCGGGGATCGAACCCACAAGACCAAATTAAAACTGAGAGTGCTATATAGAGCGCACAATAAATAAAACATATACAATTTTGGACAATTCAAGGTATGCACAGCCAGCTGGGGGGAGGTTTTACGTGACAAAATAAGCCCAACAACAGAAATACTGTGCTAACCCTTCCTGAATAAGAAACAGGAGCTTAGGGAGTGGATAATAATGTTTAATGGGGGTGGGCAGGTCCTCTGGCGTATATAAAAAGAGTCATTTAATGGGGGTTGGCATATCCTCTGGCGTATATAAAGACTCTTTATAACAGAGTGGCTTGGACCACGTGGTGAAGTGTGTGGACTTGTTGACAGTGAGAGAATGAAGGAGGACTACTTCCAGTTCAAAATTGTCCTCAAGAACTTTCGTGGGAAGTTGTTGAAATGTGTGTGTAAAGAATTGATGGAGCTTTACCAGGACTTGTTCCCAGAATTTTGTGTTTTAGCAAAGTACATTCTAACAGCACCTCTTACAAGTGTAGCCTGTGAAAGAGGGTTTTTCAGCCAGAATTGACTGAAAATGAAGGCAAGGTCTAGGTTGAATCATGACAAATCGGCTAAACTGGATATGTGAAGAAGGACCTTCAACAGAAATGTTTGATGCACAGAGAGTTGTTACAAAATTTGTTAAAAGTAAGAATAGGAGAAAGAGAATGGTTTCATGTGTTTAAGTGTGACAAGTTACATGCTATCAGCTGACATGAAATTCAAATAGGGAAATAGGGAAATATATTTCACTTGTAAAACTTGCATTAATGAGTTAAAGTCATCATTTTTAGTAATTTTTTTGTTAATTAATTCAAGCACTAGGGGAATACTATTTTTGCCCCTGATCTTAAATGGCCTGTGGAGAAGCCTGCCAAATGATTATGAGGTTATATTTATGAATGAATCAGTGTAAATATGTGCCTGTGAGTTCCAGTTATTTTATTATATTATTTTTTGTGCGATATTCATAGTGAATAATAGTGAATGAATGAAAGCATTTGTGTGTCTTTTTGTAATTTTAGTGAAATAATCTGACTGGAATGCAGTGACAATATGTGCATGTTTTTATTATGAGTAACCAATGTTTATGGATGATTATGATTATGCAGATATGATTATATGAATTTTATGTTGTAAAGCTGCTGATGTGAGTTTCAAAAGTAAAATGAAAGTGTATAGTAGTTAGGCCTGTTCTATTTAAACATACAATCCAACCATGGAAGGGACTTTGCAATTGGACCCTCACTTTTTATATAAGAATATTATTATTTTGCCTTCCGTGGGTGTGATGTATGTTTAGATGGAACAGCCCATAATATGCATCTTGTTATTCATTATAAATATTCAAACAGGAAAAAAAAAATACAACTGATAAGGATTATATATTGTTTTATTTGATTTCTTGCCATATATCATATACAACACATAGAAATTGACTTCCAACCACAAAATCTGAAGATGTTTTGCAATTTAACACGTAGAACCATCCATTCATATTGACTCAAATTTTTTCTCTCTCCAGATTTTAGGGTCAGGGGTCAAATGACTCCACTTTTGAGTCCTAGTGAGAACCCTGAAGAGACTCTTTATATACGCCGGAGGACCTGCCCACCTCCATTAAACGTTATTTTCCACTCTTTATATACGTCAGAGGACCTGCGCACCCCCATTAAACGTTATTATCCACTCCCCAAGCTCCTGTGGAATAAGACCCTTTCAAATCGTCCATACTAAAGTGCCACAAATTTTAACGGATTATATATAAACCTTGACTACACCAGCTAAAGACAACTGTTGTCTGGTATGACCACATGTTTCAACGAAAATGAACTCTTTAACTCTTTTATGCTCACGTACTTATTTCATTATCATCTAAAACAGCTCATAAGACCAATTTTCTAATCCATAATTTGTTTATTGACGATACGCTGCAATTTCATAGCAAGTAAGTAGTTATGTATCAAGCGCGCTGATTGGTCCTTCCTCGGGGATGTGTATTTTAGGACTAATCAGCGCGCTTCATACATAAATTAGAGAATGGCGGACTTCGTTGAAATTATATGGATAAGGATGATATTGAAATAAGTAATTGAGCATAAAACAGTGGCGTAGCTTCCTATAGGCACTGTAAGCACGTGCCAATACTTCTTTTCTGAGTATTGGAAAAAAATTGAAAATGCCAACAATTTAATAAAGATCGGACCCCTAGCTCTGATAAGCTATAAATTCGCCCAAAAAAATATCATTGAATATGATCCAGATAATTTAACCAATTTATTTGGTAATAAAACAATGAATTCAAGGCTAATAATAAGGATAACCAAGCCCCTAAACACATAAGAAATATACGCCTAAATGCATCTACGACGGCCCTGCTGAAAAAAAATTCAGTTGGGTGGGGGGGGGGGGATCCCTGTACTCCGGATCTCTTAAAGTAATGCCTATTGTTCCCCAGATCTCCAAAAGTATTTGCCAAAGTTCCCCAAAAGTATTTTTGTCTATGTTTTCCAGATCTCTAAAAGTATTTCCACTGTTCCCTAGATCTCCAAAAGTTTAAAACATAGTTCCCTGTAAATAAGAACACTGTCTATTTGGCTTTTACAAGTCTTTATGCGTAACAATGACCACGGTCATCTGGAATGTAACATAATATGATTAGTTCAATTAACACATGTACATAGGAATGTCATAACTTCTATCTCCCTCCAAGTATTTGGAATCTATAATACTTTTAAGTTTAGGTGGCAAATACTGAAATTAAACATGATAATCAACAACAAAAATTGAATGAAACAAGAATAATCAAATAAGCACAAACGAATGTCCTTTAGGTTATGTGCAAAAGTGGAAGTTAAACACACTGTCCTGAATTTCGTTAGTTCATATCATAATTCTAGTGAAAATAATACAGTTAACACAAACTAATGTCTCTTAAGTTCAGATAGACACAATATCATGAATATTGTTAGTTCATCTGATAATCTGAGTGCCAGGTTGGAGAGCGAGTGACACGGCTGGGTCGTCGTTGTGGGTTGTGTTCGTTATCTGTGACCTTTGTAACTGATGGCCGTGTGGTAGGCGGTTGTCCATGATTCTGGTCAGGTACTGCCCGGTTAAAGGTCAAATGGCGGCGCTCAAAATGGTTGTTAAGTCTAGATGACGATCTGTCCAGTAAATACACGAGTCGACGGAGTACTGTTGACTGGTGTTGTCGGTTCAGTCGATGAGACAGGTGATAGAGGTGATCCTGGTGTTAAATTAGAGGAACTTGGTGTTACTTGGAGTTACTGAATAAGGGTGAGAGGGTCCAGAACTTTCTGTCGGCTTGTCCGGTTCAGTACCTGTTGAGACAGGTTGGAGTTGCAATATGTAGTTTTCGATGGTCCGTGTCTGTTGGGGTGTCTTGACAGGTATGTATTTTCTAAGAAATTTTCTGTTGCTTAGTGTAACTCTCCCAGATCCAACCATATTCACAACATACTGGTCAAATTGGCGGACGTCAATGATGATGCCAGTTTTGTTGGAATGTATCAGTGTCAAGATCGCCATTGGGACCAATGTTGTCAGCAATGAGACGCTTGATAGTCTTGACACCCACTTCAGCCTGACAGTTGCTGTGAGGGTAAGCGACTGAGGAAAGACGGTGATGTAAACCCCAGTCTATAAGGAACTGTTGTGTAGCTGTTTCTGTAAATTCGGGCCCACCATCAGAGGCTAGTTCATCAGATATGCCTAAGGTGACAAATGTACGCCGTAGGCAAGTTATGAGCCTAGCTGCACCATCAGATGACCGTTCAACGATTGGCCAGTTAGAGTATCGGTCGAGGACAACCAGGTAATTGACTCCTTTGCAGTGGAAGAAGTCGGCACAGACACACTGAAATGGATAGTCTGGTGATATCAGTGGATATGGTGGCGCACTTGCGTTGGAGGGGGCGATGCGATTGCAGTGGTTGCATCCGGTTTTGTACGATGTAATGGCAGGAGTAATTCCGGGCCGCAATACTGAAGCCTCAACTCTCCAGATCATAGAGGTGACACCTTGGTGAGCAGAATGTAAAGCAGTTAATATGTCGTGTCGAAGAGAAGGAGGTATTACTATACGATCCTTGTATAGTATGACACCATCGACGGATGTAGGTAGTCCCGAAATTGGAAATAGTCCCGCAGTGGTACAGGGAACTCAAGACGGGAGTCGGGTGTACCAGACTCGATAAGGTCAAGCAGTTGGTTCATGCTGTCATCACTTGCTGTGGCGATACGTGCTCATTCCCATGTCACCGATTTCATTGCGAGCGAATCAAGTGAAGATGTAGCTGATGCAGTAACACACTCCTCTTTAGTATTAGTATCTGTTTCAGAAGCACGTATGCCTGCCAGAACGTTTTGGAAGGTAGCAGTGTATCGGAATCGAAACATATTGATTGATAGCTGCTATGTCATCTGTAAGTGTAAGTTTCTCAGGGTTACCAGTTGGGTGACGAGAGACACAGTCAGCCGTTCGGTGTTTGACGCCTGGCACATGAATCTAAGGAATCGGTACCTGAGGGTCTTCTCCTGAGGCGAGAGTTAGAGATGTCTTCCAAAGACCTCTCACCAAGTATTTTCAATAGAGGTTTGTGGTCAACGGCGATGATGAGATTCTCGCATCCCAAAACAAAATATCTTGCTTTGTCCAGAGCGTCAGCAACTGCCAGGGCGTCACCCTCAACTGGCGCGTAACGAGATTCAGCAGAATGAGTGAACCTACTGCCCACGTGTGGCAGCAAAATGGTTCCTGTTCTGGACAGTTGCAGTGTTTTTGAAATAGCGAAAAACCGATGCCAGTTTTGGACCAATCAGTAGCAAGACATGTTGGTTTGGTGCGGCCAAATATTTTTACGCTTTCTTCAATTTCACTAATGATTGCAGCTTTGGATGCTTCAAAAGCGTTGTTGAGGTCGTCGTCCCAAACAAAGGATATTCCAGGTTTCAATAATTGCCTGAATGGTAGCATTTTTTTGCCATACTGAAGGCATAGGACACTTGGTTCACAAGGCCAAACCAGGACCGCACATCTGTTAGGTTCTTGGGTGCCGGAAAATCTAGGATAGCACAAAGGTATTTCATGCACGGACGGACACTATTTGATGTTATTTCGAATCCAGCAAATTCCACAGAATCTTGTCCAAATACAAACATTGCAGGGTTCAGTGTGATACCTTGTTGTCCAAAGATGTCAAGCCAATGAACATCTTGAAAGAAGCTTTCCTCTAGGGAATCAGCCCAGAGAAGGATGTCATCTACACATTTAGTTTTGTTTGGTATATCTGCTATATTTTCATCATACCGTCTGGTGTAGCCATCATCAGATGCGATGTATCCTTGAGGAGCGGACTTGTAACGGGCACACTGTGGTAACCATTCCAGGCATCAAGGACTGTCTTCTTCCTGCCATGAGGCTCTAATCTAGCTTGGTGAAATGGTGAAGGTGTATGATGAGTTTCCCGAGTCGCGTGTGCGTTGAGAGGCTGAAAATCAACAGTGCGGCGAGGTTTACCATTTTTCTTAGTACATATGACCATCCTATGGCACCAAGTGACGGGTTCCCCGATGGGAACTGGTTCAAGTACACCAAGTCGAACATCCTGGTCAAGAACAGCTTTAACTTCATCCTGCCAGTGAAATGGAACAGGTACAGGTGTGTGGTGAGCAACAGACTCGGCATTGGGATCTACCATTAATCGCATTGGAGGGCCAGTCATCAACGATAACGGTTGATGATTGCAGGTGTTGAACGTGCTAGATCTATAGTGGTCAATGAGGAATTCCTGCAGTTTTATGCGATTGGATTACATTGGTTTATAAGGCAGCTTTCTAGGAGGTGGAGGTGGTAGCTGGCGTTTAGGGCATTCACAGATTGTCATCAGGTTGCTGACACTTCGAATGGTTTCAGTGTTGTGAAAGTCGTTCTGCAAAGTTGCTGTCATTGCAGTTTGTTGCACTTCGTTTATCTCACCCACAGTAGGAAAGCTGTCACAGATAATGCCAAGATCGATACAGGCCTCTCTGCTGATGAAGAGCAGAATGTAACAGAATATGATTAGTTCAGTTAACACAAATACATAGGAATGTCATAACCTTCTACCCTGAAAGTACCAAATTGTGTTCCCTTAAGTAAAACATCTACTATTGTCTTCTTTATTATTATTTACACATCATCATAATTATTAATTTGCAAAAGGCAATACATAAACATAAATAATTGACTATATTGTGTAAACAAGACCTAAAAACTAAAAAAAGTAAGGTGCCGAGTGGGATTGAACACCAGTCCTTATGATCCGAAATCGACAATGATAACAACTGCACTAGTCTGCCTGTTAGCATCAAAACTGTAAATTTATATATCTTTGTTTTGAATTACCATCCAAAATTTATTTCGGTTACATACGATATAGTTTAAACTTATTTATTTTACTTCGATTGTGAAACAAGTTCTTACAACTTAGACAAATCACGCTCAAAGTCTTCCTGGGTAGAACCAGTACAAAGCATATGCGGAAAAAGTGTCTTGCTCAAGGACACTACACATAGCCGTAGCGGAGGATCGAACCCACGACCTTCCGATCATGAGTTCGGTGCTCTACCACTGGACCACGCGCTCCATAAAGTTGGACAGGATCCCAGACTAACACGTTGCCAAAAACCTCCGAAGCTGTCAAAAGCTATTTCAAGCAGTCAACATTTTATCTTCCGTTCTAATCCATATTTATACCTAAACATATGTGTATATTTGAATGAATAAATATGTTTAAACTAAGCAGTCAACATCTCATTTTAAAAGTAAATTATGATCAAGTATAGAAATTATACATAAAGTCAGTGACTTAATTACAGAGACTGGCAGGCTAATAGCAATATAATGTACACGGCACTTTTAGTATTTCTTTGATAACTTTTCGAATCTTGTCTGAATTAAATAATTAAATAATTTTGTTACCAAAGTAAAACTGCTAAACATGGAGACTAATTCCAATTATCAATTATTTACTATATTCTTCTGAATTTAAATTATTACGGATTGAAAACGAAATATGTTGAAATGTTTTTAATAAAAAACGGTACAGTAGTCTTGATTTAACAAATACGTTTAAATAACACACAATAAAAATAGAAATATTATGTAGTAAGATGAAGAAGTAAGTTTTCCATGGGTGGCGAATGTTTTATATCGATATTTAAAGTAGTTTTTCTTATTTTTTACTTTAAAAATGGGCTAAAAAGAGAAAATGATCACAAAAAATAATATTAAGCGTAAACATTCTTCAATTCTTCAAGTTTAAAAAAAGTAAAATTAATCTCCCAAATTTACAATCAAGCCCTTTCCTTTTATACCATAATTGCAAAAAAAATATGTTGTTTGATTCTGGAGGAGTTGTGTTTCCATGATTTAGAAAACGCCACGTGGTCTAGTGATAGAGCACCAAACCCATGCTCGGAGGGTTGTGGGTTCGATCCTCCGCCACGAATATGTATGGTGTCCTTGAGCAAGACATTTTTTCCACATATGCTTAGTACTGGTTATACCCAGGAAGACTTCGAACGTGATTTGTCTAAGTTGTAAGAACTTGTTTCATAACCGAAGCAAAATAAATAAGTTTAAACTAAACTAGAAAACGCCAAATGTGCCACCTGAAATTTAGACAAGTGCCTTCAGTTGCCTATCTCTGTTAACATGTCTCTGATAAAATTGGTAAAATTAGGAACTTTTTTTCTCTTTTTTTTTCTTTAAGGACAATATCCCTAGATCTCTTAAATTAGGCCTTTGATCCCTGGATCTCTGAAAGTAATGCCAAATGTTCCCCAGATCTCTGAAAATAAAAAATTGTCATGTTCTCCAGATCTCCAAAACCCCTGGGAGGGGCTCATCGTTTTCAGCAAAGCTACGCCTCTGAAAAAGAGTTCATCCATGTTGTCATACCAGATAAATGTCGCAGTGAGCCTGTTTAGTCTTGTAATAATCCGTTTTATCTCCTAAATGGGCGATTTGAAAAGGTATATTCAGGATCAGTTGGCTCTATATTTCTGTTGTTGGGCTTCTTTTGTCACGTAATACTTCCCCTAGCTAACTGTGCATACCGTTTAAGATATATATATATATATATTCATTATATATTTTTGCGCAGCGGGTGTCTGAAGACAATTAGGGGTATGTGGCCGTTCTTCGAAGTAAAAGGCCTTTCCAAATCGGCTATGTTCGTCACATTTTCCCCGATTCTTTTTTACTTTTTTGTTTGTTTGTTATTTATGGTGGATTTAACATAGATTTGCAATAAACAAAAAAAGATGGGGTAGTGGGACTTACCAAGGTCCGTTACTCCTGCCTGTGATAAAATGGCCAATATTAATTGAAACTGTTTTTAATAACATTTTTAAATTGTTTATTTATTTCTTGTGCTACGATTACTTTAAACATATTTTATTGATTTTTTATATACATGTACAGTAGCAAAAGGGTTGGGCCACAAGTTATCCAACATTAAAATCGACCCTTCCCAACAAAATATTATTAACAAAAAACAATCAAGATGGAAATAAAACATATTCATATAGAAAGAAGGAAGAAAAAATGAAACAGGGTACATTGTTTAAATAAATGTTTCCTATGCTGACCTTGAATAAATGAGGGGCTCCACTATGAGGTAAAAACTAAAACTTAATATGATCTATTTTTTATCAAAACGTTTAGTGTCTTTAAAATAAGTTTGGACATTGTTAAATATAACAATATTTTCATCGTTTGAGATATCATCACTCCCTTGTAACAAGGTTTTAACACTTAAAGGATGAAGATGACGTGTAGCATGAAAGAAACGAAATCGATCATTTAAAAAAGAAGGACATTGCATGAAATAGTGTTCGGCGTCCTCGTTTTCATGCCTACATTTTTCACAAGTTGTATATAATTTTGAATTGTTAACAAATAGATCACAATTGAGGTTACTGTAACCATTTCTTAAATGTGCATGAAAAAAAAGATACTTTACGAGGACACGTTTTAATAAAAACATGGTATTTTGGTGGGTTTAAACAGATGCTTCATGATAATAGAGTTTCAGAATTGCGTAAGTATTCCGGAAGATCACTCCATGAAGAAATACATGATGTCCAGAATAAAAGAATTTCTAAATAATTGAGTTCTAGTATTAAATAAAGAATAATTACCATTATTTCTTAGATTATACGGTGTAGTTATTCCTACAGTTTCAGGAAAAAAATTGTTTAAACATTCTGGAGTTAAGCCTTTTTACTTTATATGCAACAATTAATTTTTGATGTAATATTCTATCTTCTAAATAAAGCTAGCCTAGTTCTTTGTTTAAGTAATGAAGAGAAGAAGACCTGGTTAAACCGGTTACAATATGAGCCGATTCATGTTGAAACTTTTCAAGATTTTCTTTTTCATATTGGATACATCCACCCCACACTACAGATCCATATTCTAAAATAGGTCGTAGAAATGACATATATGTTTGATTTAAAGCCGTTCTATTAACTGTAAACTTGATTTTTCTAATCACACCTAAAACTTTTGATGCAGAGTGTAAAATATTATGTATATGTTCATGCCATTTTCTATCGTTGCTTAATGTGAGTTCTAAATGTTTATGATGATGTACAAACTTGACATTGGCATTATTAAAAGTCAAAGAAGGATACATGATATTTTTTTAGAGTAAATAAAATTGCTTCTGTTTTATTTGGATCAAAATTAACTAACTACTGTTTTAACCAATCTGAAATCATACTTAGATTGTAATTTAAAATTCCTTCAATATCTGTTATATTAGATTCCGTGAATGTATCCGAGATGTATCATCGGCAAATATTCTAGTAATACTTAGTAAATGTTCGGCTATATCATTAATATAAATTAAAAAGAATAATGGTCCTAATTAATTTTGAGGAACTCCAGCAGCTGTTGCCTGATTGTCGTACAAACTTGAACCTAAAAAAAACTTTTGTTAACGTTCGGTTAACTAACTTTTCGTCTATTTTAGGATAGCACCGTTAATACCGTTCTGTTTTAGCTTAAATAGAAGACCTTTTATATACACACGATCAAATGCGTTGGAAACGTCACAGAAAACCATGCAAGTAAATTGGCTGCAGCAATACCTAAACAAACTTGATGGTAGCTGTCGATTAATTGATAAACAATTGAATGACCTTTTAAAAATCCTGACTGTAACTCGTATATCAAGTTGTAAGCAACAAAATTTTTTTATAGATATGTTTTTGAACATCACTTTACAAACACAACTTAAAAGTGTTATTGTTCTATAATTAGACGAGTAATAAGTATTTCCTTTTTTAAATACATGTAGTGGCATTATTAAACCGTGTTTCCATAATTCTGGAACGTTACATTCGTCTAGTGATTAATTATAAAGCATAGCCAATGGTTTAGAAATACAATTGTTTGTTAATTTTAAAAGTTTATGACTTATTTATCTTCTCCAACTGATTTGTTGGGATGTATCTATAATATCCTTAATTCTATTTTCAGTTAGCTTGATATTTATAGTGTATGGTTTGTTTTAAGAGAACAAGTAGGTAGTAAAATATTGTTTTGCTCATGACTTATTGATGAAAATGATACAAAATAATCGTTTAGACTGTTTGCTTTGTCGATGTCGTCAAAATATTTTTTTTTTCACCGTTATCTAATGTAGTTTTTAATGGAGGAATAGTTTCACAATTTTTGTTTGCCCTAATTAATTGTTTTAGTAATTTCCAATATAATTTAGGATTAGTCTTACTACTGTCTACAATTAATTCTTCCATACTACTAAAATATTGCTCCTTTATTTCTAAAATGTCTGTATCTTGTACAGTCTTCTGTTTTTTGCGTCCGTATAGCTTTTGTTAAATTATTGAAGCTATCAATGTGGTCGTTGTATTTGTAATTCGGGTAGGTTCGGTTATAACATTGCGTAGTTTATTTAAAAACATAACATTTTTAAGGTGTTGACTATTGGGGTTTAAAAAGGTCATCGTTTTTAAAGTCATCGACAATAAAAAGATTTTTGTTAATATCAAGGGCCATTTCTATTGAAATTTTCAGACGGGTCGGTTTTATCTTGTTCTGAACTTATGTTATTATGATCTGGATTTTTTGTTGTTGTCGTTGTTGGGGAGCAAATGATAACTGTAATAATATATATCCCAAAGAGTGTGTATTTATGAACTTTATATATTAACATACAGAAACAAAATGCATACAAAATGAAATATCATATTTTGTACATATATGTTGTTTAACAGCAATCAAATATATGTTGTTAAACAGAAATCAAATATATGTTGTTTAACAGAAATCAAATATATGTTGTTTAACAGAAATCAAATATATGTTGTTAAACAGAAATAAAAAATATGATGTTAAACAGAATTCAAATACATATTAACATCTATTACAAAACAGAATCAATTACATGTATCAATAAACATTACTACATGATTTTAATAGATGGGGAATTACTCACTATTGTGAGAGTTTGTGAAAGGTATAAGTTGACTTAAATTAAGTATAGTCTAGTTACTAAATGTTATTCTTAATTTCTTAATTACATAATGATCATAATTGTTCGATGAACAATTTATTTTTAAACATAACTTCTTAAGTTAAAATCATTAAATCAAGACAAGTTTTAACTTAATATTTTAACCAGAATAATTTAATATAAACAGAATATTTGAAATAAAACATTTTGCTTACCTGCAATAATATATATCCCAAAGAGTGTGTATTTCTGAACTGCAAGATCAGCCTATATATACACCTCTTTCAGGATATAATTACAGGAAACTGTTTATATTATTTGTCAATGCAATTATTTGATTTTGGTTTGATTTTCCTTAAGGCACAAATTAAACTAATAAACATTTCATGTACTTCCGTGTAATGCTTCCAACTTATGATATACAAAATAAAGATTGATATTTACATTTCAACAAATATGGCTTACATATCATTTAATATTTCAATAATAATTGTTGAAATAATACCTATAACATAAAAAATATAATATGTACAATTTTACAAAATAAAATCTTTGTGAAAAAATATTAAAATTATCCCAAAATGAAACATTTGAATTAGGAGGTCGATATACATTACATAATATTACTGTGGTTCCTTTGTACTTAATCTCTGTCCAGATTGAGTCAATAGATGGATTGTCTAAACATGTCAATCGTTTACCAGCTATTTTATCTGAAACATATGTCAACAGTCCACTTGAGAATGCAGTCTTGTCCAGTCGCAAAGGGTCAGAAAAGCCGTCCAGTAAAAGAGATCCGTTCTTGATTTCGTTAGTGAGGTGGGTCTCTATAAAACATAGAATATCAAAATCAAGCAAATAATCCTTGATATAATCTAGTTTTGTGCGAATGTTTCTAATATTTAAATGAGCTATTGAAAGACCTTTGCGTATTTCATTTGAGTTTTCACACGGTCCAGGATTTTCCGCAATATCGCCTGACATCAATTCTAATAAAATAATGACTTAAGAAAAAATTATGTTTAAAGTGCACTAATCACGGATGAATGAGAAAAACAGATAACTGTAATATGTAACATTCCATTTAAGTCCAAACAAAAATATAAGTACAATCATAAATAATGAGGTATGTTTGAAAACTTGACATTTTATAATTGAATTAGATCTGTTGTTAAAATTCCGATTGCCATTCTCCATTACCTATGGGATAGCACAAACATATAGACTATGAGTAATGACATTCGGTTAAACAATATGAAAAGTAAATGCCTATGGTAGAGCCGCCCCAAGAAAGAGAAACAATGGAAACATAAAAACAAATAGTTGATGAAGGTCGAACCGTTAGACGGTTCAACAAGAGTAAATATCGAAAAGCATACAATGAATTCAATCACGATGACTCAAATTCAAGGAAAATTGGAGCTAATGGAGGTTTGGCAAAAGAACAAAGTATGTTTGAATGGTTTGTTGTGCTGACGAAGTGGCGACGACATATAGCAGACGTTACATAATTGTCAATTGTGTTATGTACTATTGACAGATACTTACTGTACGGACGGACAACTACATATGTTAACGCGAATATTACTTGAATGGTTATCATATACATTAACACATGGTTTACTATACGTGATTTACTGTACTTTCGGACGGACCGACGACAATGACGAACATTACTTCGATAAATTAGTATATAACTGGTTGCACGGATGGACAACATAAAGCCGAACAACTTAAATACATAATTGTCACATACACACACCTATATGTATTAATTTATGAAATGACATACTAGTATATCATTGTAAAATTTAATAGCACAATAACCAAATGTTTTCCAACACAATCTTTAACGATAATTTTCACAAAATCATTCGATCCGTCCGTACATTATTCCATATATTATATAAACATTCACACATATACATACACATACACATATACACACAGAAAGCTACACAGTTGTACACATTTGAGATAAAGTTAAACTATGTCATCTTTTAATCCAAGTGAATATCTGATGAAAGCTAATTTGAAATGAATAAGTTATTATTTTGTATGTGCATTTTCAATAAAACTTAAAATTAACTTTTGGACCAAGGGCATTTTTGGAAACAGTGTTTTGAAATCAACCTATGAAAAATAATACACAAAAATATAACAAATAAATTAATATACAAAAAAAACCTAACAAGTAACACTGAAGAGACATTGACAATATATGTCAGTCTGATCAGTCAGTTTATAGTAATAGCTAAATGTACATAATTTTTATGAACATGATATCAGGGTGTAATGTTTAGAATAATTGAGCTAATGCGTATCTGGGTTTCATGCCAAAGACATTTATATCTAAGTCCTTGTTCGTACATAAACTTTCAAGTCTTAGATGAGTTAAATTACAGTAGTTGAAGTAAGGATTACAATTTAAGACAATGTATATATTGACCATAGCTATGTCATTTATATTAAGAAGAATATATTAATTTTATAACATTGATAGCAGTAAAGTATACCATTCAAAGTGTTTATAGTAGTATCATATACTATTCCACGAACTTTGCGTTACACGTTGCTATACTTTCGAATTATAATCTGTTTATGATGCAAACTGGTCTAGGTCACATAGGGCGCTGATGAGATGTTGTTTGTCGCCATGGCCCTTGACAAAAACTCTACCGTCATGTGTGCTACGATTACATGTATAACTTTAATGCAGAAATAACAAAATTTAGGTTACCTTTACATCTAATCATTACACAGGAGTTGATTAAAACGCTGGTTTAAAAACAACAAATTTTGAACAATCGCCCTTGACTGTGCAAAAATATGGTCTGGTACAAGTTGTTGAATTTTACATATGTTAAACTTTATTTCACTGCAATATGACTGAATAAAAAGAGGGGTTGGGGTTACAATAGTTTTTCATAAATTGGACTTCAAATTAAAAATGAAACACTTGCAAACATACAACGGTTGAAATTAAATGTGCTTGTAGTATTGCTAAATCCATACCTATAAACCCCTTATTGACTGCTATCTAAAAACGTACAAAATAAGTTACATCAATCGAAATGTGTATTTCTTAAATAAGCAGTTCGATTTGATTACCAGAGTAGGCATACTTACGAGTTTCCAAACTGCCAAATTATAGCAAGGTCTGTGTTGTGTCTTTTTTCACAAAAATGTACAGATTTCGGGAACACTTGCTATTTGGCAACACAAACTTCTAAAACAGGTCTACTTAATTTGCAAGTCGCATCATCAAGCACCAGTTGTGTTATGCCCGCACAGTTCTGCCCATTTAACCTTTGATGTGTCACTAGTTGCTGCTAGAATTTGGCAGTTTGGAAACTCGTAAGTACGCCTGTAATTAAATCAAACATTTATTCAAACGGGGAGACAATACTACAATTGTGGTTCTGCATCAATACTGGAAGAAGTTATGCATTAATTATGCACACGAGCCAATCATCACCCTAATAATCAGAATTTCCAGAATTAAAAAAATGTAACAGTTAATTTAGCTGAAGATTATGCCAGAAGTGTTTCAATGTGTTGTTGAACCAATGCTTCAGAAACTTTCTATCGAAATATTCAGTTGTAAATGAAATAACCCTTACCAGGCCCGCCGATCGCGATACGCACATACGCCCGTGCGTATTTTTGAAACCCGTACAGCGATTTTTTAAAAAGGGGAACAAATGAAACATGCAATAAAAGTTGATGTTTAATGGTGGTTAGGGATTTAGATGTTTACAAAAAGTTGATCAAGCAGCGTTTTTCTTCTAGATCTAGATAAATGAGTATGTACGAACGGTCAGGTTTTTTTCTGTAAATAACATTATTCCACGTTTTAGACAGACCGTGGAACGGTCTACCGAGACCGAGCTTTTCCAGTCAATGCTTTGAAATTAATGATGACAGCTCTTCTATACATAGGCCTGTATTCTGTAGTATGTGTGTTCCACAACTTGCGTTAAACACTAATAGTTTTGATACAGAACTTAGACTAAAATGGACTCCCGAGGTTCTACTACAGTACACTTTGTCTTTTGAGTTCAGCAGTCTTCAACGCAGGTTTCAAAAACATTTGGGCTGTGTTATGACATTTTACACTGTAAAACAATGCATTTGCCTAAGTACGGAGTTAGACTCTAAGCTGCTTGTATGTTACCTTGATGCACAGAAAGCATTTGATAAGGTATTGCATGCTGGTTTGTTTAGTAAATTGTATGATCTTCAATTAGATTTGCAAACTTACAAAGCTTTCATGAGCCTATACTCAGATTTAAAGAGCTATGTTAAATTTCAGGGGTTTTATTCAGACTGGTTCCCAGTTCTACAGGGAACCCGACAGGGTGGGGTAACAAGTCCCATGCTTTTTCATTATTCATTGATGGACTAATAAAAGAGCTGCATGATTCAGGCTTAGGTCTATGCTCATTCGAATTAAATATTTCAAGCCCGACTGTCGCAGATGATATGTGTTTGATCTCCTTTTCAAAGTCTGCTCTAGATCGTATGATGAACATTCGCTACAGATATACATATCGCCTGTCGCTGGTGTTATGATTACAATGCAAAAAAATACGCAGTAGTTGTTTTTAACGTAGACTATCGTGCTTTTAGAAATAATGAATAATAATATTTCTACAAATACGCGGACTCACGTATCTTTATGCAGGGTAGGCAGTAGGTCTATAGAATCAAAGATAGATTAACGTAAACTGACATTTTTGGTCAACTGTGTAATCTCCAGGGTCATTTCCTCGCAAAGAATATATTCCATAATAGACTTTCCGATATAACGATGAGCCATATCGTAAAAGTGGATTCATTCCTGATATTTATAGGTATTGTCAAAATATCGTCTCCAGCATATATACGATCATTTTTAAAGGATGGAAGTTCCAATCAAAATGCTGTTGGAAAACTATAATTAAACATTTTATTCGCGTATACGAAAATAATGTTCGTCAAATAGCCATGCTAGCAGATTCCCAACTTACTGAATATATTGCCGCTATTGATGTGTTTTCTCCGTTAGACCTGTGGCTGCTGAGTTAAAGATATCCATTGCTTTTGGGTGAATGTCAGAGTACCATGAAGCTATTAAGTATTTTGTACTCTAGTAATTCTTATTTTCAGCATTGTGTTAAGTGTGGTGCAGTCGTAAACTCGCCAGCAATACACATTGTCTTGGAATGTATAATCAATGAAGATTTGCGCGAGGCACTGTGGAAGGAAAGTTTACACACAGTTTGTGTCGGTTGTTTTTAACAACTTTATCAATCTTGACATGAAAAGCCATATAACTCATCTATGCGCTGACCTACGTCAATTTCTAAGATCTAACGAATTACAAGTAAAATGTTTAAAGATTATTGTAAGGTATTTCCATCGCATGATGGATTGAATGACGAGTCCTTGCTATTTCTTTAAGTTCGTTTGTATTACCATTTTCTCCTCATACGTTTCGGTATTTCGTTTTGTCTTCTTTTTTTTATTTGAGGTCTAACTTCTGGTAATATTTACATGCTTTTGATTAATGCACGTGCGTGTGTGTATGTGCGTGCGTGTGTATGGGCGTGAAAATGTGTGTTACTTTGTTGATGTATTGTATTGTATTGTATTGTATTGTATTTTATTGTATTGTATTGTATTGTATTGTATTGTATTGTATTGTATTGTATCGTACTGTATATTTGTTTTGTATAATTGTATGTTGCTTTTTCATTTTCTCATGTGTTTTGTAACTCTTCAGTATTGAAGGTTAATAACGATTATATATATATATATATATATATATATATATATATATATATATATATGTTCAAATTCTATAGATTCACCGTATATCGATATATTTGACGATAAATCTGTAGATCGAGTATTTGACAATGATAGCGTTGGTTTGTTAAAATCAAAGTGGAATAGTGTTCACACTTTCAAATTTCCTAGCAGGTACCATCTTCTATAAATTCTCATAAAAAGTTTACTGCAAGGCGCACTGTTTTAATCTCGCAATAAAGAACAATATGCACGAAACATGATAGACAAAGTCCCAGAGATCGCTTTTAACCACTCTGCAAAACGGCTGCTACAATTTCAGAACAATCTTAATGCAGACCCTGTAAGTGTTGACGAAATGGACAAACGCACGAAAATGCAGTCACTTTGTGAGACAAGACGGGCAGTTAGAATAACTAATATTAATTGAGACCCATTAGTAAGACGTGTACTACTCCATCACAAAGCCGCCTCCTTGGCAGCTGGTGTTTGTGTCGAACTATCACGTCCCCATGTATTCGCCGCACGTGTACAACAAAAATCAAATGCACAAGCTGAAACGACATACGAGTATTGGAGAATCAACCGTTCTTGGTACAATTCTACCCTTTCTGAACAGAACTTGAATCAAGATTGCTGCAAGACGGCGAAGGTTTCAAAGCGCAGTTCCATGAGTTTCTCATTCCAAAGCGTTCCCTATCAATTTCGTTACAGGTATGGATGCTCTATGTTTACTGGCCCTGTAAATCTGAACATTATTTGAGAATATTTAATAAGGCAATACTGGTGAAAATTATAATAATATTTAAGCTATTGATCACTAGTTTGTTCATTGTATTGTATAGCCGTAGTTATTAACAATGAGTAAAACAATAATGGTAAATGTTCCAATGATGTGCACATTGGGTTTATGTAGCACTAGTGTGTTAATAGCCGTGGTTAATAACAAAGAGTAAAATAAGCTGCTCCATTCTTAATAGCAGTAGTTACAAATTTAAACGCTAAGTACTGCTTTAGTAAGTACTCGTATATTAGTAAATTCATTTTAATTATATTTTTATGAATTTAAATAAATCTAAAAAGTTAAAATTACTGTAGATGATTATGATTGCAATTTATCCTTCATCACAGAAGTGACTAATGATATAGAAAAGTTTGAGAACGAATATAGAAGGTGTACGCAACGGTGGGAGTTGATTAACACGGACAAAAGAACCGACAGTTTGGCGGAGTCAATGCTAACTTAGTCCTCTATCCTAATGTGAGGGCATGCCTTAATGTTTTATTAGCCATGGCAGTTTTTACAGCATTTGCGTAGTATCAAACGTACCTAAGAAGTACCATGACAACAAAGAAAGTGTCTAGTCTGGAAATGTTAACCTTTTATCCGGAGAAGAAACTTAACACAGAAACAATAGTTGATACCTTTGCACGGAAAAAGGACATACATTTGGCATTGCTCTTTAGAGATTGTGATGTCACAAATCACCCATAAATCAGATATTTTGACGGCTATAGCAAAGATCTCTTGAATATGTATTTTTAATTGAATATAATATTTATTTTCAAAATAAAACACAAAACATTCTTAATCATTATATACATATAATTATTACATACTTCATTATTGTTATTGGAATAAGAATTTAGATCAGAACCATCTACGTATTTCTTGAAATTAAAAAAAAAATGGAAGAAATATTCAACTGAAAATATGCTTAAAATGCTATAAAATGCTGTCATTTGCAGTCCCTTTTTATCAAAATTTCTAGCGGTAACACCAAACCCCCTTTCATAGTGGAGTGAGACCACTCCTAAACCTCCAACCCCCACCCCCATTGTGCGTATGTTCAAAACAAGCAGAACGACGGTACTGCTTACAAACGCTATTTGCTCATTCCTATGCGTTATAAAATCGGCAACATGTCAATGTTTCATCCCGTGATTTAAAGATGCTTACAACCGAATTACAATAGAGATTTTAATAATACCGGATATTTAGGATTTTTAGAGTTTACTGCTGGAACTATAGGTGTAGTCTTCAAAATTTCAATATAAGTGGAAATTGTGCGCGTTCCGTATCGCATCTTTGAAGTTTTTGCACTCTGTTTGATATAACATTAAAACTTTGAATCTCTTATTGTATAATACTGTATGATGGTGTTGGCGGTGTAAAGACGCTGATATTGAGTAATATGGGGGAATACTTGCTTTGCAAATTGTTATGAAATTCGGATAAACTCAAGTATTTCCGATAGATTTTTCATGTCCGAGAAGTTGGGGTGGTCAAATGGCGTAAAACTAGAACAACACATACAAACCATACATACAGGCAGCATACGATGCCTCACGTTTTTTGCTTGAGATAGACAACTTTGATTGTATTATTGCTGCTGTTTTGACCCAGCATATTCTCGGCTACATAAGACCATTGTTTATTTAATTTTGACCCAGCATATTCTATTGGGATGCGTTAATGTATCGGCTGCTTTGATATTGTTTGAAAACAAATGTAGTACATGCAAACAATCTCCAAACAGCACATTTTCAAATCGTCCGGAAAACCCCTGGTGTCCGATATTCCCCTATATTACTCTATTGGGAACATCGCAGACAAACACATATTCAAAATATTTACTGCATAGAAGTTTTTGATAATGAAAATAACGATTTCTTTCGAAAATAAATGCTAGAAAATAATACCATAGCACTGCTAAACGATTATGCTTTTCGTAATTCCTGTTTTTCCTAATGATATATTTTGTTGTAGGACAATGAGAGGTCGATTGCAGTATACGCACTTTTTTTAATATATCTTCTTCTTCTTCTTCTTCTTCTTCCATATACTGAGCTGGGTTCTTGAAAGAACGTACGTAGCTCAACGAAACTAGGCGTGGTGGTGGTGCACAGAAGTCTCAAATGTTAAAAATTTAAAACTATATACAGTAGTCATGTCTGATGAAGAAAGTGTCAGGTTACTCCACCAGGAGTAACCTGAAGGCATCCAAGGTAGGCGCAGATATGGTGCTGGCAGGAAGAAGATTCCATTCTCGCACTGTCCTTGGGAAGAAGGAGTTCAACAGTATCTGGTCTTTGATACGCTCCTGGAAAAGCCTATGTTGTCCTCTGGTACGCGCGTCGCCGCTTTGGAGGAACTTGTCTGCGTTGATGTCTACAAGATTGTTGCGGATCTTATACATCATGGAGAGCCGGCTGTGTTTTCGACGCTGTTCAAGGGGATCCCAGTTCAGTTCTTTAAGCATGTTGGAGATACATCCTGGGGTCTTAGTCGAATAGTCGTTGAAAACAAAACGGGCCGCTCGGCGCTGAACCTGTTCAATAGTGTTGACGTGGTTTAGCTGGTATGGGTCCCAGACGGTGGCGGCATTCTCGAGTTGGGGGCGGACCATGGCTTTATAGGAAGCTTCCTTGACAGGTGGCGTGCATTCCCTCAGGTTTCTGCGAATGAACCCCAGAGTCCGACTGGCCTTGCTCGTGATGTTGCCTATGTGCTTCTCCCAGGTGAGGCTTTCTGTGATGGTGACTCCAAGGTATTTACTTGCATCCACCACCTCAAGTGTGTGGCCATGGAGACATGGAGACAGTATGTAGTGTCGATGATTTTCCGACATCGAGGGGCGATCCTGATGACAGTGCACTTAGTGGGGTTGAAGCTCATCTGCCATGTCTCTTCCCACTTTTCCAGTGCTGTGAGGTCTTTCTGGAGGAGCTGTCTGTCATGGTCGTTCTCGATCACCTTGAAGACTGCGCTGTCATCAGCAAACAGCTTGGAGGACAACGACTTGATCATATCTGGAAGGTCATTAATGAAGGCTAAAAACAGTAGCGGACCGAGTACTGTCCCTTGTGGAACGCCGGAAAGTACGTCTGCAGTTCTTGACTTGGCACCATCAAGGAAGACTTGCTGCTTTCTGTTGGATAGGAATGACTGTATCCATCTCTTGATGTTGCCCCTTACACCGTAGTGGTCCGGCTTGTGTAGTAGCCGTACATGAGGGACTTTGTCAAAAGCTCTGGCAAAGTCCAGTAGAATAACATCTACCTGTTTCCCTTTGGCTGTGTTGGAGGCGATTTCCTGGATGGTGGTTAGGAGTTGAGTCTCGCAGGAGCGTCGCTTGCGGAAACCATGCTGGTTGTCGCTCAGGACGTCGTACCTGTCAAAGTGCTGCATGACATTGCTATGCACTATGTGCTCCATTAGTTTGCACGTTATGGACGTCAAGGACACTGGTCTGTAGTTGGATGCTAGGTGGCGGTCTCCTTTCTTGAAAAGAGGGACTACGGATGCCTCCCTCCAGTCCTGAGGCACTTCTCCTAGGTCGAGGGATAGTTGGAACAGATTTGCTAGAGCCGGGGCTAGTTCTGTAGCAGCTGCTTTCAAGATGAAGCCTGGAATCTCGAGATTCATCAGCAATTTGTGGACCCCTTTCCAGTCGACTGTAATGTTTGACATTGATGGTATTTCACTCTGACCCATGGTGGTTTTGGACGTGTCGCAGTGATTGTAGTATCGAACAGGACAATATCGTGGTCGCTGTTACCAACAGAAGGCATGGGCTTGCATCGTTGTTTGAAGCTGGGATGAGTTGTTAGGATGATGTCTAATGTGTTCTGTTTTCTTGTGGGGAAGTTGACGATTTGTTCAAAACTGTTGTCTGATACCATGTCCAGGAATGATTGGTTGACTCTAGACGGGTATTGGTTTCCAGTTATGGTTTGGTCTTTCCAGTCTATGTCAGGGAGATTGAAGTCTCCAGCTATAATTAAGATGCCCTTCTTGGCCTGTTTCATTAGAGTGAGAAAGTCTTCTTTAACAGATGATAGGTAAACTTCGTCAACTTTGTTGGGTTGTCTGTAGAAGGCTGCAATGGCAATTTTCTTCTTGTTTGCGGTGAACGAGGCACTGATCAGCTCATTGTGTTTGCTTGTAATGATATTTCCGAGTTGGAGGTGTTTCCTGGATGCGATAAGAACGCCGCCATGGGGGCTGTTTGGTCGATCACGACGGAAGATGTCAAACTCCAGCTGGGGTGGGGGGTTAGTAATTCTGTAGATCTGATGTCTGGGTCTAGCCACGTCTCAGTGCCGATGATGATGTCTGGGTCTGTGTCGTCTATAATGGCTTCCAGAAGCTTCCCTTTCCTGCGAATACTCTGGCAGTTGATATTCAAGATTCTAAGGCTCTTGAATTTAGCTGGTTTTGGATGATTTCTAATGTTGGTAGTACTAGGTTTCGGTGATGAAGTCTGGAAAACTGTACTGGTATTAAAGCTGTCAAAGGTAGACATATGGTCGGGTTCAGATGCTGTACTGGTTCTTGTTAATTGTGAAATGTCTGAGATACTATCAAATAAGGTGGGGTTTGTTGACAGATTTATATCATGATTTGCTGGAGTATCGGGGACGGTGTAGAGTATGCTTGAGTTGTTTGGTTTAGAACAAATTGGGCAGGTCCAGGTATCTTCACTTTTACCAAGAGCACTGAGTTCTGCAGTGGTAATCCCGAGACAGATCTTGTGCAGCCACTGGTCGCAATCATCACAAGCTATGCACTTCGTCTTGCAGGCTCTGGTGCAAATTGCACAAGGAAATTTCGGTCGCCTTGGGCCAGGATTTGGCTCTATGCCACTCATAAGAAGAAAATATCTTATATGAAGAGAACGTTCTGCTTCTGCGTCGATGCGTTGCTCCATGTGTTGATACTTTCCTGTGTAGTGGGGAGAAATGGCCATTTTGACATTAGTGGGTTGGGTGGTTGGAAAAATAGTGATAAAATACCGGCGGGTGTGTTCCAGGGAAGTTCAATGTCCAGAATATAAAGTAAGTGGTACCTGGTGTGTCCAGCAGTTGGTTTCAGGTTCGCTAGTAACCATATTGATAGTAAAAAGACGATAAGTTTGTGTGTTTTCATGCCGACTTTTCAAGCTATGGGCGCCGCCATTACTAGCCTCGTTTTCGATTATTGTGTCAGACAATGACAGCTGTCTTTAAAATCCGATGTAAAGTTATTTCCTAAATACAAAGTGGTCAAATATGGATAGATCAAATCGGATTTATACTCGTTCCTTTTCTATCAAATAATATGAAGATGTTCCAGTTAGATTTGGAGAAATAAAATCAAAAATGGTTGAGAATTTCGAAAGACGTCCGTTCACCACCATGCATGCGCATGACCTATCTATACCAGTGGAAATAAAAATGTGTATACAGTTAAGTAAATTACTTATTTGCATTGGTAACATTAAAAAAATATCATCACGTCCGTCGTGCAAATAGTTATTTTTAATATTTATGTTGGTGTAGTTTTCACGATAAACCGGTCAAATGTAGCGGGTGTAGAAACTCAACATTTTGAGTATCATAAATATATTTTGATTCGTTTGCTGATCATCTGGAATATTAAAAATTACATTGGCCTATGCATTAATTTAAAATGTTTGTCTTTCGCAAGCGAAATAGAAAAACGGTTATTTTGGTATGTTTCATAGTTATCACTGCCGTAGTGATACTTGTTTTCATTTTCTCAACGTCAACACATTCCACAGACAGCAGTTTGAACCCAGCTATATTCGCCGACTTTCCAACAAATTGGGTTTACAAGGTACTACGATTGTGGGTGGCACAATATGCATTAAATGGCATTAGTAAAAAAATTCATTGCCGATATTGGCATTAGGCTACCTATGAATGTCTTTTTTCCTTAAAACTGGAAAATTTCCCGACATCAACAATTTAATTAATCCGTATAAGCAGTTTTAACAGGGAGTTGTAGAAGAAGAGGAACGAAGAGATAATATTTCACACAAGATTTCAGTTTTGTGAGATTTCACGAGATTATCTGAGACTTTCAACAATTAGTGTTTTTAACTGTCGCCATTTTTGCTAGCAACAAAGTGGTGTTAAACTTGTTAAATAATATGCAATTATCACCAGTTTGCAGTTTAACCAACCTGAAATATAAGTGTTTTTTGATTACATATGTTTCATGGTGATCACATTTTTATAGCTGTTAAATAGAATTTTGATACTTACAATTCACAAACAGTGTTTAAATATCTGATGAATGTGAAGTTGTTTTTTTTACATTACGTAGACCATGAATGAGAAAATTTCCTTTTTACAGTTTTGAGATAGCTTACCACGAGTTATTGTTGTCCACCTATACTTGATTAAATCTTTATTAAAAAGAATAATATTTGTCTTTTAATCTCTATCCTTGTTTAAGTGGTTAAACAATTTTGCTGTTTGGGCTAAAGTTGTTGGAAAATATATTCTGTGTGAGATGACCATTTTCTTCTTTGGTAATATGTACATTCAAATTTTCGATTTGATTCATGAATACCTTTAAGTCCTTACTTCAAATACAAATTAACATCCATCATTATTCACTTGATTTTGCAGTTCCCACCACATGTTCAATCTGGCAAAAATATTGCGTTTATTTCTTATAAAGTCAAGGATTCTTTTATACCATATATACGGATACGGATCTCTGTACAATGCATTATAGTTTAATTAGTGTTGTAAAGTCCCAAATTTTCCCCTTCTTTGGTTATATAAATAAATTCCTTTTAACTCAATATTGTCTCTGTCGCTACTTCGGATATCACGATCGCAGTTTAAGTCCCTGATTGATCATTTAACACCTTTAATTGATTGTTTGTCTCCATATATTTATTGTTGCCATAATACTGTGTGTGTTTTCCACCCGGCGTGCCATTTTTCACACTTTGTTTGTGACACAACACTAATTACCGGTCAACGTCAGAGGTGTCAGTTTTAATGACTTACAGAACGTTGCAAACATTGTGTCTTCGAATTGGGTGATTGCATGTTAATTTGGTTTAAATATCATTTGATTCAACCAGTCAGCCTCAACTTATATCTCACACTGCTGAGAAATTCAAAGACGGACCCGGATATTAGCATTTATCACGACAGTGTAATTCTACTGCATAGACCGTAATATGAAAGCAAAAGTACAACTGAAATGCGACATTTATATGGGCTGCGTTACATTCGCTGAAATGTTTAATTTGTTTGCAAACATTTGATTACAGAAGTGAACTGAATGACATGTACGCTTTTAACGTTTGCTAACAGATTAGGTTTATTCATGTGACTTAATGGGAAGTGAAGGGACATCGCTGAGTAGACCGATTTCCGTTTACTTTTCATTCGTAAGCTCACCGTTTGTGTTTATAAACAAAGTAAACATGTTTAACCTTGCTGAAAGTAGCCAAGGTGATGAAAATAAATATTGATTTTGAGACAAAATCTATATCGATATTGGATATCTTGAGTTTTTTTGGCAGTCCCTATAATATCGATATAACGAGTTTCGACTGTATATGCTTTTAACACTATTGGCATTACACTATTAAAGTCGTATTCATGTTAACTTCGATGTTTTTACTTTTCATATAAAATACTGTTTTGGTACATTTCTATAGTGTAAGACCTCTGTATAAGAGCTTGGTGTAAGCTAGCATGCTTTTTTTTATACCAGAACTCCCATGTTTAATTCTGGTGGGGATCCTGACACTTACCACATGATGAGTACAATCATGACAAACTATACTAATCTCCAACAACATTCACAGCATGTCGAAATAGGTCAGAAATAGATACAAAATTTCGTGTCTGCTCCATGGCATATTTCTAAACCATGTGAAAGATTTTCAAATAACATTACATAAATTTTAATATTCACTATAATCAGATGATGTGTCACACAAAACACCCAGGTCTGTAGGTCACATTAAAGGTTAAAGGTCAGAAATAGCTACAAAATTCATGTCTGCTCCATATTTTTTTAAACCTCATGACCAGATTTTAAAATAACATGGCACAATTGTTCACTATATTCAAATGTGTAAAAAGCAAGACCAAAGTCTGTAGCTTAACAGTGAAGGTCACACTTAGAGGTAAAAGGTCATAAATAGGTACATAATTTTGTGTCTGCTCCATATATTTAAAACCACTAGACACATTTTGATATTACATGACACAAATGTTCACCATGATCAGATGATGTGACTTGCATAAGACCCAAGTCCGTAGATCCAAAGATTACGGCATACTTAGAGCTTAACCCTTTACTTCATATAGACACCTTTGGACACCTAATATTGAAAGCATTAATTCACCACATATCAGCAATGGGTGAATTATGTTTATATTAACTGACAGAGTGTAAAACAGTGCAGGAAGTGTTCAGATTGCTCGTTACAAGCAATCTGAACTCTTCCTGCACTGTTTTCAAAGGCCTTCTGTGATTGGTGCTGGAAAACGCGTATTTATGAAGTAAAGGGTTTAAGGTCAGAAATGTGTACAAAATTTCATGTCCATTTCATATAATAGGTCTGTTGACATTAGATACTGTGTTTGATATTGATCTTTAAGAAACAATGTGAATGTTTGAAACTCCTAACTTGATATGTAAGGTGTGTATATATAGTATTTTCACTGATGGTTGGGTTTATATATGCATATTAATCTACTTGTGTGTATTTCACTATGTTACAGACCAGAGATCACTTAACACATAATGCAATGGTGGGTTTGGAGATGATTTCCAGTGATCAGCGTGTGTTCATTGGACAACACCTTAGTTTTCAGGAAGTGGAAACTAATTTCTTCAAGTGAGGAATATGTCTTCTTGTACATTAATTATTGTAAACTTATCTTTAACTGGCTGAAGTTAAACTTTAGGAAACTATATATATATATATCTTGTGTGTCAATCTGTATATGTTATATATACTTACTTTTGTGTCCCATAATTAAGCATAAATATTCACATTTTCAAATGCCGACTTCTATATACAATATAGATACTGTGTATCTGAATACATAATAGTATTAACATGCCTGTGTCATAGCTGTCAAGGCTCAAATGAACCTTAGAGTGAGAAAATATTGTATGGGGTTTCGGGGGCATGACCCCCCCCCCCCCCCCCCCCACCCCGAATTTTTTTTATTCCTAGATCGTCTGTGGTGTGTTCTACAACAGTTTCAGTCAATTATTTTACCAAAATTTTCATAAGCACTAGCAGACGCCGCCATGATGTTTACATTGACACCGGGTAACGATTATTATGTGTTAGTATACTAACACCGGCTGCGGTGGCCAACATTAGGTCGGACACAACTAATACACAAACCAATGTTTTTACCGATTTATTCATAAAACCATAGTATTTATTTTCGTGAATTTTGAAATGCGTGAGAAATTACATAGTCAGCGTGAGACCGTGATTTCATTGCCAAAATCGTGAGACTCACAGCGAAACTGTGAGACTTGACAGGTATGCTGTGTTGTAGTGTAGAACTACAAAGATACTGTGTATCTGGATACATAATAGTATTATCATGCCTATGTTGTAGTTAAAAACTACATGTATACTGTGTATCTGGATACGTAATAGTATTAACATGCCTATGTTGTAGTTAAAAACTACATGTATACTGTGTGTCTGGATACATAATAGTATTATCATGCCTATGTTGTAGTTAAAAACTACATGTATACTGTGTATCTGGATACGTAATAGTATTAACATGCCTATGTTGTAGTTAAAAACTACATGTATACTGTGTATCTGGATACATAATAGTATTATCATGCCTATGTTGTAGTTAAAAACTACATGTATACTGTGTGTCTGGATACATAATAGTATTATCATGCCTATGTTGTAGTTAAAAACTACATGTATACTGTGTATCTGGATACGTAATAGTATTAACATGCCTATGTTGTAGTTAAAAACTACATGTATACTGTGTATCTGGATACATAGTAGTATTATCATGCCTGTGTTGTAGTGGAGAGCTACATGTGTACTGTGTATCTGGAAACATAATAGTATAAACATGTCTGTGTTCTAGTGGAGAACTACATGTATACTGTGTGTCAGGATACATAATAGTATTAACATGCCTGTGTTGTAGTGGAGAGCTACATGTATAGTGTGTATCTGGATACATAATAGTATTAACATGCTTGTGTTGTAGTGAAGAGCTACATGTGTACTGTGTATCTGTATACATAATAGTATTAACATGCTTGTGTTGTAGTGGAGAACAACATAGATACTGTGTATCTGGATACTTATTAGTATTAACATGCCAGTGTTGTAGTGGAGAGCTACATAGATACTGTGTATCTGGATACGTAATAGTATTAACATGCCTGTGTTGTAGTGGAGAGCTACATGTGTACTGTGTATCTGGATACATAATAGTATTAACATGCTTGTGTTGTAGTGGAGAACAACATAGATACTGTGTATCTGGATACTTATTAGTATTAACATGCCAGTGTTGTAGTGGAGAGCTACATAGATACTGTGTGTCTGAATACATAATAGTATTAACATGCCTGTGTTGTAGTGGAGAGCTACATGTGTACTGTGTATCTGGATACATAATAGTATTAACATGCTTGTGTTGTAGTGGAGAACAACATAGATACTGTGTATCTGGATACTTATTAGTATTAACATGCTTGTGTTGTAGTGGAGAGCTACATAGATACTGTGTATCTGGATACGTAATAGTATTAACATGCTTGTGTTGTAGTGGAGAACAACATAGATACTGTGTATCTGGATACGTAATAGTATTAACATGCCTGTGTTGTAGTGGAGAACAACATAGATACTGTGTGTCTGGATACATAATAGTATTAACATGCCTGTGTTGTAGTGGAGAGCTACATAGATACTGTGTATCTGGATACATAATAGTATTAACATGCCTGTGTTGTAGTGGAGAACTACATATATACTGTGTATCTGGATACATAGCAGTATTAACATGCCTGTTATGTAGTGGAGAGCTATATAGATACTGTGTATCTGGATACATAATAGTATTAACATGCTTGTGTTGTACTGGAGAGCTACATAGATACTGTGTGTCTGGATACATAATAGTATTAACATGCTTGTGTTGTACTGGAGAGCTACATAGATACTGTGTATCTGGATACATAATAGTATTAACATGCTTGTGTTGTACTGGAGAGCTACACGGATACTGTGTATCAGGATACGTAATAGTATTAACATGCCTGTGTTGTAGTGGAGAGCTACATGTTTACTTTGTATCTGGATACATAATAAAATTAACATGCCTGTGTTGTAGTGGAGAACTACATGTATACTGTGTATCTGGATACATAATAGTATTTACATGCCTGTGTTGTAGTGGAGAACTACATGTATACTGTGTGTCTGGATACATAATAATATTAATATGCCTGTGTTGTAGTGGAGAACTACATAAATACTGTGTGTCTGAATACATAAAAGTATTAACATGCCTGTGTTGTAGTGGAGAGCTACATGTTTATTTGTATCTGGATACATAATAGTATTAACATGCTTGTGTTGTAGTGGAGAGCTACATGTATACTGTGTGTCTGGATACATAATAGTATTAACATGCCTGTGTTGTAGTGGAGAGCTACATGCTTACTTTGTATCTGGATACATAATAGTATTAACATGCCTGTGTTGTAGTGAAGAACTACATGTATACTGTGTGTATGGATACATAATAATGTTAACATGCCTGGGTTGTAGTGGAGAACTACATAGATACTTTGTATCTGGATACATAATAGTATTAACATGCCTGTGTTGTAGTGGAGAGCTACATGCTTACTTTGTATCTGGATACATAATAGTATTAACATGCCTGTGTTGTAGTGGAGAACTACATGTATACTGTGTGTCTGGATACATAATAGTATTAACATGCCTGTGTTGTAGTGGAGAACAACATAGATACTGTGTATCTGGATACATAATAATATTAACATGCCTGTGTTGTAGTGGAGAACAACATAGATAATGTGTGTCTGAATACATAATAGTATTAACATGCCTGTGTTGTAGTGGAGAACAACATAGATACTGTGTGTCTGAATACATAATAGTATTATCATGCCTGTGTTGTAGTTAAGAACTACATGTATACTGTGTATCTGGATACATAATTATAGTATTAACATGCCTATGTTGTAGTTAAAAACTACATGTATCTTGTGTATCTGGATACATAATAGTATAAACATGCCTGTGTTTTAGTTAAGAACTACATGTATACTGTGTGTCAGGATACATAATAGTATTAACATGCCTGTATTGTAGTGGAGAGCTACATGTATACTGTGTATCTGGATACAAAATAGTATTAACATGCCTGTATTGTAGTGGAGAGCTACATGTATACTGTGTATCTGGATACATAATAGTATTAACATGCCTGTGTTGTACTGGAGAGCTACATATATACTGTGTATCTGGATACATGATAATATTAACATGCCTGTGTTGTAGTGGAAAGCTACATGTATTCTGTGTATCTGGATATATAATAGTATTAACATGCTTGTGTTGTAGTGGAGAACTGCATAGATACTGTGTATCTGGATACATAATAGTATTAACATGCCTGTGTTGTAGTTAAAAACTACATGTATACTGTGTATCTGGATACATAATAGTATTAACATGCCTGTGTTGTAGTTAAAAACTACATGTATACTGTGTATCTGGATACATAATAGTATTAACATGCCTGTGTTGTAGTGGAGAGCTACATGTATACTGTGTATCTGGATACATAATAGTATTAAGAGAGTGCAGTGTACAAGAAACATAACTCTATTCTTGCTAATTACAGAGTTATTGCCCTTTGATATTTTTTCTTGTCCGGAGCATAACTTGAAAAGTACCGGATGGAATTTCATCAAGCTTCATACAATGGTAAAATATAATGAGAGGAAGTGCAGTGTACAGGAAACATAACTCTATTCTTGCTAATTACAGAGTTATTGCCCTTTGAAATATTTCCCATTTGATATTTTTTTTGTCCGGAGCATAACTTAAAAAGTACCAGATGGAATTACATCAAGCTTCATACAATGGTACAATATAATGAGAGGAAGTGCAGTGTATAGGAAACATAACTCTATTCTTGCTAATTACAGAGTTATTGCCCTTTGATATATTTCCCTTGTCCGGAGCATTACTTTTAAAGTATTGGATGGAATTTCATCAAACTTCATACAATGGTAGAATATAATGACAGGAAGTGCAGTGTACAAGAAACATAACTCTATTCTTGCTAATTACAGAGTTATTGCCCTTTGATATATTTCCCTTGTCCGGAGCATTACTTTTAAAGTACTGGATGGAATTTCATCAAACTTCATACAATGGTAGAATATAATGAGAAGAAGTGCAGTATACAAGAAACATAACTCTATTATTGCTAATTACAGAGTTATTGCCCTTTGATATTTTTTATTGTCCGGAGCATAACTTGAAAAGTACCTGATGGAATTTCATCAAGCTTCATACAATGGTAGAATATAATGAAAGGAAGTGCAGTGTACAAGAAACATAATTCTATTCTTGCTAATTACAGAGTTATTGCCCTTTGATATATTTTCCTTGTCTGGAGCATTACTTTTAAAGTACTGGATGGAATTTCATCAAACTTCATACAATGGTACAATATAATGACAGAAAGTGCAGTGTACAGGAAACATAACTCTATTCTTGCTAATTACAGAGTTATTGCCCTTTGATATATTTCCCTTGTCCGGAGCATTACTTTTAAAGTACTGGATGGAATTTCATCAAACTTCATACAATGGTAGAATATAATGACAGGAAGTGCAGTGTACAAGAAACATAACTCTATTCTTGCTAATTACAGAGTTATTGCCCTTTGATATATTTCCCTTGTCTGGTGCAGTACTTTTAAAGTACTTTTAAAGCCATCAGTGATAACAGTTTAATAAAGTTCATGAAAGAAACAAGTTGACTATTCCTAGTGCTCTTGTTTGTTTCTTATCCATAAAATTGTTGTCCCTCAACATAACTCGAAAAAGTATAACATTTATTGATTGCCATGAAAGCTTGTACACTGCACAATAATTAAAAAGACCGTTTTTAATTTTAACAAAACCATAAAAAAAATAACAATACAAACAACTCAATCCATAACATTCTCTTTTATTAAGAATTTCTTTTGTCTGGAGCATTACTTTAAAACTATTGGATATAATTTAATAAAACTTCATACAATGGTTAACCATTTTCTGTAATGGCGGCATTCGGGGGTATTCATCACTACAGTGATAGGTCTAGTTTGTATTATTTTTTACTTTCATTATTTGTTATTTTTTTTGGTTTTAAATATTATTATCATTGGAGCTATTATTATAATAAACATATTGACTTATTGATTTGTCACAGCTTTCATATTGGATACGTGCATCTGGTCAGTCGTTCACAATTAATATAACAATTTAATTACTATTATGAAGGCAGATACCCATGGTGAGAACCACATGTGTGACAATAAATAGTAAATTTGTGATTTATCGGTCCATTGATCATGAAGAACCCTGCCAGTGTGTAATTTTCATTTTGATTATAATTTGTGCCAGATGAATGAATCTTAATTTAACCCGCGGCATGTGATTGGATAACAAATATATAGTCAAAATCAATACTGAAATATGCAGATTTTTTATAATTTTATTATTATCATCATTATTATTAATATCTATTATATATTTAATTATTATTTATTACTATTATTATTAATATCTATTAAATATTTTATTATTATTAATATTATTGTTATTATTGCTATATTACTTTATTATTATATTATTATATTATTTTTTATTATATTATTATTATTATCTGAGTATTTTTTCTTCTTTTTTATTATTATTATTATTATTATTATTATTGTTGTCATTTCTTACTTGTTGCCCCTTTTACAGCTTTTATAATGGCTTAATTGTTACGTGATTACGTGCACGTCATCAGGCGTATCGACTTTGTAGGAAAGCGGGAAAACAATATATTTACACTTTTATAGGCAGTGAATACATGTTCTGTTTTGTTTATTTAAACCTTCCCGATGATCAAAAGCTGTTCTTTAGTCAATATAAAATCACAACCTCAAAAAGGTCACCTAGAAATTTATGTTTACTAGTTTTTATTTCCTGTGTCTAATGTGTTATTTCGGTCTGTCGTGTTAATTTGGCATGCATACATTTATTTTACATTAATTTAATTTAACTTGATTGTGAAGTAAGCTCGGAGCTTATGCATATCGTTCTCCAGTGCATTCCCTTATTAGATCTGGTACTGAATTGTGTTTGAGAGGTCGGGTAGAGCCTGGGTCAAACCCGTGACCTCTTCCGTCTGAAGCCAGCACCCTATCCGCTGTACTACTGAACCACTTTATATTTTAGAATACAATTAATTTATTACTATTATTTTAATGAGATGTGCAAGAGTATAATGTTTCCACTTTAATTGCAATATAACAGTTTTACGTACATTTTTTCACAACTAAGCACAAACTCAGTGTAACTATGTTTGGGGAAAATATAAAACTAAAGTCCAAATTAAATTGAAAACTGGTAATTTTTATTTTGCCAAAATACCCAAACAAATAGAATCATAATCATATAATTTTCCGCATATTTGATTCACGCATGCTTTGATATTTTTGTATTTGGAGCAGTATACGCTTAAATCGAAATAAAGTACATGTTTTGTATGTTCTATAACTAATTTATATCGAAATAACATGGCAAATGATGAATTCATATTACATCTTTTTGAATTGTTATTTACACAATATATATACATTTTTATTACATTTTTAATTATTTATATTTTTGTTGCGCAAACCAAATCATGCTTAAACATGCAACTAAATTAACCGTAGATAACCGTTGATGTGTCGTCTATTGTATAATAGGTATTTTAAACATTATTGTATTGATCAGCTAAATATTGATATTTATGCTGTAATTGATAAATTGTTGACCAAAATAAGTTTTATCATGTGTTTTTTCAATAAAACATTTATATAAACTACATGGTTTATATTTATGTGAAAGAAAATTTCTTTTTTATCTCGATTTTAAGTATCGACTTCACGATCAAATAATGCAAAAAAGAGTGTATCCGAATGAACGAGTGCACTCAGTAGCGCACGAATAGTTCTGTTATCAGTTATCTTACTTTGTCTAGCGTATACTGCATATACTGCGCATCTGAGTGCATTTGTCCATCTATTTCATGCGTTCAGGAGTACGTTTATTATTCAAAATCGAGCATTTGCTTACGGTCCAGGTCTGCTCCGTCAGCGCTCAATCTGCGCTCCGTTTGCGCTCCGTCTGCGCTACGCTCGCGCTCCGCTTACGCTCTGAGTGCACTCCGTGTACATGCAATTGGGGTACTTGAGCGGTTTAGTGCTGTAGAACCACATTGATGCTGTGAATCTGGATACTTAATAGTAGTAACATGTCTGTGTTGTAGTGGAGAGCTACATGTGTACTGTGTGTCTGGATACATAATAGTATTAACATGCCTGTGTTGTAGTGGAGAACTACATGTGTACTGTGTATCTGGATACATAATAGTATTAACATGCCTGTGTTGTAGTGGAGAACTACATAGATACTGTGTATCAGGACACATAATAGTATTAACATGCCAGTGTTGTAGTGGAGAACTACATGTATACCGTGTATCTGGATACATAATAGTATTAATATGCCTGTGTTGTAGTGTAGAACTACAAAGATACTGTGTATCTGGACACATAATATTATTAACATGCCTGTGTTGTAGTGTAGAACTACAAAGATACTGTGTATCTGGATACATAATAGTATTAACATGCCTGTGTTGTAGTGTAGAACTACAAAGATACTGTGAATCTGTATACATAATAGTATTAACATGCCTGTGTTGTAGTGGAGAGCTACATGTATACTGTGTATCTGTATACATAATAGTATTAACATGCCTGTGTTGTAGTGGAGAGCTACATGTGTACTGTGTATCTGTATACATAATAGTATTAAAATGCCTGTGTTGTAGTGGAGAGCTACATGTATACTGTGTATTTGGATACATAATAGTATTAACATGCCTGTGTTGTAGTGTAGAACTACATAGATACTGTGTATCTGGATACATAATAGTATTAACATGCCTGTGTTGTAGTGTAGAACTACAAAGATACTGTGTATCTGGATACATAATAGTATTAACATGCCTATGTTGTAGTGGAGAACTACATAGATACTGTGTGTCTGGATTCATAATAGTATTAACATGCCTGTGTTGTAGTGTAGAACTACAAAGATACTGTATATCTAGATACATAATAGTATAAAGATGCCTGTGTTGTAGTGTAGAACTACATGTATACTGTGTGTCTGGATACATAATAGTATTAACATGCCTGTGTTGTAGTGGAGAACTACATGTATACTGTGTGTCTGGATACATAATAGTATTAACATGCCTGTTATGTAGTGGAGAGCTACATGTATACTGTGTATCTGGATAAATAATAGTATTAACATGCTTGTGTTGTAGTGGAGAACTACATGTATACTGTGTGTCTGGATACATAATAGTATTAACATGCCTGTTATGTAGTGGAGAGCTACATGTATACTGTGTATCTGGATAAATAATAGTATTAACATGTCTGTGTTGTAGTGGAGAGCTACATGTATACTGTGTGTCTGGATACATGATAGTATTAACATGTCTTTGTTGTAACGTAGAAATACATGTTTACTGTGTATCTGAATACATAATAATATTAACATGCCTGTGTTGTAGTGGAGAGCTACATGTATACTGTGTATCTGGATAAATAATAGTATTAACATGCCCATGTCGTAGGGGAGAACTACATAGATACTGTGTATCTGGATACAGTATAGTAGTAACATGTCTCGGTTGTAGTGGAGAGCTACATGTATACTGTGTATCTGGATACATAAAAGTATTAACATGCCTGTGTTGTAGTGTAGAGCTAAATGTTTACTGTGTTTATGGATACATAATAGTATTAACATGCCTGTGTTGTAGTGGAGAGCTACATGGATACTGTGTATCTGGATACGTAATAGTATTAACATGCCTGTGTTGTAGTGGAGAACTACATGTATACTGTGTATCTGGATACATAATAGTATTAACATGCCTGTGTTGTAGTGGAGAACTACATGAATACTGTGTATCTGAATACATAATAATATTAACATGCCTGTTGTAGTGGAGAGCTACATGTATACTGTGTATCTGGATAAATAATAGTATTAACATGCCCATGTCGTAGGGGAGAACTTCATAGATACTGTGTATCTGGATACAGTATAGTAGTAACATGTCTCGGTTTTAGTGGAGAGCTACATGTATACTGTGTATCTGGATACATAAAAGTATTAACATGCCTGTGTTGTAGTGTAGAGCTAAATGTTTACTGTGTTTATGGATACATAATAGTATTAACATGCCTGTGTTGTAGTGGAGAGCTACATGGATACTGTGTATCTGGATATGTAATAGTATTAACATGCCTGTGTTGTAGTGGAGAACTACATGTATACTGTGTATCTGGATACATAATAGTATTAACATGCCTGTGTTGTAGTGGAGATCTACATGTTTACTTTGTATTTGGATACATAATAGTATTAACATGCCTGTGTTGTAGTGGAGAGCTACATGTTTACTTTGTATCTGGATACATAATAGTATAATCATGCCTGTGTTGTAGTGGAGAGCTACATGTTTACTTTGTATTTGGATACATAATAGTATTAACATGCCTGTGTTGTAGTGGAGAACTACATATATACTGTGTATCTGGATACATAGCAGTATTAACATGCCTGTGTTGTAGCGTAGAACTACGTAGATATGGTGTATCTGGATACATCCAGTACCTACAAAGGAATCATACTGAATCATCTGGTGCCTACAAAAGAATCATACTGAATCACCAGTACTTACAAAGGAATCATGATGAATCACCTTGTACCTACAAAGGAATCGGACTGAAACACCCGGTACCTACAAAGGAATCATACTGAATCACTCGGTACCTACAAATGAATCAGACCAAATCATCTGGTACCTACAAAGGAATCGTACAGTGTCGCATCATATCACCAGGTTCCTACGAAAGAATTGTACTGAATCACTCGGTACCTACAAAGGAATCATACTGAATAACCCGGTGTCTACAAAGGAAACATCCTGAATCACCCGGTAAGTACAAAGGAATTGTACTGAATCACCCGATACCTACAAAAGAATAATATTGAATCACTCGGTACCTACAAAGACTTCATACTGAATCATTCGGTACTTACAAAGGAATCATACTGAATCACTCGGTACCTACAAAGGAATCATACTGAATCACCGGATACCTACAAAGGAATCGTACTGAATCACTCTGTAGCTACAAAAGAATTATACTGAATCACCCGTTACCTTCAAAGGAATTTTATTGAATCAACTGTATCTACAAAGGAATCATACCGAATCAGCCGGTACAACCATACTGAATCACCTGGTACCTACAAAGGAATCATACTGAATTACCCGGTGTCTACAAAAGAAACATCCTGAATCACCCGGTAAGTACAAAGGAATTGTACTGAAACACCTGGTACCTACAATGGAATTGTACTGAATAACCCCTTACCTTTAAAGAGATGTACTAAATCACTCAGTACCTACAAGGGAATCATACTGAATCACCCAGTTCCTACAAAGGAATCATACTGAATCACCCAGTTCCTACAAAGGAATCATACTGAATCACTTAGTACCTAAAAAGGAATCGTACTGAATCATTCGGTACTTACAAAGGAATTATACTGAATCACTCAGTACCTACAAAGGAATCATACTGAATCACCGGATACCTACAAAGGAATTGTACTGAATCACTCAGTAGCTACAAAAGAATCATACTGAATCACCCGGTTTCTACAATGGAAATGTACTGAATAACCCTTTACCTACAAAGGAATCTTACTATATCACCCTCTATCTACAAAAGAATTAAACTGAATCACCCAGTACCTACAAAGGAATCATACCGAATCAGCCGGTGTAACCATACTGAATCACCTGGTACGTACAAAGGAATCATACTGAATCTACCGGTACTTACAAAGGAATCATACCAAATCATTCGGTACTTACAAAGGAATCATACTTAAGAAACCTGTAAAATTATACTGAATCACCAGGTACAGACCCTAAACCGCTCAAGTACCCCAATTGCACGCAAACGGAGTGCACTCAGAGCGAAAGCGGAGCGCGAGCGTAGCGCAGACGGAGCGCGAACGGAGCGCAGATTGAGCGCAGACGGAGCGGACATGGACCGTAAGCAAACGCTGGATTTTGAATAATAAACGCACTCCTGAACGCATGAAATAGATCGAGTGCACTCAGACACGCTGAATGCACTCAGATACGCTGAGTGCACTCAGAAGCGCTGTATACGCTAGACACAGTAAGAAAACTGATAACAGAACTTTTCGTGCGCTACTGAGTGCACTCGTTCATTCGGATATACTCTTTTTTTATTATTTGATCGTGAAGTCGATACTTAAAATCGAGATAAAAATAAATTTTCTTTCAAATGAATATAAACCATGTAGTTAATATAAATGTTTTACTGTAAAACGCATGATAAAACTTATTTTGGTCAACAATTTATCAATTATAACATAAATATCAATATTTAGCTGATCAATACAATAATGTTTAAAACACCTATTATACAATAGACGACACATCATTGGTTATCTACGGTTTCAAGGCTAATTTGCCGTGTTTTTTCGATATAAATTAGTTATAGAACATACAAAACATGTACTTTATTTCGATTTAAGCGTATACTGCTCCTAATACAAAAATATCAAAGCATGCGTGAATCAAACAAAACATAGGTATGCGTAAAATTATATGATTATGATTCTATTTGTTTGGGTATTTCGGCAAAATAAAAATTACCAATTTTCAATTTAATTTGGACTTTAGTTTTATATTTTCCCCAAACATAGTTACACAGAGTTTGTGCTTAGTTGTAAACAAATTTATGTAAACTGTTATATTGCAATTAAATTGGAAACATTATACTCGTGCACATCTCATTAAAAAAAAATAATAAATTAATTGTATTCTAAAATATAAAATGGGTCAGTAGTACAGCGGATAGGGTGCTGGCTTCAGACGGCAGAGGTCGCGAGTTTGACCCAGGCTTTACCCGACCTCTCGAAACACAATTCAGTACCAGATCTAATAAGAGAATGCACTGGAGAAAGATATGCATAAGCTCTGAGCTTACTTGACAATCAAGCTAAATTAAATTAATGTAAAATAAATGTATGTATGCCAAATTAACAAGACAGACCGAAATAACACATTAGACATAGGAAATAAAAACTAGCAAACGTAAATTTCTAGGTGACCTTTTTGAGTTTGTGATTTTATATTGACTAAAGAACAGCTTTTGATCATGAGGAAGGTTTAAATAAACAAAAAAGAACATGTATTCACTGCCTATAAAAAAGTAAATATATTGTTTTCCCGCTTTCCTACAAAATCGATACGCCTGATCACGTGCACGTAAGCACGTAACAATTAAGCCACTATAAAAGTTGTGAAAGGGGCAACAAGTAAGAAATGACAACAATCATAATAATAATAATAATAATAATAATAATAATAATAAAAATAAAGAAGAAAAAATACTCAGATAATAATAATATGATAATATAATAATATAATAATAAAGTAATATAGCAATAATAACAATAATATTAGTAATAATAGTAATAAATAATAATAAAATATACAATAGATATTAATAATAATGATGATAATAATAAAATTATAAAAAATCTGCATATTTAAGTATTGATTTTGACTATATATTTCTTATCCAATCACATGCCGCAGGTTAAATAAAGATTCATTCATCTTGCACAAATTATAATCAAAATGAAAATTACACACCGGCAGGGTTCGTTGTGATCAATGGACCGATAAATCACCAATTAACTATTTATTGACACACATGTGGTTCTCATCATGCGTATCTGTTTTGATGATTGCCATGCAACTCTGCCTTCATTATAGTAATTTAATTGTTATATTAATTGTGAACGACTGACCAGATGCACATACGCACGTATCCAATATAAAAGCTGTAAACAAATCAATATGTATATTATAATAATAGCTCCAATGATAATAATATTTCAAAAAAAATAAAACAAATAATGAAAGTAAAAAATAATACAAATAAAATACTACATTTTTACAATGATTACTTTAATTTTTATTAGTTTTAAAATTGTAGGATTGTTTTATTTTGTAAATTAACAATTCTGATCTGTTTTTATACGAAATCGCTATGGCAGCTGTGGTAAAATGACAGCCCTGAATACACATCCCTTTATACGTGTATGTCACACTTTCTACCATTCACTCAGAGCTGGCGTGGGGTTTTCGGTTCGTTAATTTAATGATATTAACATCATGATATTTACATACTAAAGCGTTCTGAAACTTCGAATAACCAATATCTTAAATATTTTTTTTATTTGTTGTTAATTGGCTGGCAGTTTTTCTTTCTTATTTTTTTCTTTTCAATCACATAATGTTGGCTCAATTAAAATTCATCCATCTGGCACGAATTACAATCAAAATGAAATCATACATATCTTCCGTGGTCAATAGACCGATAAGTCACCGCTTTAGCATATAACCTAATTGACACGGCTCTCACTGGCATGTGACATAACGTAATTAACACCACGGGTGTGTTGCTGCGTGTCATATAATTAGTGGTATAGCACAGTGGGTGTAGTTTATAAACAAGTTAAATATAGTTTGTCATTTTAAATAATATATTAACATAAAGCATACTATCAGCAAAAGAATAATTTGAGAAACCCACTGAAAAAAGTTTATTGCAAGTATATTTATAAATATAATGATAACGAAAATAATTATAAAAAACTTAAAATATCAGAATATCTTTTTTTAAGTTTAGTGAAGCCACATTTGGACCCAAATCGAGAAAAAACACTACAAGATTATTATTTTTCAAAAATCATTGATTATAATGTCGAATTGCATGGCACAGATTATAATAAATTTTTCATTACCCATGCAGTGCATATTATTGATTATAAAGCTTATTTTAATTTGAACATTAACAAAACCAGTGATATATCCACATGTTGTTAAGTCACTGCTTACACTGAGCAGATTTATGGATTATCATAAGGCCAATGAAGTATCAACAATATGGAATTATTAATTAAATTTAATTATAAATAACAATTTATTTAGTTTATGTTGATGATGTATATGTAAATTTTGTGGACAAACTTTATTGATTTCCTGTAACAAACAGCTTACGGTATATCAAAGAAGATACTGACGCAAACAAACGTCGGTGTCTGGATAACAGAAGCCGGTATAACGTGCGATATTCTTTGATCACCAAGACCACTGATCACATATCAAAACATAGACACTTCCGTTTAACATGCCTACTATCGATACTTGTTCAACCTATCGCCCAGCGGGTGACATAATCTGTAGACAAACAATCGGATTATGAATTAATTTACCTTGACTAAAATCCCATGGATACATTTAATTGCTCCATTGGAACAGATTAAATTAAAAAGTCATTATAGAATCAGTTTAAAGAGTTGAGATGTTGCGATTGGCTATGGGCCGGAAACCGAACTGAGCGAACTGAACGTTGAGTGAACGCTGAACGAAGCGAACGCTAAAAGGAGTATTAAATACAGCACTTAGCTATACAGCGCTCGTGAGCGAATACTTGCGTTTGTGAGTGCATTAAATTAACCGCGTTTAATCGAGTGCACGCAAACGGAGCGCGAACGGAGCGCGAACTTAGCGCGAACGGAGTGCAAACTGAGCGCAAACGGAGTGCAATTATGGGGTACTTGAGCGGTTTAGGGTCTGTACCTACAAGGGAATCATACTGAATCACCCAGTTCCTACAATGGAATTGTACTGAATAACCCCTTACCTTCAAAGAGATGTACTAAATCACCCAGTACCTACAAGGGAATCGTACCGAATCACCCAGTTCCTACGATGGAATTGTATTGAATAACCCGTTACCTTCAAAGGAATTGTACTGAATCACCCAGTACCTACATAGGAATCATACTGAATCACTTGGAACCTACAAAGGAATCATACTGAATCACCCAATACCTACAAAGGAATCATACTGAATCACCCAGTTCCTACAAAGGAATTATACTGAATCACTTAGTACCTACAAAGGAATCGTACTGAATCATTCGGTACTTACAAAGGAATTATACTAAATCACCCAGTACCTACAAGGGAATCGTACCGAATCACCCAGTTCCTACGATGGAATTGTATTGAATAACCCGTTACCTTCAAAGGAATTGTACTGAATCACCCAGTACCTACATAGGAATCATACTGAATCACTTGGAACCTACAAAGGAATCATACTGAATCACCCAATACCTACAAAGGAATCATACTGAATCACCAAGTAACTACAAAAGAATCGTACTGAATCACTCGGTACCTACAAAGGAATCATACTGAATCACCCGGTACCTACAAGGGAATCGTACTGAATCACCCGGTTCCTACGATGGAATTGTACTGAATAACCCGTTACCTTCAAAGGAATTGTACTGAATCACCCAGTACCTACATAGGAATCATACTGAATCACTTGGAACCTACAAAGGAATCATACTGAATCACCCAATACCTACAAAGGAATCATACTGAATCACCAAGTAACTACAAAAGAATCGTACTGAATCACTCGGTACCTACAAAGGAATCATACTGAATCACCCGGTACCTACAAGGGAATCGTACTGAATCACCCAGTTCCTATGATGGAATTGTACTGAATAAACGTTACCTTCAAAGGAATTGTACTGAATCACCCAGTACCTACATAGGAATCATACTGAATCACTCGGAACCTACAGAGGAATCATACTGAATCACCCAATACCTACAAAGGAATCATCTGAATCGGTCGATACCTACAAAGGAATCGTACTGAATCACTCGGAACTTACAAAGAAATCATACTGAATCACCCTGTATAATCATACTGAATCAACCTGTTCCTACAAGGGAATTGTACTGAATCACCCATTTCCTACAAAGGAATTGTACTGAATCACCTGGTACCTACAAAGGAATCATACTGAATCATGCGGTACCTACAAAGGAATCATACTGAATCACTCGGTACCTACAAAGGAATTGTACTTAATAACCCCGGTACCTACAAAGGAATCATACTGAATCACCGGTACTTACGAAGGAATCATACTGAATCACCTAGTACCTACAAAGGAATCATACTGAATCACTCAGTGCCTACAAAGGAATCATACTGAGTCACCTGATACCTACAAAGGAATCATACTGAATCACTCGTAATCTACAAAGGAATCATACTGAATCACTTGGTACCTACAAAGGAAACATACTGAATCACCTAATATAATCATACTGAATCTAATGGTAACTACAAAGGAAACATACGAATCACCAGATACTTACAGAGGAATCATACTGAAACACTCGGTACCTACAAAGCAAAGGAATCATTCTGAATCACCCATTATCTACAAAGGAATCATACTGAATTACCCAGTATCTAGAAAGGAATCATACTGAATCACCCAGTACCTACAAAGGAATCATACTGAATCACCCAGTACCTACAAAGGAATCATACTGAATCACTCGGTACCTACAAAGGAATCATCCTGAATCACTCAGTACCTACAAAGGAATCCTACTGAATCACTTGGTACCTACAAAGGAATCATACTGAATCAACCGGTACCTACAAAGTTATCATACTGAATCACCCAATATAATCATACTGAATCACCCAGTACCTACAAAGGAATCCTTCTGAATCACTTGGTACCTACAAAGGAATCATACTGAATCAACCGGTACCTACAAAGTTATCATACTGAATCACCCAATATAATCATACTGAATCTACTGGTACCTACAAAGAAATCGTACTGAATCACTCGCTACATACAAAGGATTCATACTGAATCTCTCGGTACTTACAAAGGAATCATACTGAATCATTCGGTACTTACAAAGGAATCATACTAAATCACCCTGTGTAATCATACCGAATCACCTGGTACCTACAAGGGAATCATACTGAATCACCTGGTACCTACAAGGGAATCATACTGAATCAGCCGGTACCTACAAACGAATCATCCTGAATCACCCAGTTCCTACAATGGAATTGTACTGAATAACCCGTTACCTACAAAGGAATTGTACTGAATCACCCAGTACCCACAAAGGAATCTTACTGAATCACCGGCTATCTACAAAGGAATCATATTGAATCACTTGATACCTTCAAAGGAATCATATTGAATCACCAAGTACCTACAAAGGAATCATACTGACTCACGCTGTACCTACAAAGGAATCATACTGACTCATCCAGTACCTACAAAAGAATCTTACTGAGTCACTGGGTACCTACAAAGGAATGATACTGACACATCCAGTACCTACAAAGGAATCATACTGAATCACCCGATACCTACAAAGGAATCATCTGAATCGGTCGATAGGATACCTACAAAGAAATCATACTGAATCACTCGGAACTTACAAAGAAATCATACTGAATCACTCTGTATAATCATACTGAATCCACCGGTTCCTACAATGGAATTGTACTGAATCACCCATTACCTACAAAGGAATTGTACTGAATCACCTGGTACCTACAAACGAATCATACTGAATCACGTGGTACCTACAAAGGAATCATACTGAATCACTCGGTACTTACAAAGGAATCGTACTTAATCACCCCGTACCTACAAAGGAATCGTATTGAATCATCGGGTAACTACAAATGAATCGTACTGAATCACCTAGTACCTACAAAGGAATCATACTGAATCATGCGGTACCTACAAAGGAATCATACTGAATCACTCGGTACCTACAAAGGAATTGTACTTAATAACCCCGGTACCTACAAAAGAATCATACTGAATCACCGGTACTTACGAAGGAATCATACTGAATCACCTAGTACCTACAAAGGAATCATACTGATCACTCAGTGCCTACAAAGGAATCATACTGAGTCACCTGATACCTACAAAGGAATCATACTGAATCACTCGTAACCTACAAAGGAATCATACTGAATCACTTGGTACCTACAAAGGAAACATACTGAATCACCTAATATAATCATACTGAATCTAATGGTAACTACAAAGGAAACATACGAATCACCAGATACTTACAGAGGAATCATACTGAAACACTCGGTACCTACAAAGCAAAGGAATCATTCTGAATCACCCATTATCTACAAAGGAATCATACTGAATTACCCAGTATCTAGAAAGGAATCATACTGAATCACCCAGTACCTACAAAGGAATCATACTGAATCACCCAGTACCTACAAAGGAATCATACTGAATCACTCGGTACCTACAAAGGAATCATCCTGAATCACTCAGTACCTACAAAGGAATCCTACTGAATCACTTGGTACCTACAAAGGAATCATACTGAATCAACCGGTACCTACAAAGTTATCATACTGAATCACCCAATATAATCATACTGAATCACCCAGTACCTACAAAGGAATCCTTCTGAATCACTTGGTACCTACAAAGGAATCATACTGAATCAACCGGTACCTACAAAGTTATCATACTGAATCACCCAATATAATCATACTGAATCTACTGGTACCTACAAAGAAATCGTACTGAATCACTTGCTACATACAAAGGATTCATACTGAATCTCTCGGTACTTACAAAGGAATCATACTGAATCATTCGGTACTTACAAAGGAATCATACTAAATCACCCTGTGTAATCATACTGAATCACCTGGTACCTACAAGGGAATCATACTGAATCACCTGGTACCTACAAGGGAATCATACTGAATCAGCCGGTACCTACAAACGAATCATCCTGAATCACCCAGTTCCTACAATGGAATTGTACTGAATAACCCGTTACCTACAAAGGAATTGTACTGAATCACCCAGTACCCACAAAGGAATCTTACTGAATCACCGGCTATCTACAAAGGAATCATATTGAATCACTTGATACCTTCAAAGGAATCATATTGAATCACCAAGTACCTACAAAGGAATCATACTGACTCACGCTGTACCTACAAAGGAATCATACTGACTCATCCAGTACCTACAAAAGAATCTTACTGAGTCACTGGGTACCTACAAAGGAATGATACTGACACATCCAGTACCTACAAAGGAATCATACTGAATCACCCGATACCTACAAAGGAATCATCTGAATCGGTCGATAGGATACCTACAAAGAAATCATACTGAATCACTCGGAACTTACAAAGAAATCATACTGAATCACTCTGTATAATCATACTGAATCCACCGGTTCCTACAATGGAATTGTACTGAATCACCCATTACCTACAAAGGAATTGTACTGAATCACCTGGTACCTACAAACGAATCATACTGAATCACGTGGTACCTACAAAGGAATCATACTGAATCACTCGGTACTTACAAAGGAATCGTACTTAATCACCCCGTACCTACAAAGGAATCGTATTGAATCATCGGGTAACTACAAATGAATCGTACTGAATCACCTAGTACCTACAAAGGAATCATACTGAATCACTCAGTGCCTACAAAGGAATCATACTGAGTCACCTGATACCTACAAAGGAATCATACTGAATCACTCGTAACCTACAAAGGAATCATCCTGAATCACCCAGTACCTACAAAGGAATCATCCTGAATCACCTGGTACCTACAAAGGAATCATACTGAATCACTTGGTACCTACAAAGGAAACATACTGAATCATCTAATATAATCATACTGAATCTACTGGTAACTAAAAAGGAATCATACTAATCACCAGATACTTACAGAGGAATCATACTAAATCAATCGGTACCTACAAAGCAAAGGAATCATACTGAATCACCCAGTATCTACAAAGGAAACATACTGAATCACCCAGTATCTACAAAGGAATCATACTGAATCACCCGGTACCTACAAAGGAATCATCCTGAATCACCCAGTACCGACAAAGGAATCCTTCTGAATCACTTGGTACCTACAAAGGCATCATACTGAATCACCTGGTACCTACAAAGTTATCATACTGAATCACCTGGTACCTACAAAGAAATCGTACTGAATCACTCGCTACATACAAAGGATTCATACTGAATCTCTCGGTACTTACAAAGGAATCATATTGAATCATTCGGTACTTACAAAGGAATCATACTAAATCACCCTGTATAATCATACTGAATCACCCGGTACATACAAGGGAATCATACTGAATCACCCGGTACCTACAAGGGAATCACACTGAATCACTCGTAACCTACAAAGGAATCATACTGAATCACTCGTAACCTACAAAGGAATCATACTTAATCACCCTGTGTAATCATACTGAATCACCCGGTACATACAAGGGAAACATACTGAATCACCCGGTACCTACAAGGGAATCATACTGAATCAGCCGGTACCTACAAACGAATCATCCTGAATCACCCAGTTCCTACAATGGAATTGTACTGAATAACCGTTACCTACAAAGGAATTGTACTGAATCACCCAGTACCTGCAAAGGAATCTTACTGAATCACCCACTATCTACAAAGGAATCATATTGAATCACTTAGTACCTTCAAAGGAATTGCATTGAATCACCCGATACCTACATAGGAATCATAATGAATCACTTGATTTCTAAAAAAGAATCATACTGAATCACCTAGTACCTACAAAGGAATCGTACTGAATCACTAAATTTCTACAGAAGAATCATACTGAATCACCCGATACCTACATAGGAATCATACTGAAAGACCCGGTACCTACAAAGGAATTGTACTGAATCACCCTGTACCTACAATGGTATCCTACTGAATCACTCGGTACCTACAAAGGAATCATACTGAATTACCTGATACCTACAAAGGAATCATACTGAATCACCCGATATACTCATATTGAATCTACTGGTACCTACAAAGGAATCATACTGAATCACCTGATACCTACAAAGGAATCATACTGAATCATTCGGTACCTACAAAGGAATCATACTGAATCACTTGGTACTGACAAAGGAATCATACTAAATCACTTGGTACTGACAAAGGAATCATACTAAATCATTCAGTACTTACAAGGGAATTATACTAAATCACCCTGTAACTATAACCTGATGAATCACCAGGTATCTACAAGGGAATCATACTGAATCACCCGGTACCTACAAAGGAATTCTACTAAATCACCCAGTTCCTACAATGGAATTGTACTGAATAACCAGTTACCTACAAAGGAATCGTACTGAATCACCCAGTACCTACAAAGGAATCTTACTGAATCACCTGGTACCTACAAAGGAATCATACCTAATCACTTGGTACCTACAAAGGAATCATACTGAATCACCCGAGACCTACAAAGGAATCATACTGAATCACCCAATATAATCCTACTGAATCATGCAGTACCTACAAAGGAACCATACTGAATCACCCGATACCTACAAAGGAATCATACTGAATCACCTGGTACCTACAAAGAAATGATACTGAATAACCCAGTACCTACAAAGGAATCATACTGAATCACCCAGTACTACAATTTAATGATACTAATTCACCTTGTACCTACAAAGAAATCATACTGAATCATCTGATACTAACAAAGGAATCATACTGAATCAGGTACTACTTAGAAAAGTGATATGAGATGAGCGCCTCGAGTATGCAAGGTTGGGATTTTTATTTCAGCAAGATGCACATGAGTCAACTTGTGAAGGACAATTGATTTAGGCATGTGAACACTACGTAATACACGAGCCCAATAGTCTAGATTTGGCTATTTGTGACTTCTAGTTCCTAAATGTCAAATATCACCTATGTGGAAGAAATTTTGAATACCGTGAAGAGCTTGGTCTCGCAATAACGGAAGTGCTGAGGGTGATGTCATGTGATGAGCTATGACACACATTTGATGCGTGGATTGAATTTATTTTTTATTTTTTTTATTTATTTATTTATTTACTCATTTATTCAGTTATTCATTTATTAATCAATATATCTAGTTATTTTTTAATTAATTTTTTTAAATTTTATTTATAAATATATCTAGAGTAGCTATAAGTTAATATCGCAGTTTATAAACCCCACTGCGTACCCCTAAAACAGATAGCGTACTGCTACTTCCCTTTGAGTTATCGCTCTTTCGTTTCTGCGCGTCATGACGACGCAGTCGCGATGTCCATTAGTTTACAAAGCGGAATTTATTCAAAGGTTAAAACTAAATATACTTGCACCAAGGTGTGAATTGCGAGAAAAAAGAAAGGCTAAATGCAGATTTTGTTCTTTCAGCAGTATTTGGTGTAACTTCTCCGAACCAGTTACACAATAACTTTTTCACATGGTGTTTTGTTTTGCATTTCTTCATGTCTTTAAGGACTTGTAAATATAGACTATATAATTGATGTCTTCCACAAATTGCACAGTTCCAGCAGGCACTTCGTTTGCACAGTCATTACTTCTATTCTGTGCTACCAGTTGGTCTAACTCCAAAAGTGTGTTAGACAGAGAGGCGATGACTCTTGCCATTTTAACTGTTGCTAATGGTTGTCATCATTGGAAGCGCATGTGAGCGCAAATAGACGGGTTTGGCATTTATTCCATTCATAATTCGCTAAGAATTAATACTTAAACACTATAGCACAGACTGAAATTAATATGGATTTTTGGCCCTCACATATGGGTTTTGGCCCTCGCATATGGATTTTTGGCCCTGTCGTGACATGTGACATTTAATGTGCCCAGTAGGCTAAAATGCAAAAAACAAGCTTATTTTGTTATGTAATAATACATTATATGAAATACAGCACAAATAATACATAGAATCAATAGGATTTTCAAATACATCTCCCAACAATGTTTTTACTCTTAAATGTTTAGGTACCTTGAAACAAAGGATGTAATCTGTCATGGGGATCAGCGTATTGGTAACCAACATGATGGTGGATGGAACGTGTGTTTATCGCCACCTTTCATAATCAAGTTGAAGAAACCCTGTCTTGTGTATTCTTTTGGGTATGTTGAATCTTTACTGCATAATTATATGATCTTCTTTTGTAAGAAGTTAAAATATTTTAAAAGTGGACATTGCATGAGCTAGAAACACTTAAATTTTAATTTTTACCGAAACAAATGTATTTTTCCATACTTTGGATACAGATAAGAGCTAATTTTTGCATATTTTCCATGACTGGCAATTGACGTCTAATACAGCAGAGAACATGATCTATATTGTATATAAGATCAAATATAAGAGGTTGAATCTCTGTTAACCATCAAAATATAATTACTTTACCTATTTTACCTTTGTCCGATCTTACACAGTATTGGAAGCCTATCCATCAGATTGATGGTATAACTCCCACTATAGTGACAGAGTATTTAGCTGACGTGCCTATGCCACAGTTGAGCAAAGTATTGTCATTATGAAGCATTATTTTAGCTTGATTGCGAAGAAAGCTCAGGGTTCATATGAACTGTCTTCAGTAAGCTTCTTAAGAAGAATCAATACTCAATATTGAATTTGGTGAAGCTGAGGCATTATACCTGCAACCTCTGGCGTGAGCGGCCAACCCTCTATCCACTACACTAACACCCACAACCTCTGGCATGAGCGGCCAATCCTCTATCCACTACACTACCTACATGTACCACAACTTCTGGTCTGAACGGCCAACCCTCTATCCACTACACTAACACCCACAACTTCTGGCATGAGTGGCCAACACTATATCCACCACACTACCACTCACAACCTCTGGCATGAGTGGCCAACACTCTATCCACTACACTACCACCCACAACCTCTGGCATGAGTGGCCAACACTCTATCCACTACACTACCACCCACAACCTCTGGCATGAGCAGCCAACATTCTATCCACTACACTACCACCCACTACGTCTGGCATGAGCAGCCAACACTCTATCCACTATACTACCACCCACAACCTCTGTCATGAGCAGCCAACACTCTAACCACTACACTACCACCCACAACCTCTGGCATGAGCAGCCAACACTCTATCCACTACACTACCACCCACAACCTCTGGCATGAGTGGCCAACACTCTATCCACTATACTACCACCCACAACCTCTGGCATGAGCAGCCAACACTCTATCCACCACACTACCACCCACAACCTCTGGCATGAGCAGCCAACACTCTAACCACTACACTACCACCCACAACCTCTGGCATGAGCGGCCAACACTCTAACCACTATACTACCACCCACAACCTCTGGCATGAGCGGCCAACACTCTATCCACTATACTACCACCCACAACCTCTGGCATGAGTGGCCAACACTCTATCCACTACACTACCAGCCACAACCTCTGGCATGAGTGGCCAACACTCTATCCACTACACTACCACCCACAACCTCTGGCATGAGCGGCCAACACTCTATCCACTACACTACCACCCACAACCTCTGGCATGAGTGGCCAACACTCTATTCACTACACTACCACCCACAACCTCTGGCATGAGCGGCCAACACTCTATCCACTATACTACCACCCACAACCTCTGGCATGAGCAGCCAACACTCTATCCACCACACTACCACCCACAACCTCTGTCATGAGCAGCCAACACTCTATCCACCACACTACCACCCACAACCTCTGTCATGAGCAGCCAACACTCTATCCACTACACTACCACCCACAACCTCTGTCATGAGCAGCCAACACTCTATCCACTACACTACCACCCACAACCTCTGTCATGAGCAGCCAACACTCTAACCACTACACTTCCACCCACAAGCTCTGGCATGAGCGGCCAACACTCTAACCACTACACTACCACCCACAACCTCTGGCATGAGCGGCCAACACTCTAACCACTATACTACCACCCACAACCTCTGGCATGAGCGGCCAACACTCTATCCACTATACTACCACCCACAACCTCTGGCATGAGCGGCCAACACTCTATCCACCACACTACCATTCACAACCTCTGGCATGAGTGGCCAACACTCTACCCACTACACTACCACCCACAACCTCTGGCATGAGCGGCCAACACTCTTACCACTATACTACCACCCACAACCTCTGGCATGAGCGGCCAACACTCTAACCACTATACTACCACACACAACCTCTGGCATGAGTGGCCAACACTCTATCCACTATACTACCACCCACAACCTCTGGCATGAGCGGCCAACACTCTATCCACTATACTACCACCCACAAACTTTGGCATGAGCAACCAACACTCTATCCACCACACTACCACCCACAACCTCTGGCATGAGCAGCCAACACTCTATCCACTACACTACCACCCACAACCTCTGGCATGAGTGGCCAACACTCTATCCACTATACTACCACCCACAACCTCTGGCATGAGCAGCCAACACTCTATCCACCACACTACCACCCACAACCTCTGGCACGAGCAGCCAACACTCTAACCACTACACTACCACCCACAACCTCTGGCATGAGCGGCCAACACTCTAACCACTATACTACCACCCACAACCTCTGGCATGAGCGGCCAACACTCTATCCACTATACTACCACCCACAACCTCTGGCATGAGTGGCCAACACTCTATCCACTACACTACCAGCCACAACCTCTGGCATGAGTGGCCAACACTCTATCCACTACACTACCACCCACAACCTCTGGCATGAGCGGCCAACACTCTATCCACTATACTACCACCCACAACCTCTGGCATGAGCAGCCAACACTCTATCCACCACACTACCACCCACAACCTCTGTCATGAGCAGCCAACACTCTATCCAATACACTACCACCCACAACCTCTGTCATGAGCAGCCAACACTCTATCCACTACACTACCACCCACAACCTCTGTCATGAGCAGCCAACACTCTAACCACTACACTACCACCCACAAGCTCTGGCGTGAGCAGCCAACACTCTATCCACTATACTACCACCCACAACCTCTGGCATGATCAGCCAACACTCTATCCACTATACTACCACCCACAACCTCTGGCATGAGCGGCTGACACTCTATCAACTACACTACCACCCACTACGTCTGGCATGAGTGGCCAACACTCTATCCACTATACTACCACCCACAACCTCTGGCATGAGCAGCCAACACTCTATCCACTATTCTACCACCCACAACCTCTGGCATGAGCGGCTGACACTCTATCAACTACACTACCACCCACTACGTCTGGCATGAGTGGCCAACACTCTATCCACTATCATACCACCCACAACCTCTGGCATGAGCAGTCAACACTCTATCCACCAAACTACCACCCACAACCTCTGGCATGAGTGGCCGACACTCTATCCACTATACTACCACCCACAACCTCTGGCATGAGTAGCTGACACACTATCCACTACACTACCACCCAATTCGTCTGGCATGAGTGGCCAACACTCTATCCACTACACTACCACCCACAACCTCTGACATGAGCAGCTGACACTCTATCCACTATACTACCACCCACAACCTCTGGCATGAGCAGCCAACACTCTATCCACTACACTACCACCCACAACCTCTGACATGAGCAGCTGACACTCTATCCACTACACTACCACCCACAACCTCTGACATGAGCAGCTGACACTCTATCAACTACACTACCACCCACAACCTCTGGCATGAGCAGCCAACACTCTATCCACTACACTACCACCCACAACCTCTGGCATGAGCAGCAAACACTCTATCCACTATACTACCACCCACAACCTCTGGCATGAGCAGCCAACACTCTATCCACTACACTACCACCCACAACCTCTGGCATGAGCAGCCAACACTCTATCCACTATACTACCACCCACAACCTCTGGCATGAGTGGCCGACACTCTATCCACTACACTACCACCCACAACCTCTGGCATGAGTGGCTGACAGTCTATCCACTATCCACTACACTACCACCCACAACCTCTGGCATGAGCGCCAACACTCTATCCACTATACTACAATCCACAACCTCTGGCATGAGCAGCCAACACTCTATCCACTACATTACCACCCACAACGTCTGGCATGAGCGGCTAACACTCTATCCACTATACAACCACCCACAACCTCTGGCATGAGTGGCTGACATTCTATCCACTACACTACCACCCACAACCTCTGGCGTGAGCAGCCAACACTCTATCCACTACACTACCACTCACAACCTCTGGCATGAGTGGCTGACAGTCTATCCACTACACTACCACCCACAACCTCTGGCGTGAGCAGCCAACACTATCCACTACACTACCACTCACAACCTCTGGCATGAGCAGCCAACACTCTATCCACTACACTTCCACCCACAACCTCTGGCATGAGCAGCAAACACTCTATCCACTACTCTACCATCCACTACGTCTGGCATGAGTGGCCAACACTCTATCCACTACACTACCACCAACAACCTCTGGCATGAGCAGCCAACACTCTATCCACTACACTACTACCGACTATGTCTGGCATGAGTGGCCAACACTCTATCCACCATACTACCACCCACAACGGCTGGCATGAGTAGCCAACTCTCTATCCACTACACTACCACCCACAACCTCTGGCATGAGCAGCTGACACTCTATCAACTACATTACCACCCACAACCTCTGGCATGAGTGGCCAACACTCTATCCACTATACTACCACCCACAACCTCTGGCAAGAGTGGCCGACACTCTATCCACTACACTACCACCCACAACATCTGACATGAGCGGCTGACACTCTATCAACTACACTACCACCCACAACCTCTGGCATGAGCGGCCAACACTCTATCCACTATACTACCACCCACAACCTCTGGCATGAGTGGCCGACACTCTATCCACTACACTACCACCCACAACCTCTGGCGTGAGCAGCCAACACTCTTTCCACTACACTACCACCCACAACCTCTGGCATGAGTGGCCGACACTCTATCCACTACACTACCACCCACAACCTCTGGCATGAGTGGCCAAATCTCTATCCACTATACTACCACCCACAACCTCTGGCATGAGCGGCCAATACTCTATCCACTATACTACCACCCACAACCTCTGGCATGAGCGGCCAACACTATCCACTACACTACCACCCACAACATCTGGCATGAGCGGCCAACACTCTATCCACTACACTACCACCCACAACATCTGGCATGAGCGGCCAACACTCTAACCACTACACTACCACCCATAACTGTATAATTTTGCAGAGTTGTTTGATGTTAGTTTAAGGTAGTGTGACCATAATGAGCTATATTTAAATCCTTTTAAAGCCTTTTATTCTTATTAAATATAAACAGACTGTAATTCATTCAAGTACACCAAAAATGCATATCAAATGCGTTTGTGTTACGTTTCAAACGCATTTGTTTTGCTTTTCAAATGATTTTAGTTTCGTTCATGGTTTGCATTTTTTTTTTGACAAATGTTGGAGAAAATCAGTTCAAATCGATACTAAACGCATATTAGCCTAGGTTTGCGTTTGAATCGTTTACCTTGTATTGTTTACGATTTATCTTTTACATGGCGTGTTCACTAATCGCATCATCTCTGGTTGTCAAATTGTAACACCCATTTAAACATATTTGGTTGCAGTAAAAAAAATAGTAAGAACTATATATTTAACGAAATCGCCAGGTTTTATATGATAATATATTAATTAAATAAATTAAAATAATATTGATTAAAATCTTTCTGAAATATTGGTAACAACGCCACCCTATTTTAGAAATGGTCTACCATATAGGTGATGATTTGTAGTGTGACAGCAGATTAATATGTAATATAAAACTCAATCTTTGAAATGAAATACACACGGTAAGCGCATTATGTCAATTTCATCAGATAAACATGTTACGGTCACGTTATCATAAGATGGCCAAACAATGCCAGACTGGTTTACATTAAAGTTAATATTACGGTTTCAATAAAGTATATAATAAATAATGAGGACCAGTCCATGTTTTTAAATCTAAAGTTTTGTATAATTTGCTATTATGCAAGAAACAGAGTATAGACGCCTCATGCAAGTATTTATCTTATGTACAGGAATAATGCATTATTTACCAGTATTTTTATGCCTCTCCAAAAAAGTTTTAGTAATCTCAGCATCCGGCTGTCCGTCCTTCTGTCCAGTATTTCGTCTCCAGCCTGTATCTTTGTCATGCATAGATGGATTTTGTTGATACTTGATACAAATGATCAACATAACATGACAACATGTCGCAAGTAAGACCCATACCGGTACATCAAATGTCAAGGTCACAATTTGAGTTTGTTTGAATACACTTTGAGTCTGTGTGAGATTTCGTGTCCGATCTGTAACTTTGTTATGCATAGATGGGTTTTATTGATACTTGCTACAAATGATCAACATAACATGATGACTTGTTGCGAGTAAGACCCACAGTTGTACCTCAAAGGTCAAGGTCACAATTTGAGTTTGTTTGAATACACTTTGAGTCTGTGTGAGATTTTGTGTCCATCCTGCAACTTTGTCATGCATAGATGGATTTTAATGATACTTGCTACAATTGATCAACATGACGACGTGTCGCGAGTAAGACCCCCCAATCGTACTTCAAATGTCAAGGTCACAATTTGAGTTTGACAACACTTTGAGTCTGTGTGAGATTTCGTGTCCAGCCTGCAACTTTGTCATGCATAGATGGATTTTTTTAAATACTTGTTGTAAATGATCAACATAACATGATGATGATGTGTTGCACTTTATACCTAAACTCCCACTTCAAAGGTCTAGGTCACAATTTAACTTTGTTTGACAACACTTTCAGTCATTTTGACATTTCTTATCCAGCCTGTCATCTATGGATACATTTTAAAAAACACTTGGCTCAGTTGATTAACATGACATAATTAAGTGTCGCATGTAAGACCCAGAACCTTTCCTCAAAGATCAAGGTCACACTTTCAATTTGTTTGATATTGTGTGTCTGATCTGTGACTTTGCCTTTAACTTGGCTCAATTGTTCAAGATGACATGACAACGTGTCATAAGTAAGACCTAGACCCATACCTCAAAGGTCAAGGTCACACTTTTAGTATGTGTGACAACACTTTGAATCTGTTTGAGATTTCAAGTCCGTCCTTTAACTTTATCATACATGGATGGATTTCAAAAACACTTGGCTCAATTTATCAACAATTGATCTAACTTTGTCTTACATTTAGGGATTTTAAAATAGCTTGACACAAGTGATCAGCATGTCATGATGATGTTTCAGCAGCATTTAACTGTTGAAATACCCAGACCATTACATCAGATGTCAAGGTCATGGTTACACAAAGGTCAAGGTCACGCTTTAATGTAAAAAAACATGAAATTGCATGTCTAGTCTGAAACATCAGTCCATTACTCTTTATATTCATGGATACATCGCTACCTATTATAACATAATTATATTGTTATTTTTCAACGACCATTTGGGGGGCATGCAACACTTACCAGTGACATTTCTTGTTTCAATTATAATTCCAGTTATGAATTTTGATAGATTGTCATGTAAAACAATTATAACAGTTCATTTAACAAAAGAATTTATATAATCTGCAAAGATAAATATATTTACAAATACACATGCCTTAATTTATGTAGCGAATGCACACTCTTTATGTCTATATCTCCCAACACAATTTATTTTTGACCTCGTGCCAATGTGCAATGTAGTCACTTTGACATTTTCTTGCGTCATTTTACATCGCTTTCTATTTCACTAAGGTAAAATGCATGGGGAGGGGTGTCGGACGGCAGTATAATTAAAATTTTTGCCTGGTTGTTTTCATAAAAACAAGATGCCTTTAAGGGTAAAAGTTTTATGCTTCTATAATTGCTGGTACTTCCGTCTTTAGGCCTTTTTTCTACTCGAAATTTTATAAATTGTCTGTCCAGTTATTTCCTTCAAATCGTACAAAAACATAAAATAGCATTTGATACATAACCCAATTGTTTGTCACCAGGTTTGCGAAATGGGGTCAAATTAGGCTAACCCATTACCGAAAGTAGGGAAGCTATTGGAAGAGTCAATCTTTGTATTAATAGCATGCTTTTTATATGTAATCAGTGAGCAATATTGGACCGAAATGTGTTTGATCAGTAATTTCTTTGTTCCACAAGCTGTGTTGCGGGAAATACCCCCCCCCCCCCCCCCTCCCCCACCACATACACACACACACACACACACACACACACACACACACACATACTTGTAAAAGGTGTCAACCGGGGACGTCCGATGTATTCATGGCAACTGGGGACTTTTTAAATCTTCTTTAATAATAGAGCTAGATCTAAAATTTTAACGTTTATTATCAAGATAAGCACCCTTTAAAACTTTTCGGGCTCAAAAAGTTGTCTATTGTTAAAATAGTGACTTATGAAATTTTATACTCTCACCGGGGACGCACACCGTTTACACACTCTGGCATCTGGGGACACGTACATGTATGAGGCAGTTGAAATGGGGACGCATACACTATAAAACATACCATATCAACTGGGGACGCGCATCCAGAGTGTACAGTAGCGATACGTACATGTATGAGGGAGTTCAAATTGGGATGCAAACTTTATAAAATATACCATAGCAACTGGGGACGTGCAACCAGGATGTAGAATAGAGATACGTACAAGTATGAGGCAGTTGAAAAGGGGACGCACACTCTATAAAACATACAATATCAACTGTGGACGTGCAACCAGAGTGTACAGTAGCGAAACGTACATGTATGAGGCATTTGAAATGTGGACGCACACTCTATAAAACATACCATAGCAACTGGGGAAGCACAACCAGAGTGTACAGTAGCGATACGTACATTTATGAAGCAGTTAAAAAGGGGATGCACACACTATAAAACATACCATATCAACTGGGGACACGCAACCAGAGTGTACAGTAGCGAGATGTACATGTATAAGGCAGGTGAAATGGGGACGCACACACTATAAAACATATCATAACTGGGAACGCCCAACCAGAGTGTACAGTAGCGACACGTACATGTATGAGGCAGTTGAAATGGGGACGCATACACTCTATAAAACATACCATATCAACCGGGCAAGTGCAACCATAGTGTACAGTAGCAATACGTACATGTCTGTGGCACTTGCAATGGAGACACACACTCTATAAAACATATCAACTGTGGACGTGCAACAAGATTGTAGAGTAGTGATACCTACATGTATGAGGTACTTGAAATGTGGACGTAAACACAATAAAACATACTATATCAACTGGGAACGTGCAACATGAGTGTAGCGTAGCGATACGTACATGTATGAAGCACTTGAAATGGGGACGAACATTCTATAAAACATACCATATCAACCGGGGATGTGCAACAAGAGTGTAAAGTAGCGATACGTACATGTATGTGGCACTTGCAATGGGGACACACACTCTATAAAACATACCATATCAACCGGGGACATGCAACCAGAGTGTACAGTAGTGATACGTACATGTACGAGGCACTTGCACTGGGGACACACACTTTATAAAACATATCATATCAACCGGGGACTAGCAACAAGAGTGTACAGTAGCGATACGTACATGTCTGTGGCACTTGCAATGGGGACACACACTCTATAAAACATACCATATCAACTGGGGACGCGCATCCAGAGTGTACAGTAGCGATACGTACATGTATGAGGCAGTTCAAATTGGGATGCAAACTTTATAAAATATACCATAGCAACTGGGGACGTGCAACCAGGGTGTAGAGTAAAGATACGTACAAGTATGAGGCAGTTGAAAAGGGGACGCACACTCTATAAAACATACAATATCAACTGTGGACGTGCTACCAGAGTGTACAGTAGCGAAACGTACATGTATGAGGCACTTGAAATGGGGAAGCACACCCTATAAAACATACCATATCAACCGGGGACATGCAACCAGAGTGTACAGTAGCGGTACTTATATGTATGAGGCACTTGCAATGGGGACACACACTCTATAAAACATACCATATCAACCGGGGACTTGCAACAAGAGTGTAGTGTAGCGATACGTACATGTATGAGGTACTTGCAATGGGGACGCATTCTCTATTAAACATACCATAATAACTGGGAACGCGCAACCAGAGTGTACAGTAGCGACAGGCACATGTATGAGGCAGTTGAAATGGGGATGCACACTCTATTAAACATACCATAGTAACTGGGGACACGCATCCAGAGTGTACAGTAGCGACACTTACATGTATGGGGCAGTTGAAATCGGGCCTTACACCCTATAAAACATACCATATCAACTGGGGACGTGCATCCAGAGTGTACAGTAGCGATACGTTCATATATGAAGCAGTTAAAATGTGGACGCACACTAAATATAGATATAAAACATACCATAGCAACTGGAGACGCGCAACCAGAGTGTAGTGAAGCGATCAGTAAATGTATTTCGCAGTTGAAAGGGGATGTACATTCTATAAAACATACCATATCAACTGGGGACGCGCAACCAGAGTGTACAGAAGTGATATGTACATGTATGAGGTAGGTGAAATGGGGATGCACACCCTATAAAACATACCATAGCAAATGGGGACGCGCAAACAGAGTGTACAGTAGCGATACATACAAGTATGAGGCAGATGAAAGAAATTGAGAAGCACACACTATAAAACATACCATATCAACTGAGGACATGCAACCAAATGTACAGTAGAGATACGTACATGTATAAGGCAGTTGAAATGAGGACGCACACTCTATAAAACATACCATAGCAACTGGGGACGCCCAACCAGTGTACAGTAGCGATACGTACATGTATGAGGCAGTTAAAATGGGGATGCACACCCTATAAAACATACCATACCAACTGGGGAAGTGCAACCAGAGAGAAGAGTAGCGATACATACATGTTTGAAGCACTTGAAATGGGGACGGACACTCTTTAAAACATACCATATCAACTGGGGACTTGCAACCAGAGAGTACAGTAGCGATACGTATATGTATGAGGCAGTTAAAATGGGGACGCACACTCTATTAAACATACCATAGTTACTGGGGACGCACAACCAGAATGTACAGTAGCGATACGTATATGTATGAGGCAGTTGAAATGTGGACGCACACTCTATAAAACATTCAATAGAAACAGGGGAAGCACAACCAGAGTGTACAGTAGCGATACGTACATGTATGAGGCACTTGAAATGAGGACGCACACTTTATAAAACATACCATATCAACTGGAAACGAGCAACCAGAGTGCAGAGTAGCGATACGTACATGTATGAGGCACATGAAATTGGGACACACACTCTAATAAACATACCATAGTAACTGGGGACGCGCAACCAGAGTGTACAGTATCGATACGTACAAGTATGAGGCAGTTGAAATGTGGACGCACACTCTATTTAACATACCATAGTAACTGGAGACACGCATCCAGAATGTACAGAAGCGACACGTACTTGTATGGAGCACTTGCAATGGGGGACGCACACCCTATAAAACATACCATATCAACTGGGAACGCGCAACCAGAGTGTCCAGAGTGTACAGTAGCGACACGTACATGTATGAGGCAGTTGAAATGGGGATGCACACACTATAAAACATACCATATCAACTGGGGATGTGAATCCAGAGTGTACAATAGCGACATGTTCATGTATGAGGCAGTTGAAAAGGGGATGCACACTTTATAAAACATACCATATCAACTGGGGACGTGCAACCAGAGTGTAGAGTAGCGATATGTACATGTATCAGGCACTTTAAATAGGGACGCAAACTCTATAAAACATTCCATAATAACTGGGGACATGCAACCAGAATGTACAGTAGCGATACGTACATGTATCACGCACTTGAAATAGGGACGCACACTCTATAAAATATACCATATCAAATAGGGACGTGCAACCAGAGAGTAGAGTAGCGATACGTACATGTATGAGGCACTTGAAATGGGGATGCACACTCTATAAAACATACCATATCAACTAGGGACGTGCAACCAGAATGTACAGTAGCGATACGTACATGTATCAGGCAGTTGAAATGTGGACACACACTCTATAAAACATACCATAGTAACTGGGGACGCGCAACAATAATATACAGTAGCGATACGTACATGTATGAGGCAGTTGAAATGTGGACGCATACTCTATTAAACATACCATATCAACTGGGGACATGCAACCAGAGTGTACAATAGCGACACATACATGTATGAGGCAGTTGAAATGTGGACACACACTCTATAAAACGTACCATAGCAACTGGGGATGTGCAACCAGAATGTACAGTAACGATACGTACATGTATGAGGGAGTTGAAATGTGGACGCACACTCTAATAAATATACCATAGTAACTGGGGACGAACAACCAGAGTGTACATTAGCGACACATACATGTATGAGGCACTTGAAAAAGTGACGCACGAACTGTAAAACATACCATATCAACTGGAGACGTGCATCCAGAGAGTACAGTAGCGATACGTACATGTATGAGGCAGTTAAAATGTGGACGCACACTCTATAAAACATACCATAGTAACTGGGGACGCGCAACCAGAGTGTACAGTAGCGATACGTATATGTATGAGGCACTTGAATTGGGGACGCACACTCTATAAAACATACCATATCAACTGGTAACGTGCAACCAGAGAGCAGAGTAGCGATACGTACATGTATGAGGCACATGAAATGGGGACGCACACCCTATTAAACATACCATAGTAACTGGGGACGCCCAACCAAAGTGTACAGTAGCGACACGTTCATGTATGAAGCAGTTGAAAAGGGGATGCAAACTCTATAAAACATACCATAGTAACTGGGGACGTGCAACCATAGTGTACAGTTGTGACACGTACATGTATGAGGCAGTTGAAATGGGGACGCACACTTTATAAAACATACCATAGTAACTGGGGATGCGCAACCAGAATGTACAGTAGCAATACGTACATGTATGAGGCAGTTGAAATGTGGACGCACACACTATAAAACATACCATATCAACAGGGGAAGTGCAACTAGAGTGTAGAGTAGTGATAAATCTATGTATGGGGCAGTTGAAATGTGGACGCACACTCTATAAAACATACCATAGTAACTGGGGACGGGCAACCAGAGTGTAGAGTAGCGATGCATACATGTATGAAGCACTTCAAATGGGGACGCACACTCTATAAAACATACCATATCAACTAGGGACGTACAATCAGAGTTTACAGTAGCAATACGTACAAGTATGAGACACTTGAAATGTGGACGGACACTCTATAAAGCATACCATAGAAACTAAGGACCCGCAACCACAATATACAGTAGTGATACGTACATGTATGAGGCAGTTGAAAGTGGAAACACACTCAATAAAACATACTATATCAACTAGGGTCGTACAACTAGAGTTTACAGTAGCAATACGTACAAGTATGAGACACTTGAAATGTGGACGCACACTCTATAAAACATACCATAGTAACTGGGGACGCGCAACCAGAGTGTACAATAGTGATACATACATGTATGAGGGTGTTGAAATGTGGACGCACACTCTATAAAACGTACAATAGTAACTTAGGATGTGCAACCGGAGTGTAGTGTAGCGATACATACATGTATGGGGCAGTTGAATTTGGGATGCACACTCTATAAAACGTACTATAGTAATTGGGGACGTACAAACAGAATGTACAGTAGCGATACGTACATGTATGAGGGAGTTGAAATGTGGACGCATACTCTTAAAATAAATATACCAAAGTAACTGGGGCCTCGCAACCAGAGTGTACAGTAGTGACACGTATATGTATGAGGCAGTTGAAATGTGGAGGCACACACTATAAAACATACCATAGTAAGTGGGGACGCACATCCAGAGTGTACAGTAGTGACACGTACATGTATGAGGTAGTTGAAATGGGGACGCACACACTATCAAACATACCATATCAACTGGGAACGTGCAACAAGAGTGTAGATTAGCGACACGTACATGTATGAGGCCCTTGAAATGGAGACGCACACTCTATAAAACATACCATATCAACCAGTGACTTGCAACCAGTGTGTACAGTAGCGACACATACATGCATGAGGCAGTTGAAATGTGGACGCACACTCTATTAAACATACCATAGTAACTAAGGAAGCGCATCCAAAGTGTACAGTAGCGACACGTACATGTATTGCAGTTGAAATGGGGACGCACACTCTATAAATCATACCATAGTAACTGGGAACGCGCAACCAAAGTGTACAGTAGCGACACGTACATGTATAAGGCAGTTGAAATTGGGACGAACACACTAAAAAATATACCATAGTAACTGGGGACGCGCAACCAGAGTGTACAGTAGCGACACATACATGTATGAGGCAGTTGAAAAGGGGATGCACACTCTATAAAACATACCATATCAACTTGGGAAGAGCAACCAGAGTGTACAGTAGCGATAAGTACATGTATGCGGCAGTTGAATTTGGGATGCACACTCTATAAAACATACAATAGCAACTGGGTAAGCACAACCAGAGTGTACAATAGTGATACGTACATGTATGAGGCAGTTGAAATGGGGATGCACACTCTATAAAATATACAATAGCAACTGGGGACGCGCAACCAGAGTGTACACTAGCGATATGTACATGTATGAGGCAGTTGAAATGGGGATGCACACTCTATAAAACATACAATAGTAACTGGGGACGCGCAATAAGAGTGTACAATAGCGATATGTACATGTATGAGGCAGTTCAAATTGGGACGCACACACTATTAAACATAACATATCAACAGGGGACGTGCAATCAGAGTGTGCATTAGCGACACGTACATGTATGAGGGAGTTGAAATGTTGACGCACTCTCTATAAAACATACCACAGCAACTGGGAAATGCAATCAGAGTGTACAGAAGCGATACGTACATTTATGGGGCAGTTGAAAAGGGGATGCACACTCTATAAAACATACAATATCGACTGGGGACGTGCAACCAGAGAAAAGATTAGCGATACATACATGTATGAAGCAGTTGAAAAGGGGAAGCACACACACTATAAAACATACCATATCAACTTGGGACGCGCATCCAGAGTGTACAGTAGCGACACGTACATGTATGAGGTAGTTGAAATGGGGACGCACACACTTTAAAACATACCATATCAACTAGGAACGTGCAATAAGAGAGTAGCGTAGCGATATGTACATGCATCAGGCACTTGAAATGGGGAGGCACATTCTATAAAACATACCATATCAACCGGGGACGTGCAAGAGTGTATAGTAGCGACATGTACATGCATGAGGCAGTAGAAATGTGGACGCACACTCTATTAAACATACCATAGTAACTGGGGACTCGCAACCAAAGTGTACAGTAGTGATACATATACGTATGAGATCGTTGAAAAGTGGACGCACACTCTATTAAACATACCATAGTAACTTGGGAAGCGCATCCAGAGTGTACAGTAGCGATACGTACATGTATGGGGCACTTGCAATGAGGACGCACACTCTATAAAACGTACTTTATCAACTGGGGAAGCGCAACCAGACTGTAGAGTAGCGATACGTACATGTATGTGTCACTTGCAATGAGGACGCACACTCTATTAAACATACCATATCATCTGGGAACGCGCAACCAGAGTTTAGAGTAGCGATACGTACATGTATGAGGCAGTTGAAATGGGGACGCATACTCTATAAAACATACCATAGTAACTTGGGATGTGCAACCAGAGTGTAGTGTAGCGATACGTACATGTATGAGGTAGTTGAAAAGGTGACGCACACACTATAAAACATACCATAGTAACTTGGGACGCGCAACCAGAGGGTACAGTAGCGATAGTTACATGTATGAGGCACTTGCAATGGGGACACACACTTTATAAAACGTACTTTAGTAACTGGGGACGTGCAACCAGAATGAACAGTTGCGATACGTACATGTATGAGGGAAATGAAATGTGGACGAACACTCTAATAAATATACCATACTAACTGGGGACGCGCAACCTGTACAGTATCGATACGTACATGTATGAGGCAGTCAAAAAGTTGACGCACAAACTATAAAACATGTGCAACAAGAGTGTAGTGTAGCGATACGTACATGTATGAGGCACTTGCAATGGGGACACACACTCTATAAAACATACCATATCAACCGGGGACGTGCAACCAGAGTGTACAGTAGCGGTACATACATGTATGAGGTACTTGCAATGAGGGCACACACTCTATAAAACATACCATATCAACCGGGGACGTGCAACCATAGTATAGAATAGTGATACGTACATGTATGAGGCACTTGCAATGGGGACACACACTCTATAAAACATACCATATCAACCAGGGACGTGTAACCAGAGTGTAGAGTAGCGATACATATATGTATGAGGCACTTGCAATGGGGACACACACTCTATAAAACATACCATATCAACCGGGGACGTGCAACAAGAGTGAAGTGTAGTGATACGTACATGTATGAGGTACTTGCAATGGGGACACACACTCTATAAAACATACCATATCAACTGGGAACGTGCAACAAGAGTGTAGAGTAGCGATACGTACATGTATGAAGTACTTGCAATGGGGACGCACACTCTGTTAAACATACCATATCAACAGGGGGCGTGCAGCCATAGTATAGAGTAGCGATAGGTACATGTATGTGGTACTTGCAATGGGGACACACACTCTATAAAACATACCATATTAACCGGGGACGTGTAACCAGAGTGTACAGTAGCGATACGTATATGTATGAGGTACTTGCAATGGGGACACACACTCTATAAAACATACCATATCAACCGGGGACGTGCAACGAGAGTTTAGAGTAGCGATACGTACATGTATGAGGTACTTGCAATGAGGACACACACTCTATAAAACATACCATATCAACCGGGGACGTGCAACCATAGTATAGAATAGTGATACGTACATGTATGAGGCACTTGCAATGGGGACACACACTCTATAAAACATACCATATCAACCAGGGACGTGTAACCAGAGTGTAGAGTAGCGATACATATATGTATGAGGCACTTGCAATGGGGACACACACTCTATAAAACATACCATATCAACCGGGGACGTGCAACAAGAGTGAAGTGTAGTGATACGTACATGTATGAGGTACTTGCAATGGGGACACACACTCTATAAAACATACCATATCAACTGGGAACGTGCAACAAGAGTGTAGAGTAGCGATACGTACATGTATGAAGTACTTGCAATGGGGACGCACACTCTGTTAAACATACCATATCAACAGGGGGCGTGCAGCCATAGTATAGAGTAGCGATAGGTACATGTATGTGGTACTTGCAATGGGGACACACACTCTATAAAACATACCATATTAACCGGGGACGTGTAACCAGAGTGTACAGTAGCGATACGTATATGTATGAGGTACTTGCAATGGGGACACACACTCTATAAAACATACCATATCAACCGGGGACGTGCAACGAGAGTTTAGAGTAGCGATACGTACATGTATGAGGTACTTGCAATGAGGACACACACTCTATAAAACATACCATATCAATAGGAGACGTGCAGCCATAGTGTAGAGTAGCGATACGTAGATGTATGTGGTACTTGCAATTGGGACATACACTCTTTAAAACATACCATATCAACCGGGGACGTGCAACCAGAGTGTACAGTAGCGATACGTACATGTATGAGGTACTTGCAATGAGGACACACAATCTATAAAACATACCATATCAACCAGGGACGTGCAGCCATAGTGTAGAGTAGCGATACGTACATGTATGAGGCACTTGCAATGGGGACACACACTCTATAAAACATACCATATTAACCGGGGACGTGCAGCAAGAGTGTAGAGTAGCGATACGTACATGTATGAGGCACTGGCAATTGGGACACACACTCTATAAAACATACCATATCAACCGGGGACTTGCAACAAGAGTGTAAAGTAGTGATACGTACATTTATGTGACACTTGCAATAGGGACACACACTCTATAAAACATACCATATCAACTGTGAACGTGCAACAAGAGTGTAGAGTAGCGATACTTACATCTTTGAGCCAACTGAAATGGGGACACACACTCTATAAAACATACCATAATAAATGGGGACGAGTGACCAGAGTGTAGAGTAGCGATACGTACATGTATGTGGTACTTACAATGGGGAAACACACTCTATAAAACATACCATATCAACCGGGAACGTGCAACCAGAGTGTACAGTAGCGATACGTACATGTATGTGGCACTTTAAATGGGGACGCACACTCTATAAAACATACCATATCAACCGGGGACGTGCAACCAAAGTGTAGAGTAGCGATACGTACATGTATGTGGTACTTGCAATGGGGACATACACTCTATAAAACATACCATATTAACAGGGGACTTGCAACAAGAGTGTAGAGTAGCGATACGTACATGTATGAGGTACTTGCAATGGGTACATACACTCTATAAAACATACCATATCAACCGGGGACGTGCAACCATAGTGTAGAGTAGCGATACGTACATGTATGAGGCACTTGCACTGGGGACACACACTTTATAAAACATATCATATCAATCAGGGACTTGCAACAAGAGTGTACAGTAGCGATACGTACATGTCTGTGGCACTTGCAATGGAGACACACACTCTATAAAACATATCAACCTGGGATGTGCAACAAGATTGTAGAGTAGTGATACCTACATGTATGAGGTACTTGAAATGGGGACGTAAACACAATAAAACATACTATATCAACTGGGAACGTGCTACATGAGTGTAGCGTAGCGATACGTACATGTATGAGGCATTTGAAATGGGGACGAACACTCTTTAAAACATACCATATCAACCGGGGACGTGCAACAAGAGTGTAAAGTAGCGATACGTACATGTATGTGGCACTTGCAATGGGGACACACACTTTATAAAACATACCATGCGCAACCATAATGTACAGTAGCGAATACGTATATGTATGAGGCAGTTGAAATGTAGACGCACACTCACCATAGCAACTGGGGACGTGCAACCAGAGTGTACAGTAGCGACACGTACATGTATAAGGCAGTTGAAATATGGAGGCACACTCTATAAAACATACAATAGTAACTGGGGACGCCCAACCAGAATGTACATTAGCGATACGTACATGTATGAGGTACTTAGTTCAAATGTGGACGCACACTCTATAAATCATCCCATATCAACTGGGGACACGCAATCAGAGTGTAGAATAGCGATGCGTACATATTTTGGGGAGATGAAATGTGGACGCACACAGTATAAATCATACTATAGTTACTCGGGACGCGCAACCAGAGTATAGAGAAGCGATACGTACATGTATGGGGCATTGAAATGGTGACGCACACTCTATAAAACGAACCATAGTAACTGGGGACGCGCAATCAGAATGTACAATAGCGATACATCCATGTATGAGGCAGTTGAAATGTGGACGCACACTCTATAAAACATACTATAGTAACTGGGGACGTGCAACCACAGTGTTGAGTAGCGATACGTGCATGTATGGGGCACTTGAAATGGGGACGCACACTCTATAAAACATACCATAGTAACTGGGGACGTGCATCCAGAATATACAATAGCGATACGTCCATGTATGTGGCTGTTGAAATGTGGACGCGCACTCTATAAAACATACTATAGTAACTGGGGACGTGCAACGATAGTGTAGAGTAGCGATACGTACATGTTTGGGGCAGTTGAAATGTGTACGCACACTCTGTAAAACATACCATAGTTACTGGGGACGTGCAACCATAGTGTGAGTAGCGATACGTACATGCATGAGGCACTTGAAATGGGGACGCACACTCTATAAAACATATCATGGTAACTGGGGACGTGCAACCAGAGTGTAGAGTAGTGATACGTACATGTATGTTGCACTTGAAATGGGGACGCACATTCTATAAAACATACCATAGTAGCTGGGGACATGCAACCAGAGTGTAGAGTAGTGATACGTATATGTATGTGGCACTTGTAATGGGGACACACACTCTATAAAACATACCATATGAACCGGGGACAAGCAACCAGAGTGTAGAGGAGTGATACTTACATGTATGAAGCACTTGCAATGGGGACACACACTCTATAAAACATACCATATCAACCGGGGATGTGCAACCAGAGTGTACAGTAGCGATACGTACATGTATGAGGCACTTGAAATGGGGACGCACACTCTATAAAACATACCATATCAACCGGGGACGTGCAACCATAGTGTAGAGTAGCGATACGTACATGTATGTGGTACTTGCAATGGGGACACACACTCTATAAAACATACCATAGTAACCGGGGACTTGCAACAAGAGTGTAGAGTAGCAATACGTACATGTATGTGGTACTTGCAATAGGGATGCACACTCTATAAAACATACCATATCAACCGGGAACTTGCAACAAGAATGTAGAGTAGCAATACGTACATGTATGAGGTACTTGCAATGAGGACACACACTCTATAAAACATACCATATCAACCGGGTACGTTCAACCATAGTGTAGAGTAGCTATACGTACATGTATGGGGTTCTTGCAATGGGGACACACACTCTATAAAACATACCATATCAACCGGGAATTTCCAACAAGAGTGTAGAGTAGCGATACGTACATGTATGTGGTACTTGCAATGGGGATGCACACTCTATAAAACATACCATATCAACCGGGGACTTGCAACAAGAGTGTAGAGTAGCGATACATATATGTATGAGGTACTTGCAATGAGGACACACACTCTATTAAACAGACCATATCAACCAGGGACCTGCAACCAGAGTGTAGAGGAGTGATACGTACATGTATGAGGCACTTGCAATGGGGACACACACTCTATAAAACATACCATATCAACCGGGGACTTGCAACCAGAGTGTACAGCAGCGATACGTACATGTATGAGGCACTTGAAATGGGGACGCTCACTCTATAAAACATCCCATATCAACCCGGGACCTGCAACCATAGTGTAGAGTAGTGATATGTACATGTATGTGGTACTTACAATAGGGACACACACTCTATAAAACATACCATATCAACCGGGGACTTGCAACAAGAGTGTAGAGTAGCGATACGTACATGTATGTGGTACTTGCAATAGGGATGCACATTTTATAAAACATACCATAACAACCGGGGACATGCAACCATAGTGTAGAGTTGCGATATGTACATTGATGAGGCACTTGCAATGGGGACACACACTCTATAAAACATACCATATCAACCGGGGACGTGCAAAAATAGTGTAGAGTAGCCATACGTAGATGTATATGGTACTTGCAATGAGGACACACACTCTATAAAACATACCATATCAACCTGGGATGTGCAACAAGAGTGTAGAGTAGCGGTACGTACATGTATGTGGCACTTGCAATGGGGACACACACTCAATAAAACATACCATGTCAACCGAGGATGTGCAACCATAGTGTAGAGTAGCGATACGTACATGTATGTGGCACTTGTAATGGGGACGCACACTCTATAAAACATACCATATCAACCGGGGACGTGCAACCAGAGTGTAGAGTAGTGATACATACATGTAAGAGGCACTTGCATTGGGGACACACACTCTATAAAACATACCATATCAACTTGGGACTTTTAACAAGAGTGTAGAGTAGCGATACGTACATGTATAAGGTATTTGCAATGAGGACAGACACTCTATAAAACATACCATATCAACCGGGGACGTGCTACAAGAGTGTAGAGTAGCGATACGTACATGTATGTGGCACTTGCAATGGGGATACACACTCTATAAAACATACCATATCAACCTGGGACTTGCAACAAGAGTGTAGAGTAGCGATACGTACATGTATGTGGTACTTGCAATGGGGATGCACACTCTATAAAACATACCATATCAACCGGGGACTTGCAACAAGAGTGTAGAGCTAGTAGCGATACGTACATGTATGAGGTACTTGCAATGGGGACACACACTCTATAAAACATACCATATCAACCAAGGACGTGCAACCATAGTGTATAGTAGCGATACGTACATGTATGAGGCACTTGCAATGGGAACATACACTCTATAAAACATACCATATTAACCGGGGACGTGCAACAAGAGTGTAGAGTTGCGATACGTACATGTATGTGGCACTTGCAATGGGGACGCACTCTCTATAAAACATACCATATCAACCTGGGGACGTGCAACCAGAATGTAGAGGAGTGATACATACATGTATGAAGCTCTTGCAATGGGAACACACACTCTATAAACCATACCATATCAACCGGGGACGTGCAACAAGAGTGTAGAGTAGCGATACGTACATGTATGTGGTACTTGCAATGGGGACGCACACTCTATAAAACATACCATATCAACCGTAGACGTGCAACAAGAGTGTAGAGTAGCGATGCGTTGATGTATGTTGCACTTGCAATGGGGACGCACACTCTATAAAACATACCATATCAACCGGTGACGTGCAACCAGAATTTAGCTTTGCGATATGTACATATAAGAGGCACTTGCAATGGGAACACACACTCTATAAAACATACCATATCAACTGAGGACTTGCAACAAGTGTGTAGAGTAGCGATACGTACATGTTTGAGGCACTTGCAATGGGAACATACACTCTATAAAACATACCATATCAACCGGGGACGTGCAACTCTATAAAACATACAATAGTAACTGGGGACGCCCAACCAGAATGTACATTAGCGATACGTACATGTATGAGGTACTTAGTTCAAATGTGGACGCACACTCTATAAATCATGCCATATCAACTGGGGACACGCAATCAGAGTGCAGAATAGCGATGCGTACATATTTTGGGGAGATGAAATGTGGACGCACACAGTATAAATCATACTATAGTTACTCGGGACGCGCAACCAGAGTATAGAGTAGCGATACGTACATGTATGGGGCATTGAAATGGTGACGCACACTCTATAAAACGAACCATAGTAACTGGGGACGCCCATCCAGAATGTACAATAGCGATACATCCATGTATGAGGCAGTTGAAATGTGGACGCACACTCTATAAAACATACTATAGTAACTGGGGACGTGGAACCACAGTGTTGAGTAGCGATATGTGCATGTATGGGGCACTTGAAATGGGGACGCACACTCTATAAAACGTACCATAGTAACTGGGGACATGCATCCAGAATATACAATAGCGATACGTCCATGTATGTGGCTGTTGAAATGTGGACGCGCACTCTATAGAACATACTATAGTAACTGGGGACGTGCAACGATAGTGTAGAGTAGCGATACGTACATGTTTGGGGCAGTTGAAATGTGTACGCACACTCTGTAAAACATACCATAGTTACTGGGGACGTGCAACCAGAGTGTGAGTAGCGATACGTACATGCATGAGGCACTTGAAATGGGGACGCACACTCTATAAAACATATCATGGTAACTGGGGACGTGCAACCAGAGTGTAGAGTAGTGATACGTACATGTATGTTGCACTTGAAATGGGGACGCACATTCTATAAAACATACCATAGTAGCTGGGGACATGCAACCAAAGTGTAGAGTAGTGATACGTACATGTATGTGGCACTTGTAATGGGGACACACACTCTATAAAACATACCATATGAACCGGGTACAAGCAACCAGAGTGTAGAGGAGTGATACTTACATGTATGAAGCACTTGCAATGGGGATACACACTCTATAAAACATACCATATCAACCGGGAACATGCAACAAGAGTGTAGAGTAGCGATACGTACATGTATATGGTACTTACATTAGGGATGCACACTCTATAAAACATTCCATATCAACCAGGGACTTGCAACAAGAGTGTAGAGGAGTGATACGTACATGTATGAGATACTTGAAATGGGGACACACACTCTATAAAACATACCATATCAACCGGGAACGTGCAACAAGAGTGTAGAGGAGTGATACGTACATGTATGAGGCACTTGCAATGGGGACACACACTCTATAAAACATACCATATCAACCGGGGACGAGCAACAAGAGTGTACAGTAGCGATACGTACATGTATGTGGCACTTGAAATGAGGACACACACTCTATAAAACATACCATATCAACCGAGGACGTGCAACCATAGTGTAGAGTAGCGATACGTACATGTATGTGGCACTTGAAATGGGGCCGCACAATCTATAAAACATACCATATCAACCGGAGACGTGCAACCATAGTGTAGAGTAGCGATACGTACATGTATGTGGTACTTGCAATGGGGACATACACTCTATAAAACATACCATATCAACCGGAGACGTGCAACCATAGTGTAGAGTAGTGATACGTACATGTATGTGGTACTTGCAATGGGGACATACACTCTATAAAACATACCATATCAACAGGGTACGTGCAACCAAAGTGTAGAGTAGCGATACGAACATGTATGTGGTACTTGCAATGGGTACATCGAGGGCTCGGCGCAAGACTATTCTAACTTCATTTTTTCAGAAAATGTTTTTTGATATTTTTTGGTTTATATTCAAAATATTTTTTAAGTTATTAAAATAATTAAAAAATATTCTATCTTGGAATGATAATTTTCTCAGCGCAAGACTATTCTAACTTAAGTTAGAATAGTCTTGCAATTTTTTTTTCAAATTTTAGAAGTAATTTTTTCAATGCAAGACTATTCTAACTTGAGTTAGAATTGTCCTGTAATCTTATTTTAAACTTTAGAAGTAATTTGTTTTAATGCAAAACTATTCTAACTCAAATAAGAATAATTTTACACATCAATAACATTTGAAAATTCTATATTTGAAGAACAGAACTATTCTTATTTGAACTCAGATGACATCATAATTTCATTTTGTGATGTCATTGTCATTTTTTTCTAAATATTTGTACATAATTTGGGAGTTTTTTGAGACAGTTTAGATAGTCTAGATTATAACGTTCATTGATTATGTGAAATTTCATAGCTTTTGTTTATATTTTTCAATTGAAACTCACTGTTTCCCAAATTGGAGCCTAACAATTTCATGAAAATGCATTCTTGCAAAATCATTTGTGAAAATATAAAGTTATAATCATTTGGTAAAATTTGCCTAAATCCCAACTGCACCAAATGAAAGAGATCTGTATTGGTTTCATTCATACTGTCTACCAGAGCAGATAGATGGGTTTTAGGGGCTAATTATAGTAAGTTTAAACCTGATCTTATTTTATAAATATGACTGTTGGTTCATTGACTTGGAAACAAATAACAGTATAGTTTTATATAGGATTTCTCTGCAAGAGAAGACTGAAACTTTAAAGGTTATGAATAACTTGATAAGAACCTGGCCAGAATATGAAATATTGTCTATCAAACCTTTGTTTAAGGGCTTAAATCAGTCTAAATTCTGAAAAAGGAAAAAAATGATACCAATTTATATACACTCAATTTCCATGTTTCCCCTTCATTAAATCTCCAGCATAATATTTTTTACTATGAAATTGTCATTTGTCTGCATGTCTGCTCACCCATTTGTTAATGCTATGACAATACAGTGTCCAGCCTGTATAAACCATCTCACATTACCATGCAAACCATTGTAAATTTTTTAGCTACATCTATCATTCAAGGATATGTTTTGCGCAAATTCCAAATACTTAACTTCGATGTTGGAAAAACAAATCACTTAAACGTACTGAAATGGGCAAAAGACAATGTTTATAATTTCATGTCTGTCACAATTTTGTAACCACTTTGAATAATTTTGTGAAATTTTCAAAGCTTCGTTTAGACCCTCTTTCAACAAGGCATTATGTCTTCATTGAATATCAATTGAATTATTTCTCTTATGTTGGCTCAGTAGTTAATGCATATTACTGTCAATCCAGGGGTTGGAAGTTTAGATCTCTGTCCAGCCATAATCTCTGTGATGATTGTCCAAGAATTTTGATCTTTTGGGACTGTGACACCTTTGATTATGTTGGGAAGTGATCAGTTACTTGCAGAGATTGAATTTAGTATGTCATATTGCAGCTGTCATTCAGTTGTCTTTTTCATAAATCACACTGATATTTTTTACACAGGTAGGTTTTTTAATAGCAAAAATGTAATTTGTATCTCGATGTATCTCGATGTATCTGAATTATCAATTCAGAGTAATAGTCCAAAATAATGTATCACAGACAGGGCTATCCCTTTTAAAGACTCTTATAAGAGACTGATTAATATTAAACACACTGTTACTATTGGTTAAAGAGCTAATCAATTCCAAAAACTTTAATTTTGGTCATAAAGTTTTATATTGATTCTGAAACTTATTTCCAATTATCATTCTGGTCCCTGTTAAGACTGCCAATCTCAAATAGTTTGACAAGTTCCAAATGGTAAATAATAAAGGTACATTCTGAAAACCGTGAATAACCTTTTTTTTTAGTTTTAAACAAAACAAAGAAATAAAAGAAATATATTTTTACAATAAGATGACTGTTTTAAATGATACACATGAACTGTTTTAAAGTAATATTCAAACTAAAGTTTTTGGTCACCTATTTCAGATTTATTAAATTATGGTATAGGAAGTATATTTGATATTCCATTCCAGAACATGGATGATGCATTAAATTCCCTAAAAATGATTTGCATTGTAGCAATTATGAAACTAGATGGTTGTTATCAGGTCTTTGACTCCTGGAGATCATACCTTTGGATGTTGTGTTCTGATGATATAGGATTATTGACTAGCACACTGTCACATGTTTAAAAATTATGCTTGAAAGTGGGACAATGTGTGTAAGTTTCTTTAGAAAATCAGTGAGTATGATTGGATAAGTTGAGCTTTCATGGCATACCACTACACACAAAGGTTAAATGACACCAAAAAAGAAGATACCAAAGTCACTCTCCATGTACAAAACAACAAATTAACATACATCAACAAATGTATGCAGAATGAATCTTAAACCTTGACACATGCAGAACTGCAGAGTTTCAGTAAATACTATCAAATATTTAATGTACTTATGCTTCTAATGCCATGCATGAGCTCTAGTGGTCCTGTTATTGTCATCATTATTGACACCTTGGAATCACACATGGGTACCACACATATGAACAAATATGATATAATGGACATGACACCACTTTGTTATCTGGAAATAGCACAAGAAACTCTGGACACAATTGTATCCATTGAGCCTGAACTAAGCATGTGATCGAAGACTCAGAATCTAGTGATAATGTACCAGTATCTTTGTTAGAAAACTTTATATAAATTATGATATTTTAGAACCTGATGACTAGGTTTCAGATATATATATAGCTGTGACCTGAATATAAACTCACTTCATTTGAAAGAAAACTAAACTATGGTGATGATTTTTATGTATCCACATTGAGAAAATCAGATTCAAAAGGGTATAAAAACAGTTCTGGTAAAATCAAGAGAACAAAAACAAGTAAACCAAGATTGAAAAAAATGCTGTTAAGACTGAATGTAGGTATGATAGATGGTGGGAAAGACCGAGTAGGCGGTAATAACATTGTGGGTGAAGATAATACAAGTGGTGGTAATCACATAATAAATGGTGATGGTACTGTAGATGTGGATGGTGGCAGTATGATATGTGGTAATATTCTGAGTGACAATTGCTTGGTAAGTAGTGATGGTAGGGTAAATGGTGGCAGTGTGGTAGCTAGTTAGTAATCACATAATGAGTGGTGATGATACAGTAGGTTGGGTTGGTTATAAAGGTATCGCTGGTATTGAGGACATTGTTGGTGTTGGTAATTTAAGGGAAAGCAGAAGGCAATGGTACTGTAGGTGGTTGAGTATGGTTAGTTGTGATACTTTTGTTGATGGTTATTGCTTAATAGGCAGTCTATTACACTGTTGTAAGGGATGGTGCTGTGGATGAGGAGGGTTAGTTTGCAATAATGGTATGGTAGGGCTTGATGGTATGACAGGTAACATGTTATGAGGGTAAGTTTTGATAGAAAGGTAGGTAGATGTGACGGTATTATGGGTGGTGATTGTACTGTGAATATGTAATGAAGGAGGGGTTGGGGTGACAATAGGGTTGATGATGAAAGTATAGTAAATTGTGACAGTAGGGTAGGTGGTGCCAGTGTGATAGGTGATGAATTTACAGTCAGTGGTAATGGTAGCGTAAGTGGTGGTTGTATAATAGTTGGTGATGCTATTGTGAATGATGATGGAACTGTAGATGGTAATGGTAGGGTAGGTGGTGGCATTTTCATAGGTAGTGACAGTATGGTATGTGATGATGCCAGTGATAATAGCAGGGTAGGTGGTAACAGTATTGTTGGTGGTGATGGTACATCAGTAGTGATGGCATGGTAGGTGGTGGTAGTGTGATCGGTGGTGATGGTACAATCAGTGGTAATGGTAGGGTATATGGTGGTTGTATCATAGTTGGCGATGGTGTTGTGATGAAACTGTAGGTTGAAATGGTTGGGTAGATCACGGCAGTATGCTTATTTGCGACCATATAGTGTTGACGATATAGTCATATGGTACATGGTCTTGGTAGAGTAGGTGGTGCCACAATAGTAAAAGCCTGCTCATCTTCAGAGCTTTTATCCTGGATACTGGGAGGCCTTCAGGGAAATAACAGGTGAATGTCAGTGGAAATTGAGATTTTTTAAGGTTTTACCAAACTGGGAAATAAAGTGCAGCACTGTTAAGATAATATTCTAACAATTAATCATCAGATATAACAACAATAATACATATCCTGAAATTTTTTTATCCCCTAATGTAAGAATAATTTCCCTCAAAATAATTTGTATTTCATTTGGGGAAAAAAATGTTTGAATTGTGAAGTAGTTGATTTTTTATCTCCACTTAATAAGGTACAACAGTCCTGATCTTAATGCCTGTTTAGAATCAAATACAAAAATTACAATGGATAATAATATCTTGCAGTTTTATTTGCTATTTTATGCATTCCTTTTAACTCAAAATACTCAACAAGTGTCAATTTGGATAAAAATATGACAATATCTAATTTAGGGAATAATTTTGAATTATTAAAAAGTAAACAAACATTTATATATGTGTCTTGATGTTAATTTTACAAGCAATCTTATTCAAGTTAGAATACTTTTGCAACAAGAAATTATTGCATTAAGAAAAAAACATAATCGCAAGACTATTCTAACTTAAGTTAGAATAGTCTTGCATAACAATTGCTGTAGAATAAGATACGTTTCACTTGCAAAACTATTCTAACTTGATCAATGTGTTATAAAATCAAAATTAATTACATTTGATGACATACTGATGTTCTTGTCTATTTATATGGTGTTTTAAGATATGTATATGAAAAGACAATATTATAAAGCTAATATTGAAACTAAAAAAAAGTTTTTTCTACCTCCTGTAAAATTTCTGAAATGTCAGTTAGAATAGTCTTGCGCCGAGCCCTCGACATACACTCTATAAAACATACCATATCGACCGGGGACGTGCAGCAAGAGTGTAGAGTAGCGATACGTACATGTATGTGGCACTTGCAATGGGGACACACACTCTATAAAACATACCATATCAACCGGGGATGTGCAACCAGAGTGTAGAGTAGCGATACGTACATGTATGAGGTACTTGCAATGAGGACACACACTCTATAAAACATACCATATCAACCGGGGACGTGCAACCAGAGTGTACAGTAGCGATAAATACATGTATGAGGCACTTGCACTGGGGACACACACTTTATAAAACATATCATATTACGTCTTACCAGAATGTACATTAGCGATACGTACATGTATGAGGTACATAGTTCAAATTTGGACGCACACTCTATAAATCATACCATACCAACTGGGGACGCGCAACCAGAGTATAGAATAGCGATGCGTACATATTTGGGGCAGTTGAAATGTGGACGCACACTGTATAAAACATACAATAGTTACTGGGGACGCGCAACCAGAGTATAGAGTAGCAATACGTACATGTATGGGGCATTGAAATGGTGACGCACACTCTATAAAACGTACCATAGTAACTGGGGATGCGCATCCAGAATGTACAATAGCGATACGTCCATGTATGAGGCAGTTGAAATGTTGACGCACACTCTATAAAACATACTATAGTAACTGGGGACGTGCATCCACAGTGTAGAGTAGCGATATGCGCATGTATGGGGCACTTGAAATGTGGACGCACACTCTATAAAACATACTATAGTAACTGGGGACGTGCAACCACAGTGTAGAGTAGCGATACGTGCATGTATGGGGCACTTGAAATGGGGATGCACACTCTATAAAACATACTATAGTAACTGGGGACGTGCAACGATAGTGTAGAGTAGCGATACGTACATGTATGGGGCAGATGAAATGTGTACGCACACTCTATAAAACATACCATAGTTACTGGGGACGTGCAACCAGAGTGTAGAGTAGCAATACCTATATGTATGAGGCAGTTGAAATGTGGACGCCCACTATAAAAAACACCATATCAACTGGGGACGTGCAACCAGAGTGTACAATTGCGATATGTACATGAATGGGGCCCTTGAAATGTGGACGCACACTTTATAAAACATAACATTGCAACTGGGAACACGCAACCAGTTTGTACAGTAGCGATACGTACACGTATGGGGCACTTGAAATGTGGACGCACACTGTATAAAACATACCATAGTAACTGGGGACGAGCAACCAGAGTGTAGATTAGCAATGCGTACATGTACGAGGCACTTGAAATGGGGACGCACACTCTGTGAAACATACCATAGCAACTGGGGACGTGCAACCAGAGTGTTCAGTAGCGATATGTACATGTATGATGCAGTTGAAATGTGGATGCACACTCTATAAAAACATACCATAGCAAATGGGGACGTGCAACCAGCGTGTACAGTAGCAATATGTACATGTATGAGGCAGTTGAAATGGGGACGCACACTCTATAAACTTACCATATCAACTGGGGACACGCAACCAGAGTGTATAGTAGCGATACGTATATCTATTGGGCACTTTAAATGTGGACGCACTCTGTATAAAATATACCATAGTACATGTAAATGGGGACGCCCAACCAGAGTATAGAATAGCGATGCGTACATGTATGAGGGAGTTGAAATGGGGACGCACAAACAAACCATAGCAACTGGGGACGTGCAACCAAAGTGTACAGTAGCGACTCTTACAGGTATGAGGTAGTTGAAATGGGGACGCAAACGCTATAAAACATACCATAGTGACCGGGGACGTGCAATCACAGTGTACAGTAGCGATATGTACATTTATGAGCCAGTTGAAATGTGGACGCACACTCTATAAAATATATCATAGTAACTGGAGACGCGCAACCAGAGTGTACAGTAGCGACACGTACATGTATGGGGCACTTGAAATGTTGACGCACACTGTAAAACATACCATAGTAACTGGGACGCGCAACCACAGTGTACAGTAGCGACACGTACATGTATGAGGCAGTTGAAACGGGAACGCACACTCTATAAAATATACCATAGTTACTTGGGACGCGCAACCAGAGTTTACAGCAGCGATACGTACATGTATGGGGCACTTGAAATGGCGACGCACACTCTATAAACTTACCATATCAACTCGGGACGTGCAACCAGAGTGTACAGTAGCGATACGTATATGTATGGGGCAGTTGAAATGTGGACGCACACTCTATAAAATATGCCATAGCAACTTGGGACGCGCAACCAGGGTAAACAGTAGCGATACGTACATGTATTGGGCAGTTGAAATGTGGATGCACACTCTATAAAACATGCTATAGTAACTGGGGATGTGCAATCAGAATGAAGAGTAGCGATACGTACATGTATGGGGCACTTGAAACGGGGACGCACACTCTATAAAACAATCCATAGTAACTGGGGATGCGCAATCAGAATGTAGAGTAGCGATGCGTACATGTATGAGGCAGTTGAAACGGGGACGCAAGTAGTCAAGAAAGAAATCGAGGAACGGACAGAAGTGACAAATACTATTTCTGAATGGTTCAATTTCCAAAAGGCAAGACATATGCATAAATAATTGACTTTAATATGTCAACACCATCTAATAAATATAAAAAAAGTTTGATGTTGGGTGTGGTTGAACAGCAGTTCTTGCGACATGCAATCAACAATGATAACCACTGCACTATTCTGCCTTTATAATCATATATCAATATTTCAATTATATCTTTCTTTGGAATTACCATCCAAACACTGTATTTCGTGTGCATATGTGTATTGGTTTATTTTGAAAAATGGTTCCAGGGTAGTTAGAGCATCTGGGTGAGCAAGAGAGACATTGCTAGACTGGTACCCTGCCCAATTTCATTCCGTTACTCTCAATTAGGGAATGGAGTTGGGCAGGGTCCCAGATTAACACGTTGCCAGAAACCTCCAAAGCTGTCAGAGCCGTTTTAAGCAGTCAACATCTCATTTTAAAGTAAATTACGATCATGTATACAAATTATACATAAAATTGATCAAATTAAGGACAATATCCATAGATCTCTAAAATTAGGCCTTTGGTCACTGGATCGCCAATGTTCCCCTGATATCAAAAAATAGATGGCCATTTTCTCCAGATCTCCTAGCATTAAGGTCAAAGAACAATATATGTTTAGATAGCCCAGCACTTCAATATTCTATTTCAAAATTATTATGGCGGGAATTAGAAACACGTGCTGGGTAATTTGATGGCACCATCTTGTTTGTTTTACTCTTTTTAATGGTACAAATCAAACCCAGGCAGAATGAATGGTTAAGGAGCCAAAAATATGTTTACTGACCATACTACTAGCATATAAGTCAAAGTACAATGATGTTTAGAATAATGAGCACTACAATACGTAAAGTGTACACGTTTAACGCCGCCACCAGAAGCCTGTGCACGTTCTTTAATAAAAATAGTAGTGATTTGCTCTGAATGTAACACTTGAAATTGGGCCGCACCTTATCATAGTTCTGTAAAGACACATCCTGTCTGTATAAATAATATAGACCAATTTTCATTAAATATGTCCACTAAATTTGTATTAAATTTAAAGTTGTTTGAAGCAAATAATAACAACAGACAATAAAATTATTTCAAGTAATTACACAAAGTATTGGTCAGGTATTAAGGTTAAATGTACATTTAATGCTTAAAGGGTGAAAAGAAACAAGTACTAACAATTTGAAACATTGTAATCAATATTTTAATACACGTTGTTTATGTACAAATTTACCAATGAATTTTACATGACTGCATTATCCAACTGATTCTACAAAGAAAACAAAAAAAGTTCAAACACTTGTCCCAAGATGACTTCGATACATTCTTCTGAATTAAAAAAGCACTCTCAGAAAAAATATCAGCTGTCATAGCAGAAAATAGGCTATGGACAACAGCAACATTGACCTATAGACAATAGTAACATAGGACTAAAGACAACAGTCACATTTGGCTATAGATAACAGTCACATCTGGACTATACAACAACAGACAATCATGTCTATAGACACCAGCCACATTGGACTATTGACAACAGCCACATTGTGGTATAGACAACTGCCACATTGTGCTATTGACAACAGCCACATTGGGGTATAGACAATAGTCATATTGGACTATAGACAACAGCAATATTAGTCTATAGACAACAGCCACATTGGGCTATAGACAACAGTAGCATTGGACTATAGACAACAGCCACATTTGGCTATAGATAACTTCTTAATCAGGACTATAGACAACAGCCAAACATGACTATAGACAACAGCCACTTTAGGCTATGGACAACAGCAACATTGAGCTATAGACAACAGCCACATTGGGCTATAGACAACAGAAACATAGGTATAGACAACAGCCACATTTGGCTATAGATAACAGTCACCTCTGGACTATAAACAACAGCCAAACATGAATATAGACAAAAGCCACATTGGACTATTGCCAACAGCAAAATTTGTCTATAGACAACAGTCACATTGGGGTATAGACAGCAGCCACATGGGGTTATAGACAGCAGCCACATTGGGCTATAGACAACAGTCAACCATAACTATAGACAACAGCTACATTGGACTATTGACAAAAGCAAAATTGGTCTAAAGACAGCAGCCACATTGGGGTATAGACAGCAGCCACATTTGGCTATAGAAAACAGCCAAACATGACTATAGACACCAGCGACATTGGGCTTTAGACAGCAGCCAAACATGACTATAGACAACAGCCGAACATGACTATAGACACCAGCCACATTGGACTATAGACAGTAGCCAAACCTGACTATAGACAACAGCCACATTGGACTATTGACAACAGCAAAATTGGTCTACAGGCAACAGCTACATTGGGCTTTAGATAACAGTAACATTTGACTATAGACAGCAGCCACATTCAGCTATAGACAACAGCCACATTGGACTATAGTTACAGCCAAACATGACTATAGACACAAGCCACATTGGACTATAGACAATAGCCAAACATGACTATAGATAACAGCCACATTGGACTATAGATAACAATAACATTTGACTATAGACAGCAGCTACATTGGGCTATAGATTACAGCCGTATTTTGTTATAGACAACAGTAAAACATGACTTTAAACAACAGCCACATTGGATTTTTGACAACAGCTACATTTGGCTATAGATAACAGCCCATTGGACTATTGGCAAGTCAAATTGGGCTATGGACAATAGTTATAATGGACTAGAGACAACAACCATATTGGGCTATAGACAACAGCCATATATGACTATAGACAACAGTCATAATGGGCTGTAGACAACAGCCATATTGGACTATAGACAACAGCCATATAGGAACATAGACAACAGCCATATTGGACTATAGCCATATTTGACTATAGATAAGTCATACAGGACTATAGCCATATTGGACTATAGACAACAGCCATATTGGGCTATAGACAACAGCCATACAGGACTATAGACAACAGCCATACAGGATAACAGCCATATTGAACTATAGACAACAGCCATATTGGACTATAGACAACAGTCATATTGGACTATAGACAACAGCCATACAGGACTATAGACAACAGCCATATTGGGCTATAGAAAACAGCCATACAGGGCTATATACAACAGTCATATTGGGCTATTAACAACAGTCATATTGAACTATAGACACCAGTCAAACAGGACTAAAGAAAACAGCAATATTGGGCTATAGACAACAGCCATATTAGGCTACAGAAAATAGCCATACAGTGCTATAGACAACAGCCATATTGGGCTATAAACAACAGTCATATGAATTATAGACACCAATCATACAGAACTATAGCCTTATTGGACTATAGAAAAGTCATATTGGACTATAGACAACAGCCATACAGAACTATAGCCATATTGGACTATGACAACATCCATATTGGGCTATAGACAACAGCCATACAGGACTATACAAAACAGCCATAAAGGGCTATAAACAACAGCCATATTGGGCTATAAACAACAGTCATATTGAACTATAGACAACAGCCATATTGGACTATAGACAACAGCCATATTGGGCTATAGAGAACAGTCATATTGAACTATAGACAACAGCCATATAAGACTACATACATCAGCTATATTTTGGCTACAGACAACAGCCATACATGACTATAGACAACAGCCATATTGGGCTATAGACAACAGCCATACAGGACTATAGACAACAGCCATACTGGGATATAGACAACAGCCATACAGGACTATAGCCATATTAGACTATAGACAACAGCCACATTGGTCTATAGACAACATTCATACAGGACTATAGACAACAGCCACATTGGACTATAGACAACAGCCATATAGGACTATAGACAACAGCTATTTTTGGCTATAGAAACAGCCATACAGGACTATAGACAACAGCCATATTGGGCTATAAACAACAGTCATACAGGACTTTAGACAACAGCCATATTGAACTATAGACAACAGCTATATTGGGCTATAGAAACAGCCATACAGGACTATAGACAACAGCTATTTTTGGCTATAGACAACATTCATACAGGACTATAGACAACAGCCATATTGGACTATAGACAACAGCCATATAGGACTATAGACAACAGCTATTTTTGGCTATAGAAACAGCCAAACAGGACTATAGACAACAGCTATTTTTGGCTATAGAAACAGCCATACAGGACTATAGACAACAGCCATATTGGGCTATAAACAACAGTCATACAGGACTATAGACAACAGCCATATTGAACTATAGACAACAGCTATATTGGGCTATAGAAACAGCCATACAGGACTATAGACAACAGCTATTTTTGGCTATAGACAACATTCATACAGGACTATAGACAACAGCCATATTGGACTATAGACAACAGCCATATAGGACTATAGACAACAGCTATTTTTGGCTATAGAAACAGCCAAACAGGACTATAGACAACAGCCATATTGGGCTATAAACAACAGTCATACAGGACTATAGACAACAGCCATATTGAACTATAGACAACAGCTATATTGGGCTATAGAAACAGCCATACAGGACTATAGACAATAGCCATATTGGGCTATAAACAACAGCCATACAGGACTATAGACAACAGCCATATTGAACTATAGAACAAAACAGCCATAAAGGGCTATAAACAACAGCCATATTGGGCTATAAACAACAGTCATATTGAACTATAGACAACAGCCACATAAGACTATAGACAACAGCCATATTGGACTATAGACAACAGCCATATTGGGCTATACAAGTCATATTGGACTATAGACAACAGCCATATTGTGCTATAGACAACAGCCATATAAGACTATAGACAACAGCCATATTGGGCTATAGATAACAGTCTTATTGGACTATAGACAACAGCCATATAAGACTATAGCCATATAAGACTATAGACAACAGCCATATTGGACTGTAGACAACAGTAATATGAACTATAAACAATAATATTGAACAATAGACAACAGCAATATTGGACTACAGATAACAGTAATATTGAACTATAGACAACAGCCATATTGGACTATAGCCAACAGTAATACTGAACTATAGACAACAGCCATATTGGACTATAGCCAACAGTAATACTGAACTATAGACAACAGCCATATTGGACTATAGCCAACAGTAATACTGAACTATAGACAACAGCCATATTGGACTATAGACAACTGTTATATTGGACTATAGGCAACAGAGTTAACTAAAAACAAAAAGGGAACAATTCTACCTTATTTCAAAACACAGATGTCCTAATAGTGTTATTAATACCATAGTGGAGACATTTGTAAAGTTTCAATGATTTAGTAGGTAGTCAGAGATATGAATTTGTAATAAAAAAAATATAACATTACAATGAGCCATTATTTGTCTAATTTTAAAGCAAAAGTTATCACAACAACTTTGAACTGACAATAAAAAACATTTCCATAAAAAAATCATTGCACCAGAGATTTTATTGAATTAATATCCCACTCCACCATCCCCACTTTTGTACCGTTTAAGAGATGTTGGGGGCAATTGTGAGACCTTGCAGGAAGATCATGTACAGAATTCTGCACTTATTCATTATTTTTGGTATATATAATATGTTAAATTACAAGCCAATATAAAGTATCACAAAGCAAAAAATCCGTGACATTTGACCCCCAACTCCTTACTTTGATTTTACAGTCATAGGGAACATATCATATGTCCCACTCAGATATCACTTGCAGTTCAAAATGTATGAATCCAAAATGAAAAATTTATGAACAGATAGCTGGAGACCAACTGAGGCTTTACAATGGCAATTTTACAAATTAAAGAATCATTACTGTGGCAAAAACTTCTCGATCAACAGTTACACCTGCATCTAACAACATATATATGAGTAACTCTACAAGTGTTTATTCAGCAAACTATCTGTAATCCGTATTCCCCTCCAGATTAAATACCCACCTCACCCCCACCTATCAAATGGGTATATATATATATATATATATATATATATATATATATATATATATATATATATACACACACACAGTCAAACCTGTCTTAAGCAGCCAGTCAAGGGAAGTAGTAAAAATTGAAAGCGTAGAAGTGGGAAATAGCTACTGTGGATGCTTAAGACGAGTGACTGCTTAATAGAGGTGACCGCTTATACAGGTTTGACTGTATACACACATCTATGCAAATATTTTTAAATGAAATCAATAAAAAGAAACCTAATTGTATTGTGCATTTGTTTGTGAAACAATTATCAAACACAAGATTGTTTGTAACACACTTCAAATATATTTTTTAATGGAATTTGCTTTCTACTTTCTGAAACTATTGCATTTTGATAAAATATCTAATATTTTTCCACTTCTATGCCCAAAGAAGGTTTTTTCGACTTCTAGTTGTCCATTTCTTTCTTCCAGAAGTATGTTGTCCTGAACAATTTTAAGAACAGCCTGTCTCTAACTGGGTCCATTGTTTCTTGTTTACTGTTTTCTTTTCCTTCTTACAACCAGATATTTTCTTTATTTGGTTGGTCTTCTTTTCATCCAGACCTGAGTGACAGACACAATTTGATACATATAAACACATTAAAATGAAGAGGCCTTAAATATTTCAACTGTGGAATAGGAGAAATATCCACAATAGTAATATTTGTAATTCATAGGGCATAACTTAACCATTTATCATTAAATTGGGTCTTTTCAAAATGTTATCTGGTAAATTGCCTTACATGGCCAATTTACTATGTAGTGTGTGATGTTATTTTTGTCTTTTTAATAAAGAACTTTACACATTGTTAAAATAGATTTATTAAATAAATAGAATGCTTTTATGTTAACATGTATGTATTTAAGAATATACAGCGAAATGGAAAAAAATGTGTATTTAAATCCAGATGTACATTGGCTCTTAATCTTGAGGCTCTTATCACCATAACACATTACTTGTAGGAAGGACATGCTAAATGTAAAACAAGAAATGTCACTGATAAGTGTCACATGCCCCCAAGTGGTTGGTGAAATTAATGACGGGTGTCTTTATGGGGGTGGTGTCCTTGGGGTCAGTAACAAAGTTGAAATAGGGCGGACTGATTTAATACAAAACAAATTTTAAAAAAAAAAGGGGGCAGCAGGCAGCCTTGGTTGGGCTTGGGCAAGAAGTCAAGTAGATATGGGACAATGGACCTGGCAAATACAAACAATGATACAAAGTTTTTCCAATCTGTGATCTATTTATCAATCTGGGTACATTTACATGTACAACAATTCATATAAATACCCAATAACAGTTTTGGGCGCATAAAACTTTTAACTGAACATTAATGACAGTATGAACCAAGTCAATTAAATAGGTCAAGGTCAGTGATGTAAACTTATTTGTAGTTGATGGTGAACAGTTTACAGAAATAATAGTATTACTGAAAAATAAAAGTTAAAAAAACTTTAACCTAAGGTTTTCAAGCCCAAAGTATGGAAGATTAGGTAAGCTAGCTATATACATTGTTTCTATAACATAATATAAATGTGTTTATGAAGTTTAGTCACCATAACATGAGTAGTTTGTTCAGAAACAGAGAAAAAGCTGAGCTATACATAAGACTTAAACCAGCAGATGCCGCCGACACCATGGTCAAGACAATAGCTCTTCTATTTATTCTCAGAAAAAGATGAGCTAAAAATGTGTATTGATACACATCAAGATATTCGTCCTAACAAATTTTGTCCAAAAACCAATCAGAATGTAGGAAAGTTATAAAGTGCATTATAATTGACCACTTTAAGCTTCGCATTTCAGAGAACATAACACAATTATTTACCTTCTTTGTAATATTCCCTTCATCATCATCACTACTAGCAACATCTTCTTCAAAGGAGACTTCTGGAGAGAAAACAAAATGATATTAACAATAAATTTGGTTTCAGGGATAAACTACCCACATTCAATAGTTAAAATCAATTGAAATGCTATTTATAACATTCAAAACTGGAGAGTCAATGAATGTAAAGAACATTGACTGTACTGTTCAATCTAGGACTGCAGTAAAGAGAGCCATCTGTGCCCTTTTACGTCTCACACACCAATTAATTTTGTACTGTTCTACATATAGAGACATGCACTTCTGGAACACTGGATACATTACCAATGGTTCTAAAAGTGCCTTATTCCCATAGATAGTCCTCTGTTGGTCCAAATATGCAGAAAAAAACATGGGGTTGACCAGGTTGCTTTTTCACAATTTCGATGGTTTGATGGCACCCCTTCATTTTTGACAATTCTGCCCATTTGTTGCAGTGTATCACTACGCATCTTTAAACTGTTATAGCATCATCAAACAGTTCCCAGGGTCACCCAAACTTTGCAGAAATCATGAAAATGTTCCAATGTTCCCATATGCACAAAGAAATATGACATTTTATGCATTTTTAAAAAAAAAATTACCCAACCGCTTTACACAGCTCTAATTTCTTGGGCGTAATAATCTTGCTACCGTCATGTAAGGGAGGTAATTGTTCAGTGAGACCTTTTACATGAAACAAGAAGCCAATATGGGTCTAAGTTGCTCATCTGGTTTCACATGTCACTTCCTTTCAAATTTTGTATGGACTAAGCCTATGAAGAAATTATTATAGAACTTATATAAATGAGACAAATGAGAATTATCTGTTTTCTGATAGCACTTTCATGTAAATTGAGAGTCATCCTACTGAGGTACAACTTTTAGACTCTTGCCCCAAATTTCAAGCAGACTCCCATCATACTATAATTGATTTAATGAATTTTAGAGTCCTTTTTTCCAACTATTTTGGGAAGACAACCCATACCCTTGGAATTTTAGTGGCATTTTCATTAACATTGGGAAAACTTTGGCATTAAATATATATATATGTTAAACTTCATAAAAAATGTTTAAACTTGCTTTTCTGGTCATTTAATTACAGAATCAATGTCATACTCAATTAAAAATTGGGTATTCTTTTTTTTTTTTATCAAGGAATTATGGCAAGTTTCAATTTAAAATTATTTAAGCTTTCAATTGGGAATTTTTACCACTTATTTGCCTTTTTGTGAATATGACCAAATAATGGCTATAAAAATGGCTGAAATAAAACACACAATGATGCCATCGAGGGCAAACAGATGATCAGTTAACCTAACAACTGTTTCCTGGAATCCTGATAAGTTGACCAGTACTGAAGCACACTCCTACTCTGCAAGTAACTGATAACTTTCCCACTTGAAGCAGTGGTGAGAGACGAATGATAATGAGACACAATGTTGTATAACAATCATCACAGAAACTGTTGCCAGGCAGAGATTTGAACCCACGACCCCTTGATTGGTAGCCAGACGCGTAACTGACTGAGCTAATCAAGACCAGCCTCCCACATGCTAGTTTTGAGAAAAAAAAATTATACAACAGTATGTGTGTATAAGTTTTTAATTAACCTTGCACTTTGCTCTTTTTGTTACAAGCAATACAGCAGCATTGTATGTACAATGTTCAAGTTTTTAATTTACCCTCAGAATTTAAACTAGTAATTTTGGCAGCAGTATCAGAAAATTCTGATGTTATAGGTGGAGTTCATTTAACTCTTAAAACCTATACATATTAACTTATAGAACAGAAACAACAACAAAAATTATAAAAGGAGGTAATAAACTCTTAAAAAAAGATTTTTGAGGTTCAGCGCACTCGACTATTTTGATGCTGTTCTCAAATAACAGCTTTTTCAGAAAATAAATACCAACTAGAAGACAATTAAAAATCAGGGGTGGTAAAATTAAACTATAATTATTATTGCTTATCTGATAAAAATAATTCACCAACACCATTCATTTTCATAATCAACAGTTTTTTAAAACAGCAAAGTGAATGGATGACTCGTATTGCCTTAATGTTATTTAATTCAGCATAAAATATCAGCCTATGCACTAACTTCACCTCCGAGGACAATATATCAGTTCATGAAAATGGATCTATAGTTGAAATAATCATGTACCAGCATGCACAGTTTATCTATCACAGCTGGATACCCCTTCATGAAAATGAAGAAAATAGATCTAAAAAAAAAAGATTAAACTTTACAAGAAAAAAAAGATTATATTTAAAAAAAAAAATAAAAAAGGATTAAATTTTACAAAAAGGAAATAAAAAAATAGTGAAATTGTTTACCCCTCAGAGCAGACAAAATTTGCCCGCACTAAGGGGTAAAAAAATCTTCTTTTTTTTCTTGTGTTTATTTTTGGTCTGCTCTTAGTGGTAAACAATTTCAGTTTTTTTAAATACATTTGAGAGAGGACCACAAACTGACCCTATTTGTTAAACACCCAAGATCAAGGCCTTGTACTACAAACTTTATCCTGCTAAAAACAACATTTCTAACTTTAACCCTTTACTCCATAGATACGCGTTTTCCCGCACCAATCACTGCAGGCCTTTGAAAAACAGTGCAGGAAGAGTTCAGATTGCTCGAAACAAGCAATCTGAACACTTCCTGTACTGTTTTTCACTCTGTCAGTTAATATAATCATAATTCAACCAATAATTCAAAAGCATTCTATATTAGAGGTGTCAAAAGGCGTCTATATTAGAGGTGTCCAAAGGCGACTTTATGAAGTAAAGGGTTAAAAGGGAAATAATTCTGCCAAAATGCAATCAAAAGTTATGGTTTTTATCTCTATGAGTTTTATAGAGGATGTTGAAATCAACGTGAAGTTCCATTCAAGTCCAATGATAAGATGATGAAATAAGTACCAAATCAAAAACTTTAGCCTCTGAAATCTCTTACCAAATTCTTCTAAGTCCATAAGGGCCAAAGTTTCTTATCTCTGTGCGTTCTATTGATGATACTGAACATACATGAAGTTTCATGTATAAAAAAGTCAAGCCTATAAAAGTTAAGTTGAAAAAGTGTCATCATTCTGCCAAAATGCAACCCAGAGTTTTGGTTCTTGTTTCTTGATGATGCTGAACACACATGTGAAGTTCCATTCATATTGAAGGAGTGGTTACATAGATATCCTACCTGATAAAAAAACTTTAACCTGAAAAACTAAGTATAAAAGAGCCATAACTCTGCCAAAATGCAACCAAGAGTTATGGTTTTTGTGTCTGTGTGTTCCACTGATGATGCTGAACACAGATGTGAAGTTTCATTCATATTTAACTAGTGGTTGCATATATATTATACCTGATAAAAAACTTTTACCTGAAAAATTAAGTCCAAAAAGGGACATAACTCTGCCAAAATGCAACCCAGAGTTATGGTTCTAACGTATGTGCGTTCCATTGATGATACTGAACACACATGTGAAGTTTCATTAATATCAAATGAGTGGTTGCATAGAAATCTTACCTGATAAAAAACTTTAACCTGAAAAGTTAAGTCCAAAAAGGGACATAACTCTGCTAAAATGCAACCCAGAGTTATGGTTTTTATGTCTGTGAGTTCCATTGATGATGATGAGCACATCAAATGAGTGGTTTCTTTTGTGATTTAAATTGGGGATATTTGTGTTATTCCCGCTTAATTCTGGTCAATTCAATGACATCGCGTGGTCACTGATATGGCACTATATACAAGTAGATGCTATTTTTATAAAAACTAATTGTAACTATAATGACGTCTTCCATAAATTTACTTTGTGAAATGTTGCGCTACACAAATATAAACTTACGATCTCTGAAAAATAAATTAAAAGGTGTTGTTTTTTTTTATTGAAAAGAGAGAGCGTCGAAATGCGTCTTTATGAGAATGAGACAATGCTTAAAAATGCATCTTTATGGGGGACACATTTCCAGTTTTTGTTTTTTCTGCAATGTGGAAATTGAATGTGCTAGGTTCAAAGTATTTTGATATTGAAAAGCTAAGCACTTTTAAATATTATATGGAGTTTTAAAACTAATCTCAATGCTTATTGTATCGGTAACCAGTCTCCATCTATTAATTCACTTCTGCTATATGCATTTACTCACTTTGAAAACCTTTTATTTACATTCAGAATAAAACTAATCAAGTAATATACAGTTCTCACCAAAAACAGGAACCCTCATGTAGGATATTAAAATGGAAACCATAGCAATATCTCCTTTCAGCTTCTTCCTCAGTAACAATTTTTGTCTCCTACGTGCTGTGCAATGTACTATCAAATTTCAATTGGTGTGGATGTAAACAGAGCAAAACCTGAAAATGACAAATGCACTTGGTTAACAAGAAATGGCCACCAGCAAAACATCGGGAAAAAAAGTAATGCGTGTGTTTTGGGGGAGATTTATCATGGCTGGGGAAAGTTTTCAGGGCATTATATTTTCTATTACATTGGAAATGCTCACAATTTTATCGATAGTACCATAACGAGCTATGACATTAACAAAAAAATCATTTCATTTATGTAAGACTTATTATGACCTTGACAAAAATTAACAAGTTACAGCTTCCATTAACCCTTCATTCACAAGACCACAGTACTACATGTAAATATCAGAAAAGAAAAATCAACAATGATGCAAAGCTCTATCAATATTTTGGAGAGCTCCGGGTATGCTGTATTATCATAACTGATTCCTACAGCACATATGTATTTTGTCTTAAGAACTTGCATGTAAAATGCTGTGAAGAAAAGCGGAGCCATACTGTAGCTGACTGCCCATGCCAGAGGGTGCGAGTTCAATCCCCTGCTCGACCCAATGCTTCTCATAAAACAAGACTGGTTCTACCCAAGAAATGGACTCGAGAGCAGTTCAAATAAGCTTAGCTTTCATTGCAATCTCGAGCTAAAATAAATTAGTATAAACTACGAAAAAAAACACACAAAAAGGTAATCAGTTTTAAGAAACATATATACAAAATAAATTTTCGAATAGTTTACAGTAATTCACCTATTTTGTATATAGATCTTACCAATATCATTGTCTTTTTTTTTATGAAAAGGTCACTCTAAGGGAAGATATGTATGATTTCATTTTGATTGTAATTAGTGCCAGATGGATGAATCTTAATTGAGCCAACATTATGTGATTGAAAAGAAAAGATAAAAAAATATAACTGCCAGCCAATTAACAACAAATAAAAAAATCATTTAAGATATTGGTTATTCGAAGTTTCAGAACGCTTTAGTATGTAATTATCATGATAGCTTTGATATTGGGTACGTGCGTACGTGCATCTGATCAGTCGTTCACAATTAATATAACAATTTAATTACTATAATGTAGGCAGAGTTGCATGGCAATCTTCAAAACAGATACCCATGGTGAGAACCACATGTGTGTCAATGAATAGTTAATTGGTGATTTATTGGTCCATTGATCATGAAGAACCCTGCTGGTGTGTAATTTTCATTTTGCGTATAATTTGTGCCAGATGAATGGATCTTGATTTAACCTGCGGCATGTGATTAGATAAAAAATATATTTAGTCAAAATCAGTACTGAAAAATGCAGATTTTTTTATAATATTTTTATTATCATCATTATTATTAATATTTATTATTGATATTATTATTATTATTGTAGCATTTTAATTTATTATTATTTATTACTATTATTAATGTAGCATTTTATTTTATTATTTAATACTATTATTACTTATATTATTATTACTATTATTGTTATTGTTGCTATATTACTTTATTATTATAGTATTATATTATATTATTATTATCTGAGTATTTTTTTTTCTTTATTATTATTATTATTAGTATTATTGTTGTCATTTCTTACTTGTTGCCCCTTTCACAGCTTTTATAATGGCTTAATTGTTACGTGGTTATGTGCATGTGATCAAGCGTATCGATTTTGAAGGAAAGCGGGAAAACAATATATTTACTATTTTATAGGCAGTGAATACATGTTCTTTTTTGTTTATTTAAACCTTCCTCATGATCAAAAGTTGTTCCTATTCTTACGTTCTTTAGTCAATATAAAATCACCACCTAAAAAAGGTCACCTAGAAATTTAAGTTTACTATTTTTTATTTTCTGTGTCTATCGTGTTATTTCGGCCTATCATGTTATTTTGGCATACATAATTTATTTTACATTAATTTAATTTAGCTTGATTGTGAAGTAAGCTTGGAGCTTATGCATATCATTCTCCAGTGCATTCCCAGATCTGGTACTGAATCGTGTTTTGAGAGGTCAGGTAGAGCCTGGGTCAAACTCGCGACCTCTGCCGTCTGAAGCCAGCACCCTATCCGCTGTACTACTGACCCACTTTATATTTTAGAATACAATTAATTTATTACTATTATTTGCATATTTTAATGAGATGTGCACAAGCATAATGTTTCCACTTTAATTGCAATATAACAGTTTTACGTACATTTGTTCACAACTAAGCACAAACTTGGTATAACTATGTTTGGGAAAAATATAAAACTAAAGTCCAAATTAAATTGAAAATTGGTAATTTTTTTTTTGCCAAAATACTCAAACAAATAGAATCATAATCATATAATTTTCCGCATATCTTTGTTTTGTTTGATTCACGCATGCTTTGATATTTTTGTATTTGGAGTATATGCTTAAATTGAAATAAAGTACATGTTTTGTATGTTCTATAACTAATTTATATCAAAATAACACGGCAAATAGTTCATATTACATCTTTTCGAATTGTTATAATTATTTATATTTTTGTTGCGCAAACCAAATCATGTTTAAACAAATTGCAACTAAATTGGCCTTGAAACCGTAGATAACCATTGATGTGTCATCTTTTGTATAATAGGTATTTAACCCTTTACTTCATATAGATGCCTTTGGACACCTCTAATATAGACGCCTTTGGATATCTTATATGGAAGGCTTTTGAATTATTGGATGAATTATGTTTATATTAACTGACAGAGTGGTAAACAGTGCAGGAAGTGTTCAGATTGCTCGCACTGTTTTCAAAGGCCTCCTGTGAATGGTGTGGGAAAACTCGTATCTATGGAGTACATTATTGTATTGATCAGCTAAATATTGATATTTTTGCTATAACTGACAAATTGTTGACCAAAATTAGTTTTATCATGCGTTTAACAATAAAACATTTATATAAACTACATGGTTTATATTTATGTGAAAGAAAATTTCTTTTTTATCTCGATTTTAATTATCGACTTCACGATCAAATATTAAAAAAGAGTGTATCCGACTGAACGAGTGCACTCAGTAGTACACGAATAATTCTGTTATCAGTTAACTTACTGTGTCTAGCGTATACTGCATATACTGGACATCTGAGTGCACTCGGCGTATCTGAGTGCATTCAGCATGTCTGAGTGCACTCGATCTATTTCATGCGTTCAGGAGTGCGTTTATTATTCAAAATCCAGCGTTCACTTACGGTCCAGGTCCGCTCCATCAGCACTCAATATAGGCTCCGTTCGCATTCCGTCTGCGCTACGCTAGCGCTCCCCTTACGCTCTGAGTGCACTCCGTTTGCGTGCAATTGGGGTACTTGAGCGACCGATTGAAGACTTTTGGCAATAAAGAAAGCTGCAATCAACGACAGCCACTGCCTACCAAGAAATGTTATTGGGTGATAGTTGTACGACAGGTTGCCAAATGCTGTACGAAAATTGTATGATCATCAAAACGTGTAAGAAACGGATGGCTGACCGCTTGTCCTATTTTCGGCTGGTTGCAGATTTATGGCCTATGTAAGTACGGCGCTCGGCAATCTTTGAAAGATTACTAACAGCCTCATGACTAGAGTTGAAGAGGAAACATATCTTCCATTTCCACCAAGACAGCTACAGATGCTTGGATTTATGTTGTAACAGGAAGGACTTTCATCACCACTGAAGATCAGTCTGAGAACTGTTGCCCACCATCTGACAACCGATTAAAGACAAGAAAAACCTTCTACTGACCAAACTGGTTGGCAAAAGGTTGTCGATGCAGCAGCAACAACTTCCAACTGATCAAATTGTACCCAAAAACAACCATTCCGCGAACCTTGACAACACTTTACAGACTGCCAACAACCTCTCCATGATCTCTGAAAACCAACTACAGACCAGTGGTTGTCGGAAGTCGGCAGTCATTCATATCTGTAATGTGAATGGGGCTTAAGGAATGAAACAATATTTTTACCAATGTGTTTGTAGTTGATAATTTACAAATGGGATATTTGAGTGACTGTCAAGTGTATTAATAATTATAACAGACTTGTTGAACAGACATGTGAACCCTTCACAGTCATTGCTTCATTTTGAACAAATCATACCTTTTGAACATGCAACAAATACAATGCATCTCTTTACAAATTTCTTCTAATCAGATTTAACTTTATTAATAGGGATCTATATAGTTACATGAGTTTAGATACTGAGGGATTTTTAACAGTTTCCATGGTGCATACTGTATTTGGCATACTGTTCAAAGTATTTCATGGTAACAGCTGAAGGTCCCAGAGGAAGTGACCCTACAACCAGATATATTCTTATGGTCTAGATCTCCAAAGCGAGTAATCCTGGTAGAGCTCACAGTGCCTTGGGAGGAGAGAACAGACGAAGCTTATGAACTGAATAATGCGAAGTACCAAGACCTAGCCTACACATGTAGGGACAGAGGTTGGAAGACATGTGTCTTCCCAGTAGAGGTTGGTTGCAGCGGCTTTCCATCACAGTCAGTATGGAGAATGCTTGGAACTTTGGGCATTAAAGCAAGAGCCCCGGAAGACCACAGTCTATGCTCTTGGTAAAGCTGCAGAGAGTGACCAGTTGGCTGTGGCTATAGTGAACCAACTTGGCAGCCAACATGGGCAAGGTAGTGTCTGATCACCAGTACCTGCCCCTCCACCTAGAGGATGTACTGAGCATAAGAGGGCAAAACATCCGATGACAGGTGGAGCTTCGGCTGACGAAGTCTATGTTAATCAGTAAATCTTAATCTACATATCATTACATCACAATCATCATTTCTATTTTCAGGATTGGAGATGACTGGAGATTTGAAGACGCCATGTGTGATAATTATGGTTGTCAGGTGATGGCGTATGATCCAAGGTTTGTGTTATTATAGATGTCAGATGATGGGGTATGATCCAAAGTTTATGTTATTATGGTTGTCAGGTGATGGGGTATGATCCAAGGTTTGTGTTATTATGGTTGTCAGGTGATGGGGTATGATCCAGGATTTGTGTTATTGTGGTTGTCAGGTGATGGGGTATGATCCAAGGTTTGTGTTATTTTGGTTGTCAGTTGATGGTGTATGATCCAAGGTTTGTGTAATTGTGGTTGTCAGGTGATGGGGTATGATCCAGGATTTGTGTTATTGTGGTTGTCAGGTGATGGGGTATGATCCAAGGTTTGTGTTATTATGGTTGTCAGGTGATGGGGTATGATCCAAGGTTTGTGTTATTATAGATGTCAGGTGATGGTGTATGATCCAAGGTTTGTGTTATTATGGTTGTCAGGTGATGGGGTATGATCCAAGGTTTGTGTTATTATGGTTGTCAGGTGATGGGGTATGATCCAAGGTTTGTGTTATTATAGATGTCAGGGATATGGGGTATGATCCAAAGTTTGTGTTATAGATGTCAGGTGATGGGATATGATCCAAGGTTTGTGTTATTATAGATGTCAGGCGATGGTGTATGATCCAAGGTTTGTGTTATTAAAAATGTCAGGTGATGGGGTATGATCCAAGGTTTGTGTTATTATGGTTGTCAGGTGATGGCATATGAGTCAAGGTTTGTGTTATTATGGTTGTCAGGTAATGGTGTATGATTCAAGGTTTGTGTAATTGTGGTTGTCAGGTAATGGGGTATGATCCAAGGTTTCTGTTATTATAGATGTCAGGTGATGGTGTATGTTCCAAGGTTTGTGTTATTATAGATGTCAGGTGATGGGGTATGATCCAGGATTTGTGTTATTGTGGTTGTCAGGTGATGGGATATGATGTAAGGTTTGTGTTATTATGGTTGTCAGGTGATGGGGTATGATCCAAGGTTTGTGTTATTATGGTTGTCAGGTGATTGCATATGATCCAAGGTTTGTGTTATTATGGTTGTCAGGTAATGGGGTATGATCCAAGGTTTGTGTTATTATAGATGTCAGGTGATGGTGTATGATCCAAGGTTTGTGTTATTATAGATGTCAGGTGATGGGGTATGATCCAAGGTTTGTGTTATTATAGATGTCAAGTGATGGGGTATGATCCAAGGTTTGTGTTATTATAGATGTCAGGTGATGGTGTATGATCCAAGTTTTGTGTTATTAAAGATGTCAGGTGATGGGGTATGATCTAAGGTTTGTGTTATTGTGGTTGTCAGGTGATGGGGTATGATCCAAAATTTGTGTTTTTATAGATGTCAGGTGATGGTGTATGATCCAACGTTTGTGTTATTATAGATGTCAGGGGATGGGGTATGATCCAAGGTTTGTGTTATTATAGATGTCAGGTGATGGGGTATGATCCAAGGTTTGTGTTATTATAGATATCAGGTGATGGGGTATGATCCAAGGTTTGTGTTATTATAGATGTCAGGTGATGGTGTATGATCCAATGTTTGTGTTATTAAAGATGTCATGTGATGGGTTATGATCCAAGGTTTGTGTTATTGTGGTTGTCAGGCGATGGGGTATGATCCAAAATTTGTGTTATTATAGATGTCAGGTGATGGTGTATGATTCAACGTTTGTGTTATTATAGATGTCAGGGTATGGGGTATGATCCAAGGTTTGTGTTATTATAGATGTCAGGTGATGGGGTATGATCAAAGGTTTGTGTTATTATGGTGGTCAGGTGATGGGGGTATGATCCAAAGTTTGTGTTATTATAGATTTCAGGTGATGGGGTATGATCCAAGGTTTGTGTTATTATGGTTGTCAGGGGATTGCCTATGATCCAAGGTTTGTGTTATTTGGTTGTCAGGTGTGGCGTATTATCCAAGGTTTGTAACGGTTGTCAAGTAGTTCCTTGTATTACAAGGTTTGTGTTATTGTGGTTTGCAGGTGATGGAGTATGATTGAAGGTTTGTGCTATTTTGTTTGTTAGGTGATGGTGTGTGATGCAAGGTTTGTGTTATTATGGTTGTCAGGCAATGGTCCAAGGTTTGTGTTATTATGGTTGTCAGGCAATTGTCCAAGGTTTGTTGTACTATGGTTGTTAGGTGATGGAGTATGATCGAAGGTGTGTGTTATAATGGTTATGAGGTGATAGCTTATGATCAAAGGTTTGTGTTATTATAGATGTTGGGTGATGGTGTATGATCCAAGGTGTGTGTTATTATAGATGTCAGGTGATGGGGTATGATCCAAGATTTGTGTTATTATGGTTGTAAGGTGATTGAGTATGATCCAAGGTTTGTTATAGTTGTCGGGTAATGGTGTATGATCCAAGGTTTGTGTTATTATGGTTGTCAGGTGATGGGGTATGATCCAAGGTTTGTGCTATTATGGTTGTCAGGTGATGGGGTATAATCCAAGGTTTGTGCTATTATGGTTGTCAGGTGATGGCTTATGATCGAAGGTTTGTTGTTATTGTCAAGTGATAGCTTTTTTTCTAAGGTTTGTGTTACTGTGGTTGGCAGGTGATGGGGTATGATCCAAGGTTTGTGTTATTGTGGTTGTCAGGTAATGACATATGATCCAAGGTTTGTGTTATTATGGTTGTCAGGTGATTGTGTATGATCCAAGGTTTGTGTTATTGTGGTTGTCAGGTAATGACATATGATCCAAAGTTTGTGTTATTATGGTTGCCAGGTAATGGTGTATGATCCAATGTTTGTGTTATTATGGTTGTCAGGTGATTGCGTATGATACAAGGTTTGTGTTATTATGGTTGTCAGGTGATGGGGTATGATCCAAGGTTTGTGTTATTATGGTTGTCAGGTCATGGGGTATGATCCAAGGTTTGTGTTATTATGGTTGTCAGGTGATTGCGTAAGATCCAAAGTTTGTGTTATTATGGTTGTCAGGTGATGGTGAATGATCCAAGGTTTGTGTTATTATGGTTATCAGGTGATGGGGTATGATCCGAAGTTTGTGTTATTATGGTTGTCAGGTGATGGCATATGATTCAAGGTTTGTGTTATTATGGTTGTCAGGTGATGGGGAATGATCCATGGTTTGTGTTATTATGGTTGTCAGGTAATGGCATATGATCCAAGGTTTGTGTTATTATAGATGTCAGGTGATGGTGTATGATCCAAAGTTTGTGTTATTAAAGATGTCAGGTGATGGGGTATGATCCAAGGTTTGTGTAATTGTGGTTGTCAGGTGATGGTGAATGATCCAAGGTTTGTGTTATTATGGTTGTCAGGTAATGGCATATGACCCAAAGTTTGTGTTATTATGGTTGCCAGGTAATTGTGTATGATCCAAGGTTTGTGTTATTATGGTTGTCAGGTGATGGGGTATGATCCAAGGTTTGTGTTATTATGGTTGTCAGGTGATTGCGTATGATCCAAGGTTTGTGTTATTATGGTTGTCAGGTGATTGTGTATGATCCAAGGTTTGTGTTATTATGGTTGTCAGGTGATTGCGTATGATCCAAGGTTTGTGTTATTATGGTTGTCAGGTGATGGGGAATGATCCAAGGTTTGTGTTATTATGGTTTTCAGGTTATTGCCTATGATTCAAGGTTTGTGTTATTATGGTTGTCAGGTGATGTGGAATGATCCAAGGTTTGTGTTATTATGGTTGTCAGGTTATTGCATATGATTCAAGGTTTGTGTTGTTATGGTTGTCTGGTGATGGGGTATGATCCAAGGTTTATGTTATTATGGTTGTCAGGTGATGGGGTATGATCCAAGGTTTGTGTTACAGTATTATTGTTGTCAGGTGATGGTGAATGATCCAAGGTTTGTGTTATTATAGTTATTATACCACATTTATATAGCACTCTTTCCATGCGTATAGCACATTCAAAAGTGCTTTACAGCTTACATTCAACAAATACAGAAACAACAAACATGAGACTAAACTAAACAAATTAAAATAAACAAAAAAATAAAGATAAAAATAAAAATAAAAAATAGAAATAAATATAAATATAAATATAAATAAATATAAAAATGAAAAATAAAAAATAAAAAAAACAGTTCAAAATGAGATTATTTGGTTAGTTTTCAAAGTGTTGTACAAAGAAGTGAGATTTTAACAGACGTTTAAATGTTTCAAGTTTCTCAGCATCTCTAATGTTTATTAGGAGAGGTTTCCTTAGTCTCGGAGCAGTGTATGAAAAGCTGCGGTTGCCATACATCACGGTTCTAGTCTTTGGCAAAACTAATGACAGAGAGTCATTTGATCTTAGACTCTGTGGCGGCCCGTAAACCTTCAGCATGTCCTTGATATAGGCTGGGGCATGATTATGCAGAGCTTTGAAAGTATGAGTCAGAATTTTGTACTGTATTCTGTATCACACAGGTAACCATTGTAGCTCCTTCAAAACAGGAGTGATATGTATGACTATGACGCAACGTCTTTGTTATAATACGAGCTTCCGTGCTCTGAACATGTTGTAATTTGTCCAGTATGATATTTGGAATACCAGTTGTCAGGTAATGACGTATGATCCAAGGTTTTTAATAACACACACCTTTGATCATACACCATCACCTGACAACCATAATAACACAAACCTTGAATCATACACCATCACCTGACAACCATAATAACACAAACCTTGAATCATATGCCATCACCTGACAACCATAATAACACAAACCTTGGATCATACGCCATCACCTGACAACCATAATAACACAAACCTTGGATCATACCCCATCACCTGACAACCATAATAACACAAACCTTGGATCATACGCCATCACCTGACAACCATAATAACACAAACCTCGGATCATAGGCAATCCCCTGACAACCATAATAACACAAACATTGGATCATACCCCATCACCTGACAACCATAATAACACAAACCTTGGATCATACGCCATCACCTGACAACCATAATAACACAAACCTCGGATCATAGGCAATCCCCTGACAACCATAATAACACAAACCTTTGATCATAATGGTGTATGACTGTTGGTACTTGATGATTGATGTTGATTTGTGCCTGATGACTGTTGGTACTTGATTTGTACCTGATGAATGTTGGTACTTGATTACCAATGTTTATTTGTACCTGATGACTGTTGGTACTTTATGATCAATGTTTACGTCTCAATACACAGTTACGCCCCTTTTTTCCCATGGAAGCAAGATTAAAAAATAGGCCTATGTACTTTGGTTATGAAATATTTTCAAAATGGTTTGTAGTGGCTGTGATTTCTTGCTGCAGATGAGTAGAGCAAAAGTTGGCATAGCATATACTGCAATAAGACATCACTGGTGTTAAAAATGTGACTTTTATAGGATTTCAACATATGCATGTATTTATGAGCATTTGAGGACTTTTTTTTTAAAAAAAGCTCAGGGTGTCACTGCACCCTCTTTAAAAAAAAAACAACGTGGTCAACCTACCAGTTATTTTGCATTTTTATGTGTGTATACATTCCTGCTATGATAAAAATACTTTAAAAAAAATTCTATGTAGAATTCTTTTTTTACCAATGAAATCCTAGACCTTATCTTATATAGAACAAAGAACAAAATTCAGCTGTGTAGTGAGACCTTAAGAAAAATATGATCAAAAGCTTGAAAAAAGCACCACAATGACACAGATCAATTTTTTTCTGTCAGACTATTCTCAGATGCAGTAAATTTATTGCATTTGAGTGTTTAAGGTGCCATTTCATGAGAAATCAGTGGATTTGGACAAATATTTGACAAAATTATGGCCATATATTGATGAAAATGTAAGTAAAATAAAATGGATTTGTATCAATCAGTTGTTTTACTTCTCAAGCAGTGATGCTGTGAAAAGAGTGACAATAGGCACTAGGGACTCATTTTATTGTTTCTACCAACTTAGCAATGTTTATGGTATTGACAAATTGTCAGATATTTCCATGAAGGTTAAAAACAGTCATTGTTTCTGTTTACAATTGTAGCTTTCAAGCCTAGAATCACTTTCTGTCTCCATGGAAAGGCTACAATTGCATGATCAAACCTTGTGGGCATGTTTACACTGTGTAAAATGTCCAGATTGCCTATCACAGACATTTATTTACACCACTTCAAGCATATTTTTTCATATTGACCATGTTAAAATTGTAACCCACCCACTTCATTTCTAAATAGTCAACATAATCTCTGTTGAGAAAAATGAACAAGTCCGAGTAGCCAATAATGCTTCGTGAGTTGTTGCGACATGTCGCTTGTGATTTTATTTTGTAATTTTGTCGAATATGTTGGAGAATCGTATGATTTTGTATTTTTTGGTATCTTATTTCAGTTTCTTGTACAGGTTATTGCCTTAAATTTTTATGGTAACTCAACCATTTTAGGGAATGATTATGCGCGATATCACCAAATGCTTCTGGACTATTAAGCGAAAAACTGCACATGAGTCTTTTCTTATTTCTAAATATTTAGAGTACAAAGACAACACCTAGCCTATATTGAAACTGGCAGTTGATTTAACTTTAATGTTTAAATAGCGATTTCCACATAGGATATGTTTAAAACACTGAATTTATTATGAAAAAAAGTATAGTACACTAAAATATTAAGCAATTTAGACTATGTACACAATCTTACACAATATAGAGGCATTTTCAAAGAAAACCATTCAGAAACTGAAATCTTACAATTCACGAGCTATGGAAATGTAATGGAACAAAATTTTATCTTTTAGTGGTGAAAAGCGGCCATTTTTGCTAAAAATATGAAGTTTGTCTGAAGCCATCAGTCCTTAAAATCTACATAGATAAACTTTTAAATGATCTTTTTGTTCAGATAATTATCTAAAGTTGTTGCGAGTCAAATTTTGTCGACAAAGTGGCACACACTGTCTCCCTTAATGTCTCACTACATAGTTACGCCCCTTTTTTCCCCACGGTAGCAAGATTCTTACTCTTAAAAAATAGGCCTATGTACTTTGGTTATGAAATATTTTCAAAATGGTTTGTAGTGGCTGTGGTTTCTTGCTGCAGATGAGTAGAGCAAATGTTGGCATAGCATATACTGCAATAAGTTATCACTGATGTTAAAAATGTGACTTTTATAGAATTTCAACATGTGCATGTATTTATGAGCATTTGAGGACCTTTTTTTTCAAAATAGCTCAGGATGTCACTGCACCCTCTTTAAAAAAAAAAACCAAAGTGGTAAACCTACCAGTTATTTTGCATTTTTATGTGTGTATACATTCCTGCTATGAAAAAAAAAATACTTCTATGTGGAATTCTTTTTTTACCAGGGAAATCCTAGACCTTATTTTATATAGAACAAAGAACAAAATTCAACTGTGTAGTGAGACCTTTATTTGTACCTGATGACTGTTGGTACTTGATAATGAATGTTTATTTCTACCTGATGACTGTTGGTATTTGATGATGTATGTTAATTTTTACCTAATGACTGTTGGTACTTGATGATGGATGTTTATTTCTACCTGATGACTGTTGGTACTTGATGATGAATGTTTATTTCTACCTGATGACTGTTGGTATTTGATGATAAATGTTTATTTGTACCTGATGACTGTTAGTATTTGATGATGAATGTTTATTTGTACCTGATGACTGTTGGTACTTGATGATGAATGTTTATTTGAACCTGATAACTGTTGGTACTTGATAATGTATGTTAATTTTTACCTTATGACTGTTGGTATTTGATGATGTATGTTAATTTTTAACTGATGACTGTTGGTACTTGATGATGGATGTTTATTTGTACCTGATGACTATTGCTATTTGATGATGAATGTTTATTTGTACCTGATGACTGTTGGTATTTGATGATGTATGTTAATTTTTACCTGATGACTGTTGGTATTTGATGATGTATATTAATTTTTACCTGATGACTGTTGGTACTTGATGATGAATGTTTATTTCTACCTGATGACTGTTGGTACTTGATGATGAATGTTTATTTCTACCTGATGACTGTTGGTATTTGATGATGGATGTTTATTTGTACCTGATGACTGTTGGTATTTGATGATGAATGTTTATTTGTACCTGATGACTGTTGGCACTTGATGATGAATGTTTATTTGTACTTGATGACTGTTGGTATTTGATGATGTATGTTAATTTTTACCTGATGACTGTTGGTATTTGATGATGTCTGTTAACTTTTACCTGATGACTGTTGGTACTTGATGATGAATGTTTATTTGTACCTGATGACTGTTAGTATTTGATGATGTATGTTAATTTTTACCTGATGACTGTTGGTATTTGATGATGAATGTTAATTTTTACCTGATGACTGTTGGTACTTGATGATGGATGTTTATTTGTACCTGATGACTGATGGTATTTGATGATGAATGTTTATTTGTACCTGATGACTGATGGTATTTGATGATGTATGTTAATTTTTACCTGATGACTGTCGGTACTTGATGATGAATGTTTATTTCTACCTGATGACTGTTGGTACTTGATGATGAATGTTTATTTCTACCTGATGACTGTTGGTATTTGATGATGAATGTTTATTTCTACCTGATGACTGTTGGTATTTGATGATGCATGTTTATTTGTACCTGATGACTGTTGGTATTTAATGATGAATGTTTATTTGTACCTGATGACTGTTGGTACATTATGATGAATGTTTATTTGTACATGATGACTGTTTGTTCTTGATGATGCATATTTATTTGTACCTGATGACTGTTGGTACTTGATGATGAATGTTTATTTGTACCTGATGACTGTTGGTATTTTATGATTAATGTTTATTTGTACCTGATGACTGTTTGTAGTTGATGATGAATGTTTATTTGTACCTCATGACTGTTGAAACTTGATGATGAATGTTTATTTGTACTTTATGACTGTTGGTACTTGATGATGGATGTTTATTTTTACATGATGACTGTTGGTACTTGATGATGATTGTTTATTTGTACCTGATGACTGTTGGTACTTGATGATGGATGTTTATTTGTACCTGATGACTGTTGGTACTTGATGATGAATGTTTATTTGTACCTGATGACTGTTGGTACTTGATGATGAATGTTAATTTGTACCTGATGACTGTTGGTACTTGATGATGAATGTTTATTTGTACCGTATGACTGATGGTATTTGATGATAAATGTTTATTTGTACCTGATGACTGTTGGTACATGATTAAATATGTTTATTTGTACCTGATGACTGTTGGTACTTGATGATGGATGTTTATTTGTACCTGATGACTGTTGGTACTTGATGATGAATGTTTATTTGTACCTGATGACTGTTAGTATTTGATGATGTATGTTAATTTTTACCTGATGACTGTTGGTACTTGATGATGAATGTTTATTTCTACCTGATGACTGTTGGTATTTGATGATGAATGTTTATTTCTACCTGATGACTGTTGGTATTTGATGATGAATGTTTATTTCTACCTGATGACTGTTGGTATTTGATGATGCATGTTTATTTGTACCTGATGACTGTTGGTATTTAATGATGAATGTTTATTTGTACCTGATGACTGTTGGTACATTATGATGAATGTTTATTTGTACATGATGACTGTTGGTTCTTGATGATGCATGTTTATTTGTACCTGATGACTGTTGGTACTTGATGATGAATGTTTATTTGTACCTGATGACTGTTGGTATTTTATGATGAATGTTTATTTGTACCTGATGACTGTTTGTAGTTGATGATGAATGTTTATTTGTACCTCATGACTGTTGAAACTTGATGATGAATGTTTATTTGTACTTTATGACTGTTGGTACTTGATGATGGATGTTTATTTTTACCTGATGACTGTTGGTACTTGATGATGGATGTTTATTTGTACCTGATGACTGTTGGTACTTGATGATGGATGTTTATTTGTACCTGATGACTGTTGGTACTTGATGATGATTGTTTATTTGTACATGATGACTGTTGGTACTTGATGATGGATGTTTATCTGTACCTGATTACTGTTGGTACTTGATGATGAATGTTTATTTGTACCTGATGACTGTTGGTACTTGATGATGAATGTTGATTTGTACCTGATGACTGTTGGAACTTGATGATGAATGTTTATTTGTACCGTATGACTGATGGTATTAGATGATAAATGTTTATTTGTACCTGATGACTGTTGGTACATGATTAAATATGTTTATTTGTACCTGATGACTGTTGGTACTTGATTATATATATGTTTATTTGTACTTTATGACTGATGGTATTTGTTGATGAACGTTTATTTGTACCTGATGATGATTGGTACTTGATTATATATATTTATTTGTACTTTATGACTGATGGTATTTGTTGATGAACGTTTATTTGTACCTGATGATGGTTGGTACTTGATTATGTATTTTTATTTATACCTGATGACTGTTGGTACTTGGTTATATAAGTTTATTTGTATCTTATGACTGTCAGTATTTGGTTATATATGTTTATTTGTATCTTATGACTGTTGGTACTTGATGATCAATGTTGATTTGTACCTCATGACTGTTGATACTTGATGATGAATGTTTATTTGTACGTGATGACTGCTGGTACTTGATGATTAATGTTTATTTTTACCTGATGACTGTTGGTACTTGATGATGGATGTTTATTTCTACCTGATGACTGTTGGTACTTGATGATGAATGTTTATTTGTACCTGATGAGTGTTGGTACTTGATGATGATTGTTTATTTGTACATGATGACTGTTGGTACTTGATGATGAATGTTTATTTGTATCTGATGACTGTTGGTACTTGATGATGAATGTTTATTTGTACCTGATGACTGTTGGTACATGATGATAAATGTTTATTTGTAACTGATGACTGTTGGTACTTGATGATGAATGTTTATTTCTACCTGATGACTGTTGGTTATTGTTGATTAATGTTTATTTGTACTTGATGACTGTTAGTACTATATGAAGGATGATTATTTGTACCTGATGATTGTTGGTACTTGATAATGAATGTTTATTTCTACCTTATGACTGTTGGTACATGATGATTGATGTTTATTTGAACCTTATGACTGTTGGTACTTGATGATGAATGTTTATTTGTACCTTATGACTGTTGGTACTTGATGATGAATATTTATTTGTACATTATGACTGTTGGTACTTCATGATGGATGTTTATTTGTACCTGATGTCTGTTGGTACTTGATGATGGATGTTTATTTGTACATGATGACTGTTGGTACTTGATGATGAATGTTTATTTGTACCTTTTGACTGTTAGTACTTGATGATGAATGTTTATTTGTACATAATGTCTGTTGGTACTTGATGATGAATGTTTATTTGTACCTCATGACTGTTGGTACTTAATGATGGATGTTTATTTGTACCTCATGACTGTTGGTAGTTGATGATGAATGTTTATTTGTACCTGTTGACTGTTGGTACTTAATGATCAATGTTTATTTGTACCTTATGAATGTTGGTACTTGATGATAAATGTTTATTTGTACCTCATGACAGTTGGTACTTGATGATGGATGTTTATTTGTACCTGATGACTGTTGGTACTTGATGATGAATGTTTATTTGTACCTGATGACTTTTGGTACTTGATGATGAATTTTTATTTGTACATGATGACTGTTGGTACTTGATGGTGAATGTTTATTTATACGTCATGTTTGTCGGTACATGATGATGGATGTTTATTGGTACATGATGACTGTTTGTACTTGATGATGCATGTTTATTTGTACCTAATGACTGTTGGTACTTGATGATAAATGTTTATTTGTACATGATGATTGTTGGTACTTGATGATGCATGTTTATTTGTATCTGATGACTGTTGGTACTTGATGATGAATGTTTATTTGTACATGAATGTTGGTACTTGATTATGAATGTTTATTTGTACATGATGACTGTTGGTACTTGATGATGAATGTTTATTTGTACATGATGACTGTTGGTACTTGATGATGCATGTTTATTTCTTCCTGATGATTGTTTGTACTTGATGATGAATGTTTATTTGTACATGATGAATATTGGTACTTGATGATGAATGTTTATTTGTACTTGATGAGTGTTAATACTTGATGATGTACGTTTATTTGTACCTGATGACTGTTGGTACTTGATGATGGATGTTTATTTGTACCTGATGACTGTTGGTACTTGATCATTGATGTTAATTTGTACCTGATGACTGTTGATACTTGATGATAAAAGTTTATTTGTACATGATGACTGTTGGTACTTGATGATGAATGTTTATTTGTACCTGTTGACTGTTGGTACTTGATAATAAATGTTTATTTGTACCTGATGAATGTTGGTACTTGATGATCAATGTTTATTTGTACCTGATGACTTTTGGTACTTGATGATGGATGTTTATTTGTACCTGATGACTGTTGGTACTTGATGATTGATGTTTATTTGTACCTGATGACTGTTAGTACTTGATGATGGATGTTTATTTGTACCTGATGACTGTTGGTTCTTGATGGTGAATGTTTATTTGTACGTGATGACTGTTGGTACTTGATGATCAATATTTATTTGTACCTGATGACTGTTGGTACTTGATGATCAATATTTATTTGTACCTGATGACTGTTGGTACTTGATGATGGATGTTTATTTGTACCTGATGACTGTTGGTACTTGATGATGGATGTTTGACTGTTGGTACTTAATGATGAATGTTTATTTGTACCTGATGACTGTTGGTACTTGATGATGAATGTTTATTTGTACCTGATGACTTTTGGTACTTGATGATGGATGTTTATTTGTACCTGATGACTGTTGGTACTTGATGATGGATGTTTATTTGTACCTGATGACTGTTGGTACTTGATGATGGATGTTTATTTGTACCTCATGACTTTTGGTACTTGATGATGGATGTTTATTTGTACCTTATGACTGTTGGTACTGGATGATCAATGTTTATTTGTACATTATGACTGTTGGTTCTTGATGATGAATGTTTATTTGTACCTCATTATTGTTGGATGTTTACTTGTACATGTACTTCATGACTGTTGGTACTTGATGATGAATTTTTATTTGTACCTCATGACTGTTGGTACTTGATGATGGATGTTTATGTGTACATCATGACTGTTGGTACTTGATGATGAATGTTTATTTGTACATGATGACTGTTGGTACTTGATGATGAATGTTTTTTTGTACCTTATGACTGTTGGTACCTGATGATGAATGTTTATTTGTACATGATGACTGTTGGTTCTTGGTGATCAATGTTAATTTGTACCTGATGACTGTTGGTACTTGATGATGGATGTTTATTTGTACATGATGACTTTTGGTATTTTATGATGGATGTTTATTTGTACATGATGATTGTTGGTACTTGGTGATGGATGTTTATTTGTACCTGATGAATGTTGGTACTTGATGATGGATGTTTATTTGTACATGATGACTGTTGGTACTTGATGATGAATGTTTATTTCAACTTGACGTCTGTTGGTTCTGGATGATGAATGTTTATTTGTACCTGATGACTGTTGGTACTTGATGATGGATGTTTGACTGTTGGTACTTAATGATGAATGTTTATTTGTACCTGATGAATGTTGGTACTTGATGATGGACATTTATTAGTACATGGTGACTGTTAGTACTTGATAATGAATGTTTTTTTGTACCTGATGACTGTTGGTACTTGATGATGAATGTTTATTTGTACTTCATGACTGTTGATACTTGATGATGGATGTTTATTTGTACCTGATAACTGTTGGTACTTGATGATTAATGTTGATTTGTACCTCATGACTGTAGGTATTTGATGATGAATGTTTATTTGGTCCTGATGACTGTTGGTACTTGATGATCAATGTTGATTTGTACCTCATGACTGTTGATACTTGATGATGGATGTTTATTTGTACCTGATGACTGTTGTTACTTGATAATTAATGTTGATTTGTACCTCATGACTGTAGGTATTTGATGATGAATGTTTATTTGTACATGATGACTGCTGGTACTTGATGATGGATGTTTATTTGTACATGTACATGATGACTGTTGGTACTTGATGATGAATGTTTATTTCTACCTGACGACTGTTGGTACTGGATGATGAATGTTTATTTGTACCTGATGACTGTTGGTACTTGATGATGGATGTTTATTTGTACCTGATGACTGTTGGTACTTGATGATGGATGTTTGACTGTTGGTACTTGATGATGAATGTTTATTTGTACCTGATGAATGTTGGTACTTGATGATGGACGTTTATTTGTACATGATGACTGCTGGTACTTGATGATGGATGTTTATTTGTACATGATGACTGTTGGTACTTGATAATGAATGTTTATTTGTACCTGATGACTGTTGGTACTTGTTGATGAATGTTTATTTGTACCTGAAGACTGTTGGAACTTGATGATGAATGTTTACTTGTACCTCATGACTGTTGATACTTGATGATGGATGTTTATTTGTACCTGATGACTGTTGGTACTTGATGATGGATCTTTATTTGTACATGATGACTGTTGGTACTTGATGATGGATGTTTATTTGTAAATGATGACTGTTGGTACTTGATGATGGATGTTTGACTGTTGGTTCTTGATGATTAATGATTATTTGTACCTGATGACTGTTGGTACTTGATGATGGATGTTTATTTGTACATGATGACTGTTGGTACTTGATGATGAATGTTTATTTGTACCTGATGACTGTTGGTACTTGATGATCAATGTTAATTTGTACCTGATGACTGTTGGTACTTGATGATGAATGTTTATTTGTACCTGATGACTGTTGGTACTTGACGATGCATGTTCATTTGTACCTGATAACTGTTGGTACTTGATGACCAATGTTAATTGGTACCTCATGACTGTTGATACTTGATGATGGATGTTTATTTGTACCTCATGACTGTTGTTACTTGATGATTAATGTTGATTTGTACCTCATGGCTGAAGGTATTTGATGATGAATGTTTATTTGTACCTGATGACTGTTGGCACTTGATGATTAATGTTTATTTGTACCTGATGACTGTTGGTACTTGATGATGAATGTTTATTTGTACCCGATGACTGTTGGTACTTGGTGATGGATGTTTATTTGTACCTGATGACTGTTGGTGTTTGATGATGAATGTTTATTTGTACCTGATGACTGTTGGTACTTGATGATGAATGTTTATTTGTACCTGATGACTGTTGGTTCTTGGTGATGAATGTTTATTTGTACCTAATGACTGTTGGTACTTGATGATGGATGTTTATTTGTACCTCATGACTTTTGGTACTTGATGATGGATGTTTATTTGTACCTGATGGCTGTTGGTACTTGATGATGGATGTTTATTTGAACCTCATGACTGTTAGTACTTGATGATGGATGTTTATTTGTACCTGATGACTGTTGGTTCTTGATGGTGAATGTTTATTTGTACGTGATGACTGTTGGTACTTGATGATGAATATTTATTTGTACCTGATGACTGTTGGTACTTGATGATGAATATTTATTTGTACCTGATGACTGTTGGTACTTGATGATGGATGTTTATTTGTACCTGATGACTGTTGGTACTTGATGATGGATGTTTGACTGTTGGTACTTAATGATGAATGTTTATTTGTACCTGATGACTGTTGGTACTTGATGATGAATGTTTATTTGTACCTGATGACTGTTGGTACTTGATGATGGATGTTTATTTGTACCTGATGACTGTTGGTACTTGATGATGGATGTTTATTTGTACCTGATGACTGTTGGTACTTGATGATGGATGTTTATTTGTACCTTATGACTTTTGGTACTTCATGATGGATGTTTATTTGTACCTTATGACTGTTGGTACTGGATGATCAATGTTTATTTGTACATTATGACTGTTGGTTCTTGATGATGAATGTTTATTTGTACCTCATGATTGTTGGATGTTTACTTGTACATGTACTTCATGACTGTTGGTACTTGATGATGAATTCTTATTTGTACCTCATGAGTGTTGGTACTTGATGATGGATGTTTATATGTACATCATGACTGTTGGTACTTGATGATGAATGTTTATTTGTACATGATGACTGTTGGTACTTGATGATGAATGTTTATTTGTACCTTATGACTGTTGGTACCTGATGATGAATGTTTATTTGTACATGATGACTGTTGGTTCTTGATGATCAATGTTAATTTGTACCTGATGACTGTTGGTACTTGATGATGGATGTTTATTTGTACATGATGACTTTTGGTATTTGATGATGGATGTTTATTTGTACATGATGATTGTTGGTACTTGGTGATGGATGTTTATTTGTACCTCATGACTGTTGATACTTGATGATGGATGTTTATTTGTACCTGATGACTGTTGGTACTTGATGATGGATCTTTATTTGTACATGATGACTGTTGGTACTTGATGATGGATGTTTATTTGTACCTGATGACTGTTGTTACTTGATAATTAATGTTGATTTGTACCTCATGACTGTAGGTATTTGATGATGAATGTTTATTTGTACATGATGACTGCTGGTACTTGATGATGGATGTTTATTTGTACATGTACATGATGACTGTTGGTACTTGATGATGAATGTTTATTTCTACCTGACGACTGTTGGTGCTGGATGATGAATGTTTATTTGTACCTGATGACTGTTGGTACTTGATGATGGATGTTTATTTGTACCTGATGACTGTTGGTACTTGATGATGGATGTTTGACTGTTAGTACTTGATGATGGATGTTTATTTGTACCTGATGTCTGTTGGTACTTGATGATGGATGTTTATTTGTACATGATGACTGTTGGTACTTGGTGATGGATGTTTATTTGTACATGATGACTGTTGGTACCTGATAATGAATGTTTATTTGTACCTGATGACTGTTGGTACTTGTTGATGAATGTTTATTTGTACCTGAAGACTGTTGGTACTTGATGATGAATGTTTACTTGTACCTCATGACTGTTGATACTTGATGATGGATGTTTATTTGTACCTGATGACTGTTGGTACTTGATGATGGATGTTTATTTGTACATGATGACTGTTGGTACTTGATGATGGATGTTTATTTGTACATGATGACTGTTGGTACTTGATGATGGATGTTTGACTGTTGGTACTTGATGATTAATGTTTATTTGTACCTGATGACTGTTGGTACTTGATGATGGATGTTTATTTGTACATGATGACTGTTGGTACTTGATGATGAATGTTTATTTGTACCTGATGACTGTTGGTACTTGATGATCAATGTTAATTTGTACCTGATGACTGTTGGTACTTGATGATGAATGTTTATTTGTACCTGATGACTGTTAGTACTTGATGATGCATGTTCATTTGTACCTGATAACTGTTGGTACTTGATGACAAATGTTGATTTGTACCTCATGACTGTTGATACTTGATGATGGATGTTTATTTGTACCTCATGACTTGTTACTTGATGATTAATGTTGATTTGTACCTCATGGCTGAAGGTATTTGATGATGAATGTTTATTTGTACCTGATGACTGTTGGCACTTGATGATTAATGTTTATTTGTACCTGATGACTGTTGGTACTTGATGATGGATGTTTATTTGTACCCGATGACTGTTGGTACTTGGTGATGGATGTTTATTTGTACTTGATGACTGTTGGTGTTTGATGATGAATGTTTATTTGTACCTGATGACTGTTGGTACTTGATGATGAATGTTTATTTGTACCTGATGACTGTTGGTTCTTGATAATGGATGTTTATTTGTACCTCATGACTGTTGGTACTTGATGATGAATGTTTATTTGTACATGATGACTGTTGGTACATGATGATGGATGTTTATTTGAACCTCATGACTGTTGGTACTTGATGATGAATGTTTATTTGTACCTAATGACTGTTAGTACTTGATGATGAATGTTTATTTGTACATCATGACTGTCGGTACTTGATGATGGATGTTTATTTGTACCTGATGTCTGTTGGTACTTGATGATGGATGTTTATTTGTACATGATGACTGTTGGTACTTGATGATGAATGTTTATTTGTGCATGATGAATGTTGGTACTTGATGATGAATGTTTATTTGTACATGATGACTGTTGGTACTTGATGATGAATGTTAATTTGTACATGATTAATGTTGGTACTTGATGATGCATGTTTATTTGTTCCTGATGAATGTTGGTATTTAATGATGAATGTTTGTACCTGATGTCTGTTGGTACTTGATGATGGATGTTTATTTGTACATGATGACTGTTGGTACTTGATGATGAATGTTTATTTGTACATGATGACTGTTGGTACTTGATGATGAATGTTTATTTATACCTCATGACTGTTGGTACTTGATGGTGGATGTTTATTTGTACCTCATGACTGTTGGTACTTGATGATGAATGTTTATTTGTACTTGTTGACTGTTGGTACTTGATGATCAATGTTTATTTGTACCTGATGACTGTTGGTACTTGATGATGGATGTTTATTTGTACCTGATGACTGTTGGTAGTTGATGATGGATGTTTATTTGTACCTAATGACTGTTGGTAATTGATGATGGATGTTTATTTGTACCTGATGACTGTTGATAATTGATGATGAATATTTATTTGTACTTGATGACTGTTGGTACTTGATGATGAATGTTTATTTGTACCTGATGACTGTTGGTACTTGATGATGGATGTTTATTTGTACCTGATGACTGTTGGTACTTGATGATCAATGTTTATTTGTACCTCATGACTGTTGGTACTTGATGATGGATGTTTACTTGTACCTTATGACTGTTGGTACTTGATAATGAATGTATACTTGTACCTTATGACTGTTGGTACATTATGATGGATGTTTATTTGAACCTTATGACTGTTGGTACTTGATGATGAATGTTTACTTGTACCTTATGACTGTTGGTACTTGATGATGAATGTTTACTTGTACCTTATGACTATTGGTACTTGATGATGGATGTTTATTTGTACCTGATGACTGTTGGTACTTGATGATGAATGTTTATTTGTGCATGATGAATGTTGGTACTTGATGATGAATGTTTATTTGTACATGATGACTGTTGGTACTTGATGATGAATGTTAATTTGTACATGATTACTGTTGATACTTGATGATGCATGTTTATTTGTTCCTGATGAATGTTGGTACTTAATGATGAATGTTTGTTTGTACATGATGAATGTTGGTACTTGATGATGAATGTTTATTTGTACTTGATGACTGTTGATACTTGATGATGAACGTTTATTTGTACCTGATGACTGTTGGTACTTGATGATGGATGTTTATTTGTACCTGATGACTGTTGGTACTTCCTGATGACTGTTGGTACTTGATGATGGATGTTTGACTGTTGGTACTTAATGATGAATGTTTATTTGTACCTGATGACTGTTAGTACTTGATGATCAATGTTTACTTGTACCTGATGACTGTTGGTACTTGATGATGGATGTTTATTTGTACCTCATGACTTTTGGTACTTGATGATTGATATTTATTTTTACCTGATGACTGTTGGTACTTGATGATGAATTTTGTTACTTGATGATCAATGTTTATTTGTACCCAACAACTGTTGTTACTTGATGATGAATGTTTATTTGTACCTCATAACTGTTAATACTTTATTATAAACCTTTATTTGTACATGATGAATGTTGGTACCTGATGACTGTTGGTACTTGATTATATATGTTTTTTTGTACTTCATGACTGATGGTATTTGATCATGAATGTTGACTACAATGTTCTGCCTTCTCATTTCACAGTTATTTGATCAAAAGAGTCGAAAGGAAAATGAGTTAGCAGCAAGTCAGAAGATATGTTGGAGACATTTTTAGATATTTTTGTATCAGTAAAATAATCCTAGTTGCACCTTTTTGATTAATACATAAGTGTACAAACATGACATGCATCATTCATGCAGAGTGATTTATTGTATTCAAAAGTGCACCTGTTTCATTTAATTATAACTAGCAAGATTATCATTGTGTGGCCTTGTATTGTAAAAATACTTCCACAAGCCATTTCATTTTACATAATCCCAGTTTTACACAGAAGTAATACAATTGTAAGATCTGTAACAGTTTTCAAATCACTTTCGGATAAACATTTAAAGTATATTTCAGCATCCATGTTAAAGAACACAACAGAACAAAACTCATATGGTTTAAGCCACTCGGGCTGGCACACAAAACTTTTGTTACAGAAAACAAATGGAGGCTGAAGACTTTAAGACAACATTTATTAGATGAGCATCATTCCAAGGTTTGTACTTGTACTGATAGTTGGTTATTTACAAGTGTCTTTGCTAAAATCACTGCCAGGTTTGTACTTGTTTACGTTTGTTGATGTCACCCCCCAGGTTTATATTTCTACTCATAGTTGCTTATTTACAAATGTCTTTGGTGACATCAGTCTTAGGTTTGTACTTGTATCATAGTTACTCATTTACAAGTGTCTTTGGTGACATCACTCCTAGGTTTGTACTTGTACTCATAGTTGCTTATTTACAAGTGTCTTTGCTGACATCAATCCCAGGTTTGTACTGGTACTCATAGTTACTCATTTACAAGTGTCTTTGGTGACATTACTCCCAGGTTTATACTTGTACTCATAGTTACTCATTTACAAGTGTCTTTGGTGACATCACTCCCAGGTTTGTACTGGTACTCATAGTTACTCATTTACAAGTGTCTTTGGTGACATTACTCCCAGGTTTATACTTGTACTCATAGTTACAAACTATGTTGCGCATTTACAAGTGTCTTTGGTGACATCACTCCCAGGTTTGTACTTGTACTCATAATTACTCATTTACAAGTGTCTTTGGTGACATCACTCCCAGGTTTGTACTTGTACTCATAGTTACTCATTTATCAATGTCTTTGGTGACATCACTCCCAGGTTTGTATTTGTACTCATAGTTGCTCATTTACAAGTGTCTTTGGTGACATCACTCCCAGGTTTGTACTTGTACTCATAGTTACTCATTTACAAGTGTCTTTGGTGACATCACTCCCAGGTTTATACTTGTACTCATAGTTGCTCATTTACAAGTGTCTTTGGTGACATCACTCCCAGGTTTATACTTGTACTCATAGTTGCTCATTTACAAGTGTATTTGGTGACATCACTCCCAGGTTTATACTTGTACTCATAGTTACTCATTAACAAGTGTCTTTGGTGACATCACTCCCAGGTTTATACTTGTACTCGTAGTTGCTCATTTACAAGTGTCTTTGGTGACATCACTCCCAGGTTTATACTTGTACTCATAGTTACTCATTTACAAATGTCTTTGGTGACATCACTCCCAGGTTTATACTTGTATTCATAGTTGCTCATTTACAAGTGTCTTTGGTGACATCACTCCTAGGTTTGTATTTGTACTCATAGTTGCTTATTTACAAGTGTCTTTGCTGACATCACTCCTAGGTTTGTACTTGTATTCATAGTTGCTCATTTACAAGTGTCTTTGGTGACATCACTCCTAGGTTTGTACTTGTATTCATAGTTGCTTATTTACAAATGTCTTTGGTGACATTACTCCTAGGTTTGTATTTGTAAGCATAGTTGCTTATTTACAAGTGTCTTTGGTGACATCACTCCCAGGTTTGTACTGGTACTCATAGTTACTCATTTACAAGTGTCTTTGGTGACATCACTCCTAGGTTTGTACTTGTTCTCATAGTTGCTCATTTACAAGTGTCTTTGGTGACATCACTCCTAGGCTTGTACTTGTACTCATAGTTGCTTATTTACAAGTGTCTTTGGTGACATCACTCCCAGGTTTGTACTTGTATTCATAGTTGCTCATTTACAAATGTCTTTGGTGACATCACTCCTCGGTTCGTACTTGTACTCATAGTTGCTCATTTACACTGTCTTTGGTGACATCACTCCCAGGTTTGTACTTGTACTCATAGTTTTTCATTTACAAGTGTCTTTGGTGACATCACTCCTAGGTTTGTACTTGTACTCATAGTTGCTTATTTACAAGTGTCTTTGCTGACATCACTCCCAGGTTTGTACTTGTACTCATAGTTGCGCATTTACAAGTGTCTTTGGTGACATCACTCCCAGGTTTGTACTTGTACTCATAATTACTCATTTACAAGTGTGTTTGGTGACATCACTCCCAGGTTTGTACTTGTACTCATAGTTACTCATTTATCAATGTCTTTGGTGACATCACTCCCAGGTTTGTATTTGTACTCATAGTTGCTCATTTACAAGTGTCTTTGGTGACATCACTCCCAGGTTTGTACTTGTACTCATAGTTACTCATTTACAAGTGTCTTTGGTGACATCACTCCCAGGTTTATACTTGTACTCATAGTTGCTCATTTACAAGTGTCTTTGGTGACATCACTCCCAGGTTTATACTTGTACTCATAGTTGCTCATTTACAAGTGTATTTGGTGACATCACTCCCAGGTTTATACTTGTACTCATAGTTACTCATTAACAAGTGTCTTTGGTGACATCACTCCCAGGTTTATACTTGTACTCGTAGTTGCTCATTTACAAGTGTCTTTGGTGACATCACTCCCAGGTTTATACTTGTACTCATAGTTACTCATTTACAAATGTCTTTGGTGACATCACTCCCAGGTTTATACTTGTATTCATAGTTGCTCATTTACAAGTGTCTTTGGTGACATCACTCCTAGGTTTGTATTTGTACTCATAGTTGCTTATTTACAAGTGTCTTTGCTGACATCACTCCTATGTTTGTACTTGTATTCATAGTTGCTCATTTACAAGTGTCTTTGCTGACATCACTCCTAGGTTTGTACTTGTATTCATAGTTGCTTATTTACAAATGTCTTTGGTGACATTACTCCTAGGTTTGTACTTGTAAGCATAGTTGCTTATTTACAAGTGTCTTTGGTGACATCACTCCCAGGTTTGTACTGGTACTCATAGTTACTCATTTACAAGTGTCTTTGGTGACATCACTCCTAGGTTTGTACTTGTTCTCATAGTTGCTCATTTACAAGTGTCTTTGGTGACATCACTCCTAGGTTTGTACTTGTACTCATAGTTGCTTATTTACAAGTGTCTTTGGTGACATCACTCCCAGGTTTGTACTTGTATTCATAGTTGCTCATTTACAAATGTCTTTGGTGACATCACTCCTCGGTTCGTACTTGTACTCATAGTTGCTCATTTACACTGTCTTTGGTGACATCACTCCCAGGTTTGTACTTGTACTCATAGTTTTTCATTTACAAGTGTCTTTGGTGACATCACTCCTAGGTTTGTACTTGTACTCATAGTTGCTTATTTACAAGTGTCTTTGCTGACATCACTCCCAGGTTTGTACTTGTACTCATAGTTGCTTATTTACAAGTGTCTTTATTGACGTCACTCCCAGGTTTGTACTTGTACTCATAGTTACTCATTTACAAATGTTTTTGCTGACATCACTCCCAGTTTTGTTCTTTTACTCTAAGTTGCTCATCAAGTGTCTTTGGTGACATCACTTCTAGGTTTGTACTTGTACTCATAGTTGCACATTTACAAGTGTCTTTGTTGACATCACTCCCAGGTTTGTACTTGTAATCATAGTTACTCATTTACAATCGTCTTCGGTGACATCAATCCCAGGTTTGTACTTGTTCTGATAGTTGCTCATTTAAAAGTGTCATTGCACACAGTATTCCCAGGTTTGTTCTTGTACTTATAGTTACTCATTTACAAGTGATTTGACGACATCTTTCCTACGTTTGAACTTGTACTCATAGTTACTCATTCATCAATGTCTTTGATGACATGACTCCCAGGTTTGTACTTGTACTCATAGTTACTCATATCCAAGTATCTTTGCTGACATCACTCCCAGGTCTGTACTTGTACTCATAGTTGCTAATATAAAAGTGTCTTTCGTGACATCACTCCTAGGTTTGTACTTGTACTCATAGTTGCTTTTTTACAAGTGTCTTTGTTGACATCACTCCCAGGTTTGTACTGGTACTCATAGTTACTCATTTACAAGTGTCTTTGGTGACATCACTACCAGGTTTGTATTTGTACTCATAGTTACTCATTTACAAGTGTCTTTGGTGACATCACTCCCAGGTTTGTACTTGTACTCATAATTGCTCATTTACAAGTGTCTTTGGTGACATCACTACCAGGTTTGTATTTGTACTCATAGTTACTCATTTACAAGTGTCTTTGGTGACATCACTCCCAGGTTTGTACTGGTACTCATAGTTACTCATTTACAAGTTTCTTTCCTGACATCACTCCCACTCCCAGGTTTGTACTTGTACTCATAGTTGCTTATTTACAATTGTCTTTTCTGATATCACTCCCAGGTTTGTACTTGTACTGATAGTTGCTCATTTACAAGTGTCTTTGTTGACATCAATCCCAGGTTTGTACTTGTATTGATGGTTGCAGGTTTGTATTTGTATTGATGGTTGCTCATTGACAATTGTCTTTGTTGACATCAATCCCAGGTTTGTATTTGTATTGATGGTTGCTCATTTACAACTATCTTAGTTGACATCACTCCCAGGTTTGTACTTGTACTGATAGTTACTCATTTACAAGTGTCTTTGGTGACATCACTACCAGGTTTGTATTTGTACTCATAGTTGCTCATTTACAAGTTTCTTTGGTGACATCACTACCAGGTGTGTATTTGTACTCATAGTTACTCATTTACAAGTGTCTTTGGTGACATCACTGCCAGGTTTGTACTTGTACTGATAGTTACTCATTTACAAGTGTCTTTGGTGACATCACTCCCAGGTTTGTATTTGTACTGATAGTTACTCATTTACAAGTGTCTTTGTTGACATCACTCCCACTCCGAGGTTTGTACTTGTACTCATAGTTGCTTATTTACAATTGTCTTTTCTGATATCACTCCCAGGTTTGTATTTGTATTGATAGTTGCTCATTTACAACTGTCTTTGTTGACATCACTCCCAGGTTTGTATTTGTATTGATAGTTGCTCATTTACAACTGTCCTTATTGACATCACTCCCATGTTTGTATATGTATTGATGGTTGCTCATTTACAAGTGTCTTTGTTGACATCACTCCCAGGCTTGTATTTGTATTGATGGTTGCTCATTTACAAGTGTCTTTATCGACATCACTCCCAGGTTTGTACTTGTATTGATGGTTGCAGGTTTGTATTTGTATTGATGGTTGCTCATTTACAGTTGTCTTTGTTGATATCAATCCCAGGTTTGTATTTGTATTGATGGTTGCTCATTTACAACTGTCTTTGTTGACATCACTCCCAGGTTTGTATTTGTATTGATGGTTGCTCATTTACAATTGTCTTTGTTGACATCAATCCCAGGTTTGTATTTGTATTGATGGTTGCTCATTTACAACTGTCTTTGTTGACATCACTCCCAGATTTGTATTTGTATTGATGGTTGCTCATTCACAAGTGTCTTTGTTGACATCGTTCCCAGGTTTGTTTTTGTATCAATGGTTGCTTATTTACAACTGTTTTTGTTGACATCACTCCCAGGTTTGTATTTGTATTGATGGTTGCTCATTTACAAGTGTCTTTACTGACATCACTCCCAGGTTTTTACTTGTATTGATTGTTGCAGGTTTGTATTTGTATTGATGGTTGCTCATTTACAATTGTCTTTGTTGACATCAATCCCAGGTTTGTATTTGTATTGATGGTTGCTCATTTACAACTATCTTAGTTGACATCACTCCCAGGTTTGTATTTGTATTGATGGTTGCTCATTTACAAGTGTCTTTATTGACATCACTCCCAGGTTTGTACTTGTATTGATGGTTGCAAGTTTGTATTTGTATTGATGGTTGCTCATTTACAAGTGTCTTTATTGACATCACTATCAGGTTTGTATTTGTATTGATGGTTGCAGGTTTGTATTTGTATTGATGGTTGCTCATTTACAAGTGTCTTTGTTGGCATCAATCCCAGGTTTGTATTTGTATTGATGGTTGCTCATTCACAAGTGTCTTTGTTGACATCACTCCAAGATTTGTGTTTGTATTGATGGTTGCTCATTTACAACTGTCTTTGTTGACATCAGTCCCAGGTTTGTATTTGTATTGATGGTTGCATATTTACAAGTGTCTTTATTGACATCACTCCCAGGTTTGTACTTGTATTGATTGTTGCAGGTTTGTGTTTGTATTGATGGTTGCTCATTTACAAGTGTCTTTGTTGACATCACTCCCAGGTTTGTATTTTTATTGATGGTTGCTCATTCACAAGTGTCTTTGTTGACATTAATCCCAGGTTTGTATTGGCAGTTGCTCATTTACAAGTGTCTTTGTTGACATCACTCCAAGGTTTGTATTATATTGATGGTTGCTCATTCACAAGTTTCTTTGTTGACATCACTCCAAGGTTTGTATTTGTATTGATGGTTGCTTATTTGCAAGTGTCTTTGCTGATATCACTTCTAGGTTTGTACTTGTACTGATAGTTGCTCATTTACAAGTGTCTTTGTTTACATCACTCCCAGGTTTGTACTTGTACTCATAGTTGCTCATTCACAAGTGTCTTTGTTAACATCACTCCCAGGTTTGTATTTGCATTGATGGTTGGTCATTTACAAGTGTCTTTGTTGACATCAATACAAGGTTTGTAGTTGTATTGATGGTTGCATGTTTGTTTTTGTATTGATGGTTGCTCATTTACATTTGTCTTTGTTGACATCACTCCCAGGTTTGTATTTGTATTGACGGTTGCTCATTTACAAGTGTCTTTGTTGACATCACTCCCATGTTTGTATTTGTATTGATGGTTGCTCATTTACAAGTGTCTTTGTTGACATCACTCCCATGTTTGTATTTGTAGTGATGGTTGCTCATTCACAAGTGTCTTTGTTGACATCACTCCCAGGTTTGAATTTGTAGTGATAGTTGCTCATTCACAAGTGTCTTTGGTGACATCACTCCCAGGTTTGTATTTGTATTGATGGTTGCTCATTTATAAGTCTCTCTTTTGACATCCCTCCAAGGTTTGTATTTGTATTGATGGTTGCTCATTTACAAGTGTCTTTGTTGACATCAATCCCAGGTTTGTATTGATGGTTGCTCATTTACAAGTGTCTTTGTTGACATCAATCCCAGGTTTGTACTTGTATTGATAGTTGCTCATTTACAAGTGTCTTTGTTGACATCACTCCCAGGTTTGTATTTGTATTGATGGTTGCTCATTCACAAGTGTCTTTGTTGACATCACTCCCAGGTTTGTACTTGTACGGATAGTTGCTCATTCACAAGTGTCTTTGTTGACATCACTCTCAGGTTTGTATTTGTATTGATGGTTGCTCATTCACAAGTTTCTTTGTTGACATCACTCCAAGGTTTGTATTTGTATTGATGGTTGCTCATTCACAAGTGTCTTTGTTGTCATTAATCCCAGGTTTGTATTTGTATTGATGGTTGCTCATTCACAAGTGTCTTTGTTGACATCACTCCCAGGTTTGTATTTGTATTGATGTTGCCATCACTCCCAGGTTTGTATTTGTATTGATGTTGCCATCACTCCCAGGTTTGTATTTGTATTGATGTTGCCATCACTCCCAGCTTTGTATTTGTATTGATTGTTGCTTATTTACAAGTGTCTTTGTTGACATCACTGCAAGGTTTGTATTTGTACCTATAGTTGCTCATTTACAGGTGTCTTTGTTGACATCACTCCCAGAATTTTTTGTATTGATGGTTGCTCATTCACAAGTGTCTTTGTTGACATCACTCCCAGGTTTGTACTTGTAGTGATGGTTGCTCATTTACAAGTGTCTTTGCTGACATTTATTCCATGTTTGTACTTGTATTCATGGTTGCTCATTTACAAGTGTCTTTGTTGACATCACTCCCAGGTTTGTACTTGTACTCATAGTTGCTTATTTACAAGTGTCTTTACTGACATCACTCCCAGGTTTGTACTTGTACTCGTAGTTGCTCATTTACAAGTGTCTTTAATGATATCTTTTTCAGGTTTGTACTTGTACTCATAGTTGCTCATTTTCAAGGGTCTTTGCATTGAAAGTTCAGTGTCTTCAAATACATGTATTTTGTTGAATTCTTCGGCCTTATTTTTATTAATTTCTGAAAGTAATTTATATGTTATAGGATTATATTTTTCTACTGCTATAAACTGGAATCTGTGTATCTTCTACATGTTATGCTTTTTTCACTCTAATAAAGCAATGTTATAACCAAGTTTAAAATATAATCTGTAAAAAGATCACATAGTATGTTAAATTTGAGCTCTAAAAAACTAAATTTCTATTTTGATGTATGTTTTAGAGTAATATATTAAATATATGGTTATTGGTTCATATTAAAATGATGAAATGATCACCAAATCTAGATTCAAGAATATGCAGACTTGAGTTCTTCAGACCTATTTTTAATTAATTAGTGTAAGTCTGTATTTGTACGTTTCAATTTTCAAGAGTATAATTGTTTACTTGTGATATCAATAGTATGTAAAAATATTAATGAAATGGTTTCAAATCAGTATTCTAGTACCGGTTTCTAGTATTCGGTACCGGTTGCCGGGCATGTTGAAACCCAATATCTTCTTTGCTGTATCCTATTATACAATTATGGACTTTTCAGTTGTGCAAAATGATGTGCTGAGCACCAGAAAAACATAAATATTGACCAAAACGGTACAGTAGCAAAGCACCTGAAAAATCAATAATTGTTTTATTATATCAAATATAAATAAATGAATTCTGAGCCTTTACTAGATCTAGACAAGCTTTTTCATAAGGGAAATGACAAAAAAATCACCAAATTAGGTTACACATTTTATGTAACAATAGTAGACCTATTCATATAAAGAAATAAAATAAATTTAACTTAAAAAAAAAAATTTATTGAAAATAAAATTCCCCGGGTGGAATTTGAACCATGACGGAAAAAAAAAAAATTCTATGTCTTTACACAACTCGGCCACGAACACGTCTTAATAAATATTTGTTATCTTTATATTTAAACTAATCATTCGATTGTTTCTCTAACAAATACTGGCAACATACTAGTATATTAATTTATTGAACAGTTACCATTTTTATCGAACGGGAATCTCCTGCTGATAGCCATTTGAAATCAACGCCGCATTCGGAACATTCATTGTTGCGTTTGGCTAACACTTGGAATTCCCAGCAGCTATTTTAAGTAACAGTGGTATATCGTAATTTTATGCACAGTTTTGCAAAACCCAAAGTAAAAACGATTCAATATCATTTGGTATTTTGTTCAATGAAAGATCATTCTGGCCAATATGGCAAAGCTCAAGGTGAGCTATTCTGTCGACCATCATCCGTTACTAACTTTTGCTTCAAACAACTTATTCACTAAAACTGCTTTACAGATTTTCATCAAATTTGGTGTAAATCATTGTTACTTGAAGCTCTCTCAAGTTTGTTCAAATCATAACTCTGGGATCAAACACCAGGGTCTTATCAGGGTTTGGTTTTTTTTTGTTGTTTTTTTTAATTTCAAATATCTTCTTCTTTGAATTGATTGATTGAATATTAAGCATCACTTTTATGCCATCGAGAACTAGCAGATGATCAGTTAACCTAACCAATGTTTCCTGGGATTAACCAGTACTCGAGCACACCCCGTCTCCACAAGTAACTGATTACTTTCCCACTTGAATCAGTGGTGAGAGATGAATGATAATGAGACAAAATGTCGTATATCAATCGTCACGGAGACTGTTGCCGTGCGTGGGATTCAAATTCGTGACCCCTGGATTGATAGTTCTTTGAAAGTTCAAGGCCTGGACCTTTGATATTTTGTATGTAGTATCACCCAATTAGTTTCTCTCAGATTTGTTCATGACCCTAGTGTCAAAATTGGGCCAGCCCTGGGTTTAACATAGGGAAATTTTCATTTAAAAGTCTTCTCTCAAGAACGGACCAGCCAAATTTGTTTAAATTTGGTATAAATGATCCCTATGAGTAGGGGTTCAAGTTTGTTCCAATAAAGGGGGCTAGGGGTCAATTGCGGATCAGTAAGTGGACTCTGATATTTAAATAGGAATAATAATTATGGGAAAAGAGCAAATTATGTTTATCTCATCAATTTTTGATATTTTAGCAATCATATTGATGTCTGAAGCATTGTTTAGTCATAACAGTTGAGAATGGGTCCTTTTAAGGTGATTTAGTATCAATAAGGGGGCCAACGTAGGCCCCTAAAAGGATAAAAGCGTGAAATTTCAAAAAATCTTTTCTCAAGACCTGATGAGCCAAATTCATTCATACAGACCGTAATCCGTTCAAGTACACCAAACGGACGCAAATGAAACGAATATCAAACGCGTTTCAAACGATATACAAATGGACTAAAAATGCAAATGAAATGATAAAAGAAACGATAAGCGAAATGATAAACGAAACGAAATGATTCACAGACGCAACAGGGCGAACGATCCACGAACGATACAAAACGATAATGCAAACTTTAAACGCATCAAATAATAAAGATTCGGATATCCTCTAATATTGTCGTAGTTATATTGACAATGAAATAAATAATAAAACGAAATGATTGCTCTCTTTGTCATTTAAAATCTTTAAATTGCTATACCTGTAACTTTAATTTAATTTCTTTGTTATAGGTTTTAATCCCGAATTATCCGTGAAAAACATTGCCTCGGGCATTGTTTCTTTACCTGTAAAAGTGTGATAAAACAATCAGATGACGCATGACCTGCTTACACAACTACCCCAATTAACTGATTTAATTATCTGAACAACGATTTATGTTGCTGTTCTGTTATATGATTGCTAATCAGGAAAAGTTTTCACGCAATTTTAGAAAACCTGTTTGTTACACCAAAACCTTTCCACTTATGGCTTTTCCAGAATTGTATATAAAAATAGTTCATATATATATAACAAACACACGTAAAGGGTTGGTGTTTGTTTGTTACTGGGTATCTTCCAAAATGTTTGTTTTCAATATAGGCATTTGTTAAAAAAAGATTACTATTCAGCTGATAGAGTTATTAACAACTACACATACCTAAATTTGTGTACAGATTGAACACGCTGTCCCTTTCACTTTCACCTTGTGTGAATGTCTGATGACGTCACCAGTGAAACAAACATTTCATTCACTAAGTGGGTATCTTTAACATTTTTGATGGAAAGATGTCAAAGAAATTCTATCGGTGTAATGTACATAAAATTCCTTGAAAGCGTCAGATGGAAGTACATGTATCAGCGATTTTAGAAGCCATGCCACAAGACATAAAACGTTTACCCTTAAAGGCATCTTTTTTATGGAAACATCCTCGCCTCCCCCATGCATTTACCGTAGTGAAATAGAACGTGACGGTAAATGACGCAAGAAACTGTCAGAGTGACGACATTGCACATTGCCACGAGGTCAAAAATAAATTGTGTCGGAGTTATAGATATAAAGTGTGTGCGTTCGCTACATAAATTAAGGCATGTGTATTTGTAAATATATTTATCTTTGCGGATTATAAATATTTTTTGTTTAATGAATTGTTAAAATTGTTTAACATGACAATCTATCGAAATTCATAACTGGAATTAAAATTGGAAAAATACCTGTAAATAAAATAAATACTTGTTGAGGCGTCTATACTCGGTTTCTTGCATAATAGCAGATTATACACCACTGCAGATAAAAAAAACACGGACTGGTTCACATTTATTTACTATATACTTTTTCGATACCGTAATATTAACGTTAGTGTAAACCAGTCTGGCAATGTTTGGCTAATCTAATGATTACGTGACCGTAACGTGTTTATCTGATGTAATTGACATGCCCCGTACCATGTGTATTAAATTTCAATGATTGAGTTTTATGAAACATATTAATCTTCTGTCACGCTACAAATCATCAACTATATGGTAGACCATATCTAACATAGGGTGGCTTAGTTAGCAATATTTCAGAATTATTTTAATCAATATTTCAGAAAGATTTTAATCAATAATAATTTAATTTATTTGATTAATATATTATCATATAAAACCCGGCGATTTCTTTAAATATCTAGTTCTTATTATTTATACAATTGGACAACCAGAGATGATGCGATTGGTGAACATGTCGTGTAAACGTTATATGGTAAAAGATACACGGTAAACAATACACGCTAAACGATTTGAACGCAAACGCAGACTAAAATGCGTTCACTATCGTTTTGAACTGCATTTTCGTTTTTTCTCTAACGTTTATCATAAAAAAAATGCAAACCATTAACAAAACTAAAATGCATTTCAAACGCAAAACAAACGCGTTTGACACGCAAAACGAACGCAATTGAAATGCATTTTTGGTGTACTTGAACGGATTACAGTCTGTATTTGGCATAAACGATCCCTATGAGTAGGAATTTCAATTTTTGTTCAAATGAAGGGGATAGGATAAATTGGGGCCCAGTAAGGGGACTTTGATTTATTTTTTAATAGGAATACTCTCCGAAAAATTTTTTTTTTAAAAATTATCAGCCATTCTAGGAATTATTTTAATCATTTCGAGATCTGGAGTATTGTTCAGTCATAACAATTACGACTGGGTCCAAAAAGGAGATTTAATATTCATATGGGGCAAGCAGGGTACCAAACAGGAATAAAATTGTGAATTTCAAAAAGTTTCTTCTCAAGAACAAATCTGCCAAATTTGTATAACTGGTCCCTTTGAGTAGGGGTTACAAATTTGTTCAAATAAAGGAGCTAGTGTTCATTGAGGCCCAGTAAGGGGGCTTTAGTTTTTGCATAAGAATACTATGTGAACACAAATAATTCTCAAAATTTGAAAAGAACAGAAATTAGACGAGCAACTTTATTATTGTATAACAGTTTTCTCTTATTGTTTAAATGCCTTGTTTTATATTGCAGACAATCATTGATTTTCTCAAGTTCGACATCGAGTTTATGGAGTGGCCTGTTCTGCAAAGCATGCTCATGGACTCTTCCCTTCACAATGTCAAACAACTGGCATTTGAAATGCACCTTAAACACCCAACACAGACACCCAGTAAACAACTCTATATAACTAAATCAGATTTCCTCGAGAAATTTGAAGTGTTAAAACTTTTGGAAGATTCTGGCTTTAAGAAGTTCAATTATCGACTTAATCCATTTTGTGGCTACATTTCTAATGTAACACAGCGTGTGAGGTCACGGTGCTATGAGCTGCACTATTTGAATATGAGATTCGTTGGAAAACATCATTTGATAAAAGGAAAAAAAAATAAAATGTCTATGTTGGCATAATTGGAATAATTCTGTAATTATTTTCTCCAGACAACAACTGCTACATATAACAACAGCGACACAAGCACCATTGTCACTAACAACAGTCTAAAGGGTAGTCCTAGCATCAATCTACTGCTACATATACAAGAGGTTGCCACTAACGTGGTCATATCCCCCACCACCTCGTTAACCCTTAGAGGCATTTCCAGAGAAGTGGATTTATATTATGCAAAATGAAAAAGTCACCGAGCACAGAAATCACATGTAAATGCTGCAAACTGAAATACGTAGCCAACTGTTATATGACACATTGTCTCGTCCCAGTGAGCAGAGACTGGTGTGATGTTCTAAATTGAACCATAAATATGGAAGTTATAACCCCAAAACCAAAGAAACACTATCTTTGACGAATAGACCAAACTCAATCGCATGACACATCGTCTTTGGCTGGTTAGCATTTGTGCAAAGTTATTTAAATTCCCAATCACAACTAAAATTGATACGGTCCCAACAGCAGTGGACGGACAGACAGAGCTGTGACCTTGACCTTTGACTAACAGACCCAAATCAGTTGCATGACACATCATCTTGTCCTAGTGAACATTTGTGCCAAGATATCAAAAAATGCAATCACAACTAAAGAAGATATGGTCCGGACAAGAGGAAAAACAGTGTATACATTGGATTTCCAAACACTTGACCTTGAGCTTTGACCTAGACCTTTGACAAACAGACCTAAGTCATTCGCATGAAACATCGTCTTGTCCTAGTGAACATTTTGTTATTTAAAATTCCAATCACAACTGAAGGACATATGTTGTAGACAGCAGGGTACGCATGGACACACAGATGCATGTAGCCCATTTATATGTTCCCTTTCTCCTATCATCAGTCTTAATGGTAGTTCTAGCATCATTCTAAATGGTTGATCTATCATTATTCTAAATGGTAGTTCTAGCATCATTCTAAATGGTAGTCCTATCATCAGTTTAAATGGTTGCTCTAGCATCAGTCTTAAATGGTTGATCTAGCATCAGTCTAAATGGTAGTCCTGTCATCAGTCTCAGTGGTAGTTCTAGCATCATTCTAAATGGTAGTCCTATCATCAGTTTAAATGGTTGTTCTAGCATCAGTCTTAAATGGTTGATCTAGCATCAGTCTAAATGGTAGTCCTAACATCAGTCTTAATGGTAGTTCTAGCATCATTCTAAATGGTTGATCTATCATCATTCTAAATGGTAGTTTTAGCACCATTCTAAATGGTAGTTCTAGCATCAGTATTATAAAATGGTAGATTTATCATCAGTTTAAATGGTTGTTCTGGCATAAGTCTAGTCTTAATGGTAGTTCTAGCATCAGTCTTAATGGTAGTTCTAGCATCATTCTAAATGGTTGTTTTATCATCAGTCTGAATGGTTGTTCCAGCATCAGTCTAAATGGTAGTCCTATCGTCAGTCTTAATGGTAGTTCTAGCGTCATTCTAAATGGTTGATCTATCATCATTCTAAATGGTAGTTCTAGCATCATTCTAATTAGTAGTTCTAGCATCAGTCTTCATGGTAGTTCTAGCGTCATTCTAAATGGTAGTTCTAGCATCAGTCTAAATGGTTGTTCTAGCATCAGTCTAAATTGTAGTTCTAGCATCAGTCTAAATGGTAGTTCTAGCATCATTCTACATGGTAGCTCTAGCATCAGTCTAAATGGTAGTTCTAGCATCAGTCTAAATGGTAGTTCTAGCATCATTCTTAATGGTAGTTCTATCATCAGTTTAAATGGTTGTTCTATCATCAGTCTAAATGGTAGTCCTGTCATCAGTCTAAATGGTAGTTCTAGCATCAGTCTAAATGGTTGTTCTAGCATCTGTCTAAATGGTAGTTCTAGCATCAGTCTAAATGGTAGTTCTAGTCTAAATGGTAGTTCTAGCATCAGTCTAAATGGTAGTTCTATCATCAGTTTAAATGGTTGTTCTAGCATCAGTCTAAATTGTAGTTCTAGCATCAGTCTTAATCGTAGTTCTATCATCAGTTTAAATGGTACTTCTATCATCAGTTTAAATGGTAGTTCTAGCATCAGTCTTAATGGTAGTTCTATCATCAGTTTAAATGGTAGTTCTAGCATCAGTCTAAATGGTAGTTCTATCATCAGTTTAAATGGTTGTTCTAGCACCAGTCTTAATGGTAGTTCTATCATCAGTTTAAATGGTAGTTCTGGCATCAGTCTTAATTGGTAGTTCTATCATCATTTTAAATGGTAGTTCTAGCATCAGTCTTAATGGTTGTTCTAGCACAAGTCTTTATGGTAGTTCTATCATCAGTATAAATGGTAGTCCTGTCATCAGTCTTAATGGTAGTTCTATCATCAGTCTTAATGGTAGTTCTAGCATCAGTCTTAATGGTAGTTCTAGCATCTTTATAAATGGTAGTCCTATCATCAGTCTTAATGGTAGTCCTATCATCAGTCTAAATGAGCACAAAATCTAAATGGTTGTTCTAGCACCAGTCTTAATGGTAGTTCTAGCATCAGTCTAAATGGTAGTTCTAGCATCAATCTAAATGGTAGTCCTATCATCAGTCTTAATGGTAGTCCTATCATCAGTCTAAATGAGCACAAAATCTAAATGGTTGTTCTAGCACCAGTCTTAATGGTAGTTCTAGCATAAGTCTAAATGGTAGTTCTAGCATCATTCTAAATGGTTGATTTATCATCAGTCTAAATGGTAGTTCTAGCATCAGTCTAAATGGTAGTTCTAGCATCAGTCTTAATGGTAGTTCTATCATCAGTTTTAATGGTTGTTCTAACACCAGTCTTAATGGTAGTTCTAGCATCAGTCTTAATGGTAGTTCTAGCATCTTTATAAATGGTAGTCCTATCATCAGTCTTCATGGTAGTCCTATAATCAGTCTAAATGAGCACAAAATCTAAATGTTTGTTCTAGCATCATTCTAAATGGTAGTTCTAGCATCAGTCTAAATGGTAGTTCTAGCATCAGTCTTAACGGTAGTTCTATCATCAGTCTAAATGGTTGTTCTAGCATCAGTCTTAATGGTAGTTCTATCATCATTCTAAATGGTAGTTCTAGCATCTTTATGAATGGTAGTCCTATCAGCAGTCTTAATGGTAGTCCTATCATCAGTTTAAATGAGCACAAAATCTAAATGGTTGTTCTAGCACCAGTCTTAATGGTAGTTCTAGCATCAGTCGAAATGGTAGTTCTAACATCATTCTAAATGGTGGTCCTATCATCAGTCTTAATGGTAGTACTATCACCAGTCTAAATGAGCACAAAATCTAAATGGTTGTCCTAGCACCAGTCCTAATGGTAGTTCTAGCATCAGTCTAAATGGTAGTTCTAGCATCATTCTAAATGGTTGATTTATCTTCAGTCTAAATGGTAGTTCTAACATCATTCTAAATGGTAGTCCTATCGTCAGTTTAAATGGTAGTTCTAGCATCATTCTAAATGGTAGTTCTAGCATCATTCTTAATGGTAGTTCTAGCATCATTCTAAATGGTAGTCCTGTTCTAGCATCATTCTAAACAGTAGTCCTATCATCATTCTGAATGGTTGATCTAGCATCAGTCTAAATGGTAGTCCTGTCATCAGTCTAAATGGTAGTTCTAGCATCAGTCTAAATGGTAGTTCTAGCATCAGTCTAAATGGTAGTTCTAGCATCATTCTAAATGGTAATTCTAGCATCATTCTAAATGATAGTTCTAGCATCAGTCTTAATGGTAGTTCTAGCATCAGTCTTAATGGTAGTTCTATTATCGTTCTATCATCATTCTAAATGGTTGTTCTAGCATCAGTCTTAATGATAGTTCTATCATCATTCTAAATGGTTGTTCAAGGATCAGTCTAAATGGTAGTTCTATCATCTGTCTGAATGGTAGTTCTATCATCTGTCTGAATGGTTGTTCTACTATCAGTCTGAATGGTAGTTCTATCGTCTGTCTGAATGGTAGTTCTAGCATCATTATAAATGTTAGTTCTAGCATCAGTCTAAATGGTAGTCCTATTATCAGTCTTAATGGTAGTCCTATTATCAGTCTTAATGGTAGTCCTATTATCAGTCTTGATGGTAGTTCTAGCATCAGTCTTAATGGTAGTTCTGGCATCATTCTAGTTGGTTGATCATTCATCATTCTAAATGGTAGTTCTAGTATCATTCTAAATGGTAGTTCTATCATCATTCTGAATGGTTGATCTAGCATCAGTCTAAATGGTAGTCTTGTCATCAGTCTAAATGGGTAGTTCTAGCATCAGTCTTGATGGTAGTTCTAGCATCATTCTAGTTGGTTGATCATTCATCATTCTAAATGGTAGTTCTAGTATCATTCTAAATGGTAGTTCTATCATCATTCTGAATGGTTGATCTAGCATCAGTCTAAATGGTAGTCTTGTCATCAGTCTAAATGGTAGTTCTAGCATCAGTCTAAATGGTAGTTATAGCATCATTCTAAATGGTAATTTAGCATCAGTCTAAATGGTAGTTCTAGCATCATCCTAAATGGTAGTTCTAGCATCAGTCTAAATGGTAGTTCTAGCATCAGTCTTAATGGTAGTTCTATCATCATTCTAAATGGTAGTTCTATCATCATTCTAAATGGTTGTTCTAGCATCAGTCTAAATGGTAGTTCTATCATCTGTCTGAATGGTAGTTCTAGCATCAGTCTAAATGGTAGCTCTATCATCTGTATGAATGGTAGTCCTAGCATCATTCTAAATGGTAGCTCTAGCATCATTCTAAATGGTAGTTCTATCATCATTCTAAATGGTTCTTCTAGCATCAGTCTAAATGGTAGCTCTAGCATCAGTCTAAATGGTAGCTCTAGCATCAGTCTAAATGATAGCTCTAGCATCAGTCTAAACGGTTGTTCTAGCATCATTCTAAATGGTAGTTCTAGCATCATTCTAAATGGTAGTTCTATCATCATTCTAAATGGTTCTTCTAGCATCAGTCTAAATGGTAGCTCTAGCATCATTCTAAATGGTAGCTCTAGCATCAGTCTAAATGGTAGTTCTAGCATCATTCTAAATGGTTGTTCTAGCATCAGTCTAAATGGTAGTTCTAGCATCATTCTAAATGGTTGTTCTAGCATCAGTCTTAATGGTAGTTCTAGCATCAGTCTAAATGGTAGTTCTAGCATCATTCTAAATGGTTGTTCTAGCATCTGTCTTAATGGTAGTTCTGGCATCAGTCTAGCATCAGTCTTAATGGTAGTTCTAGCATCAGTAGACTAGATGGTAGTTCTAGCATCATTCTAAATGGTTGTTCTAGCATCTGTCTTAATGGTAGTTCTGGCATCAGTCTAAATGGTAGTTCTAGCATCAGTCTAAATGGTAGGTCTAGCATCATTCTAAATGGTAGTTCTAGCATCATTCTAAATGGTAGTTCTAGCATCAGTCTTAACGGTAATTTTATCATCAGTCTAAATGGTTGTTCTAGCATCAGTCTTAATGGTATTTCTATCATCAGTTTAAATGGTAGTTCTAGCATCTTTATAAAAAGTAGTCCTATCATCAGTCTTAATGGTAGTCCTATCATCAGTCTATATGAGCACAAAATCTAAATGGTTGTTCTAGCACCAGTCTTAATGGTAGTTCTAGCATCAGTCGAAATGGTAGTTCTAGCATCATTCTAAATGGTAGTCCTATCATCAGTCTTAATGGTAGTCCTATCATCAGTCTAAATGAGCACAAAATCTAAATGGTTGTTCTAGCATCAGTCTAAATGGTAGTTCTAGTATCATTCTAAATGGTAGTCCTATCATCAGTTTAAATGGTAGTTCTAGCATCATTCTAAATGGTAGTTCTAGCATCAGTCTTAATGGTAGTTCTAGCATCATTCTAAATGGTAGTTCTAGCATCAGTCTTAATGGTAGTCCTATTATCAGTCTTAATGTTAGTTCTAGTATCAGTCTTAATGGTAGTCCTATCATCAGTCTTAATGGTAGTCCTATCATCATTCTAAATGGTTGATCTAGCATCAGTCTAAATGGTAGTCCTGTCATCAGTCTAAATGGTAGTTCTAGCATCAGTCTAAATGGTAGTTCTAGATCATTCTAAATAGTAGTTCTAGCATTAGTCTAAATGGTAGTTCTAGCATCATTCTAAATGGTAGTTCTAGCATCAGTCTAAATGGTAGTTCTAGCATCAGTCTAAATGGTAGTTCTAGCATCATTCTAAATGGTAGTTCTAGCATTAGTCTAAATTGTAGTTCTATCATCTGTCTGAATGGTAGTTCTAGCATCAGTCTTAATAGTAGTTCTGTTATCATTCTAAATGGTAGTTCTATCATTATTCTAAATGGTTGTTCTAGCATCAGTCTAATTGGTAGTTCTATCATCTGTCTGAATGGTAGTTCTATCATCTGTCTGAATGATTGTTCTAGCATCAGTCTGAATGGTAGTTCTATCATCTGTCTGAATGGTAGTTCTATCATCAGTCTTAATGGTAGTTCTAGCATCAGTCTAAATGGTAGTCTTATTATCAGTCTTAATGGTAGTTCTAGCATCAGTCTAAATGGTAGCTCTAGCATCAGTCTAAATGGTAGCTCTAGCATCATTCTAAATGGTAGCTCTAGCATCAGTCTAAATGGTAGTTCTAGCATCAGTCTAAATGGTTGTTCTAGCATCAGTCTTAATGGTTGTTCTAGCATCAGTCTTAATGGTAGTTCCAGCATCAGTCTAAATGGTAGTTCCAGCATCAGTCGTAATGGTAGCTCTAGCATCATTCTAAATGGTAGCTCTAGCATCAGTCTAAATGGTAGTTCTAGCATCATTCTAAATGGTTGTTCTAGCATCAGTCTTAATGGTAGTTCCAGCATCAGTCTAAATGGTAGTTCCAGCATCAGTCGTAATGGTAGCTCTAGCATCATTCTAAATGGTAGTTCTAGCATCAGTCTAAATGGTAGTTCTAGCATCAGTCTAAATGGTTGTTCTAGCATCATTCTAAATGGTAGCTCTAGCATCAGTCTAAATGGTAGTTCTAGCATCAGTCTAAATGGTTGTTCTAGCATCATTCTAAATGGTTGTTCTAGCATCAGTCTAAATGGTAGTTCTAGCATCGGTCTAAATGGTTGTTCTAGCATCGGTCTAAATGGTAGTTCTAGTATCAGTCTAAATGGTAGTTCTAGCATCAGTCTAAATGGTAGCTCTAGCATCAGTCTAAATGGTTGTTCTAGCATCAGTCTAAATGGTAGTTCTATCATCTGTCTGAATGGTAGTTCTATCATCTGTCTGAATGGTAGTTCTATCAACAGTCTTAATGGTAGACCTATCATCTGTCTGAATGGTAGTTCTATCAACAGTCTTAATGGTAGTCCTATCATCTGTCTGAATGGTAGTTCTATCATCAGTCTTAATGGTAGTCCTAGCATCATTCTAAATGGTAGTCCTATTATCAGTCTTAATGGTAGTTCTAGCATCATTCTAAATGGTTGTTCTAGCATCAGTCTAAATGGTAGTTCTAGCATCATTCTAAATGGTAGTTCTAGCATCAGTCTAAATTGTAGTTCTAGCATCATTCTAAATGGTAGCTCTAGCATCAGTCTAAATGGTTATTCTAGCATCATCTAAATGGTTGTTCTAGCATCAGTCTAAATGGTTGTTCTAGCATCATTCTGAATGGTTGTTCTAGCATCAGTCTAAATGGTATTTCTAGCATCATTCGAAATGGTTGTTCTAGCATTAGTCTAAATGGTAGTTCTAGCATCATTCTAAATGGTTGTTCTAGTATCAGTCTAAATGGTAGTTGTAACATCATTCTAAATGGTAGTTGTAGCATCATTCTTAATGGCTGTTCTAGCATCAGTCTAAATGGTAGGTCTAGCATCAGTCTAAATGGTAGTTCTAGCATCAGTCGTAATGGTAGTTCTAGCATCATTCTAAATGGTAGTTCTAGCATCAGTCTAAAAGGTAGTTCTAGCATCATTCTAAATGGTTGTTCTAGCATCAGTAGACTAGATGGTAGTTCTAGCATCAGTCTAAATGGTAGTTCTAGCATCATTCTAAATGGTTGTTCTAGCATCAGTCTAAATGAGCACAAACTAGATAGTAGTTCTAACATCAGTCTAAAGGCATAGTACCACCATTGCAAAAAGGAAGTGCCTCGGTGGGGTAGTCGCATAATGGTGGTTATAAATAATCCTCATTTCTTCTTCTTTAAAAATGCATTTTCTTAATTTTAATGCTCATTTTTAGCTCTACTGGCCAGAAGTGCTTATGCGATGGCGTGTTGTCTGTCGTCCGTCGTCTGTCGTCTGTCAGCAGCATTTTCTCTGAAATCACTTGGCCAATTAAACTGAAACTTCACATGGGTGTTTCTATTGCATAGAAGACTATACAGAAGATTTTTTTTTTTCGATCTGAAATTCAAGATGGCCGCCATTACTAAAAATATTCCAAAACTTAAAAAATCTTCTTCTCATGAACGGCCCAACAGATTTTCAAAATGTTTATGTTGTAATGATGACCGACTATAGTTTTGTTAGATTTGTTCAAATGGTGACCCTAGGGTTAAATATGACCCCGCCCCGAGGATCAATTAGGGGACACATGTCAATATAATATTTTTTTTTTATAAATGGAAATAATTTTGCCTATATCTTCACTAAAACATTGTTAGGTAAAGGAGGTTAAGATTTGTAAAAATGACTGGGTTCCTATGTCTTAAGGGGTCAGGAGGGGCCCCAAAAGGGTACAAATTGGGAATTAGTAAAATTGTATTCTTAAGAACCAGTATGTCAGAGTTGTACATATTTTATATAAATTATCCCTGAGTGTAATTATGTAAAGCATCCTCGGGCCCTCTTGGGCCTCTTGTTTTTATTTAAATGGCATTATTGATGTATTTTGAACATTTTGATAGCATTGTCATGTTTGAATTGTGAATTTAGAAAAAAAAATTGATGCTTGGAAATTGGGGTATGAATACATGATTTCGGAAGTCTACTTTCACTTTGTCTACAGTGTACACACTGAGCAGAAAAAAAATCTCTTATTTGACACATGACCCCTACTTTTCTCTTTTGATAGTGCAGAGGTTGACAAACAGTAAAATGTAGGTTTCACTTCTTTCATTTGGGATTCTCTATGAATAACAAGCCTTCAAACTTTTATTATTTACAATAGAATAAAGAACAAAAATCAATGGTGGGTTGACACCTATAATAGAGACTTGAGTGAAATGGGGGTGATTTTCCAAATTGTTAATTGTAGGTAAAATAACCTCTTTTTGACACTCTCATAGTCTTAAATGACAAATTGGAGACATTTGCTTCATAAAAAAAAAACATTTTGGCAAGTTTATGCCTCAAATAAAGTATATAATGTGCATATCTACATTGAAATTTCATGAAAAATCACAAAATTTTGAAGATTTTTTATTTTGGATGATTGAAATGTGCAATTTTTAGCATGTACATTGTATTGAATAATGTATTTTGGTAAGATAATGTCTTCAGTGTATCATGAGACTATTTTGGTGTAAAAATTTCAATGGAATTAGGTAAAAAAAAATTTTTTTTGGTAAAATTAGTCAAACACATCAAAATTGCATGTCAGTCAACATCTTGCGTCTGTATATAATGATCATGTAAAAAGTGTTATTTTGACAAAAGTTTCAGTATTTAATGCCTGCAACTTGGCAGTATTACTTCAAATTGATAGTACTGAGTAAAAAAGAGGTAATTATGAAATTAAAAAAAAAATTCCTTATAGGCATAGTACCACCATTGCAAAAAGGAAGTGCTTCCGTGGGGTAGTCACATAATGGCGGTTATAAATAATCCTCATTTCTTCTTCTTTAAAAATGCATTTTCCTTATTTTAATGCTCATTTTTTTATTTGAATTGCATTATTGATGTATTTTGAACATTTTGATAGCATTGTCATGTTTGAATTGTGAATTTAGAAAAAAAAATTGATGCTTGGAAATTTGGGTATGAATACATGATTTCGGAAGTCTACTTTCACTTTGTCACCAGTGTACACACTGAGCAGAAAAAAATCTCTTATATGACACATGACCCCTACTTTTCTCATCATATTTTGATAGTGCAGAGGTTGACAAACAGTAAAATGTAGGTTTCACTTCTTTCATTTGGGATTTTCTATGAATGCCAAGCCTTCAGACTTTTATTATTTACTATAGAATAAAGAACAAAAATCAATGGTTGGTTGACCCCTAAATGGTAGTTGTAGCATCAGTAGACTAGATGGTAGTTCTAGCATCAGTAGACTAGATTGTACATGTAGTTCTAGAATCAAAGGTAGTTCTAGCATCAGTAGACTAAATGGTAATTCTAGCATCAGTCTAAATGGTAGTTCTTGCATCAGACTAGATGGTAGTTTTACCATCAGTTCAGTCTTAATAGTAGTTCTAGCATCAGTCTCAATTGTAGTTCAAGTATTTAATGGTAGTTCTTGCATCAGATTAGATGGTAGTTCTACCATCAGTTCAGTCTTAATAATAGTTCTAGCATCAGTCTCAATTGTAGTTCAAGTATTTAATGGTAGTTCTTGCATCGTATTAGATGGTAGTTCTACCATCAGTTCAGTCTTAATAATAGTTCTAGCATCAGTCTCAATTGTAGTTCAAGTATTTAATGGTAGTTTTTGCATCAGATTAGATGGTAGTTCTACCATCAGTTCAGTCTTAATAGTAGTTCTAGCATCAGTCTCAATTGTAGTTCAAGTATTTAATGGTAGTTCTTGCATCAGATTAGATGGTAGTTCTACCATCAGTTCAGTCTTAATAATAGTTCTAGCATCAGTCTCAATTGTAGTTCAAGTATTTAATGGTAGTTTTTGCATCAGATTAGATGGTAGTTCTACCATCAGTTCAGTCTTAATAATAGAAGTTCTGACATCAGTCTCAATTGTTGTTCAAAAATCAGTAGAATAAATGGTAGTTCTATCATGATTCTTAATGGTTGCTCTAGCATCAATCTTAATGGAAGTCCTATTATCAGTCTAATTGGTAGTTCTAGCATCAGTCTAAATGGTAGTTATAGCATCAGTAGATTAAGTGGTAGCTCTTGCATCAGACAAGATGGTAGAACTACCATCAGTTCAGTCTTAATAGTAGCTCTAGCATCAGTCTCAATGGTAGTTCAAGAATCAGTAGACTAAATGGTAGTTCTAGCATCAGTCTAAATGATAGTTCTAGCATCAGTAGATTTAGTGGTAGCTCTTGCATCAGACTAGATGGTAGAACTACCATCAGTTCAGTCTTAATAATAGTTCTAGCATCAGTCTTAATGGTAAAATCAAGCATCAGTCTAAATGGTAGTTCTAGCATCAGTTGACTAGATGGTAGTTCTAGCAGTAAACTAAATGGTAGTTCTGGCCTCAGTCTAAATGGTAGTTTTAGCATCAGTCTTAATGGTAGTTTAAGCATCAGTCTAAATGGTATTTCTTGCATCAGTGGACTAAATATAGTTCTAGCATAAGTATACTAGATGGTAGTTCTAGCATCAGACTAGATGGTAGTTCTAGATCAGGTCAGTCTTAATAGTAGTTCTAGCATCAGTCTCAATGGTAGTTCTAGCATCAGTAGACTAGATGGTAATTCTAGCATCAGTCTAAATGGTAGTTCTTGAATCAGACTAGATGGTAGTTCTACCATCAGTTCAGTCTTAATAGTAGCATCAGTCTCAATTGTAGTTCAAGAATCAAAGGTAGTTCTAGCATCAGTAGACTCAATGGTAATTCTAGCATCAGTCTAAATGGTAGTTCTTGCATCAGACTAGATGGTAGTTCTACCATCGGTTCAGTCTTAATAGTAGCATCAGTCTCAATTGTAGTTCAAGAATCAGTAGACTAAATGGTAGTTCTAGCATCAGTAGACTAGATGGTAATTCTAGCATCAGTAAACTAGATTGTAGTTCTAGAATCAAAGATAGTTCTAGCATCAGTAGACTAAATGGTAATTCTAGCATCAATCTAAATGGTAGTTCTAGCATCATTATAATTAATGGTAGTTCTTGCATCAGACTAGATGGTAGTTCTTTCATCAGTTCAGTCTTAATAATAGTAGTTCTGACATCAGTCTCAATTGTTGTTCAAAAATCAGTAGAATAAATGATAGTTCTATCATCATTCTAAATGGTAGTTCTATCATGATTCTAAATGGTTGTTCTAGCATCAGTCTTAATGGTAGTCCTATTATTAGTCTAAATGGTAGTTATAGCATCAGTAGATTTAGTGGTAGCTCTTGCATCAAACAAGATGGTAGAACTACCATCAGTTCAGTCTGAATAGTAGTTCTAGCATCAGTCTCAATGGTAGTTCAAGAATCAGTAGACTAAATGGTAGTTCTAGCATCAGTCTAAATGATAGTTCTAGCATCAGTAGATTTAGTGGTAGCTCTTGCATCAGACTAGATGGTAGAACTACCATCAGTTCAGTCTTAATAATAGTTCTAGCATCAGTCTTAATAATAAATCAAGCATCAGTCTAAATGGTAGTTCTAGCATCAGTTAAATAGATGGTAGTTCTAGCAGTAAACTAAATGGTAGTTCTGGCCTCAGTCTAAATGGTAGTTTTAGCATCAGTCTTAATGGTGGTTTAAGCATCAGTCTAAATGGTATTTCTTGCATCAGTAGACTAAATGGTAGTTCTAGCATCAGTCTTAATGGTAAATCAAGCATCAGTCTAAATGGTAGTTCTAGCATCAGTTGACTAGATGGTAGTTCTAGCAGTAAACTAAATGGTAGTTCTGGACTCAGTCTAAATGGTAGTTTTAGCATCAGTCTTAATGGTAGTTTAAGCATCAGTCTAAATGGTATTTCTTGCATCAGTAGACTAAATGGTAGTTCTAGCATCAGACTAGATGGTAGTTCTAGATCAGGTCAGTCTTAATAGTAGTTCTAGCATCAGTCTCAATGGTAGTTCTAGCATCAGTAGACTAAATGGTAGTCCTAGCATCAGTTCAATCTTAATGGTAGTTTTAGCATCAAACTAAATGGTAGTTCTGGCCTCAGTCTAAATGGTAGTTCTAGCATCAGTCTAAATGGTAGTTTTAGCATCAGTTTAAATGGTAGTTTTAGCATCAGTAGACTAGATGGTAGTTCTTATGGGTAGCCATTTTATTATTTAACCTCAATAAGTGATATCACTCATTCGAATTAATGATATCACCTATTCAAGTGATATCACCTATTCGAATCAGTGATATCACCTATTTAAATGAGTGATATCACTTATTCAAATAAGTGATATCACCTATTTAATTAAGTGATATCATCTATTCAAAATGAATAAGTGATATCACCTATTTGAAGGGTACAAATTGGGAATTAGTAAAATTGTATTCTTAAGAACCAGTATGTCAGAGTTGTACATATTTTATATAAATTATCCCTGAGTGTAATTATGTAAAGCATCCTCGGGCCCTCTTGGGCCTCTTGTTTTCAAGTGATATCACCTATTCGAATCAGTGATATCACCTATTTAAATGAGTGATATCACTTATTCAAATAAGTGATATCACCTATTTAATTAAGTGATATCATCTATTCAAAATGAATAAGTGATATCACCTATTTGAATAGGTGATATCACCTATTCAAAATGAATATAGACAATGACTTCTCCCAAGCATGTAAATATATTTAATAAAATATAGATGTAGATCTATATTGAGAATGAAATGGAAATATCAAATATATTGTGTAAAAAAATTATTGTTATAAAATAAATATTATTGTGAATGTAGAATATATATTGGTTTATTCTTTAATAAATTTATCATCTAAACTGGGACTGCAGCGTGGTCTAGTGGTAGAGCGTCCACCTCACATGCGGAAGGTCGTGGGTTTGATCCCCGACTGGGTCATACCAAAGAATTGAAAGCTGGTACTAGAAGCTTCCTCGCTTGATGCTCAGCATTAAGAAGAAAGTTCTAGGTCTGGTCAGCCCAGTGTCAGTATAATGTGAGTGGGTGGGGTATCATACTATGTGTCTGCGGCATGGTACTCCAGTGTGAGTGCTCTGAATACTGTCTCAAGTAGACACTGTTGTGATATGACTGAAAAATTGTTGAAAGCAAAGCTAAACATTTAACCATACAACATCTATACCAGCTGAATCATTTTCATCATACATTTACTGTTTTATCATTTTAGCAGGGATCAGTCTGTTTTTTCTTGCTTGATAAATCGAATAAGTGATATCACTTATTCGTTTTGAATGAGTAAAATCACTTATTTGGATAGTTGATATTACTTAATTATTCGAATAAGTGATATCCCCTATTCAAAAAGAGATATCACCTGTTCATTTTGAATAAGTTATATCACTTATTTGAATAGTTGAAATTACTTATTCAAATAGGTGATATCACTTATTCGAATAGGTAATATCACTTATTCAAATATGAATGACATATCACTTGTTCGAATAAGTGATATCACTGATTCAAATAATAATCAAATCATTTTAGCAATGATCAGTCTGGTTTTTTTTGCTTGATAAATTGAATAAGTGATATCACTTATTCGTTTTGAATGAGTAATATCACTTATTTGGATAGTTGATATCACTTAATTATTCGAATAAGTGATATCCCCTATTCAAAAAGTGATATCACCTGTTCATTTTGAATAAGTGATATCACTTATTTGAATAGTTGAAATTACTTATTCAAATAGGTGATATCACTTATTCGAATAGGTGATATCACTTATTCAAATATGAATGACATATCACTTGTTCGAATAAGTGATATTACTGATTCAAATAAATGATATCACCTATTTGAATAGGTGATGTCACTTATTGAGGTTAAACAGTAAAACGGCACCCCGTAAGTTCTAGCATCAGTAGACTTGATTGTAGTTCTAGCATCAGTAGATGAGATAGTAATTCTAGCATCAGTCTAAATGGTAGTTCTAGCATCAGACTTAATGGTAGTTCAGTCTAAATGACAGTTTTAGCATCAGTCTAAATGGTAGTTCAAGCATCAGTCTAAATGGTAGTTCAGTCTAAATGGCAATTTTAGCATCAGTCTAAATGGTAGCTCAAGCATCAGTCTAAATGGTAGTTTGGTCTAAATGGCAGTTTTAGCATCAGTTTAAATGGTAGTTCTAGCATCAGTAGACTAGATGGTAGTTCTAACATCAGACTAAATGGTAGTTCTAGCATCAGTAGACTAGATGGTAGTTCTAGCATCAGTAGACTGGATGGTAGTTCAAGTGTCAGTTCAGTCTAATGGTAGGTCTATCGTCAGTTCAGTGTAAGGGTTGTTCTAGCATCAGTAGACTAGATGGTAGTTCTAGCATCAGACTTAATGGTAGTTCAGTCTAAATGGCAGTTTTAGCATCAGTCTAAATGGTAGTTCAGTCTAAATGGCAATTTAAGCATCAGTCTAAATGGCAATTTAAGCATCAGTCTAAATGGTAGCTCAAGCATCAGTCTAAATGGTAGTTCAGTCTAAATGGCAGTTTTAGCATCAATCTAAATGGTAGTTCTAGTATCAATAGACTAGATAGTAGTTCAAGCATCAGACTAAATGGTAGTTCTAGCATCAGACTAAATGGTAGTTCTAGCATCAGTAGACTAGATGGTAGAGCTAGCATCAATAGACTGGATGGTAGTTCTAGTGTCAGTTCAGTCTAATGGTAGTTCTATCGTCAGTTCAGTCTAATGGTTGTTCTAGCATCAGTAGACTAGATGGTAGTTCTAGCATCAGTAGACTAAATGGTAGTTCTAGCATCAGTAGACTAGATAGTAGTTCAAGCATCAGACTAAATGGTAGTTCTAGCATCAGACTAAATGGTAGTTCTAGCATCAGTAGACTAGATGGTAGAGCTAGCATCAATAGACTGGATGGTAGTTCTAGTGTCAGTTCAGTCTAATGGTAGTTCTATCGTCAGTTCAGTCTAATGGTAGTTCTAGCATCAGTAGACTAGATGGTAGTTCTAGCACCAGTAGACTGAATGGTAGTTCTAGCATCAGTAGACTGAATGGTAGTTCTAGCATCACTAGACTGAATGGTAGTTCTAGCATCAGTAGACTAGATGGTAGTTCTAGCATCAGTAGACTAGATGGTAGTTCTAGCATCAGTAGACTGAATGGTAGTTCTAGCATCACTAGACTGAATGGTAGTTCTAGCATCAGTAGACTAGATGGTAGTTCTAGCATCAGTAGACTAGATGGTAGTTCTAGCATCAGTAGACTAGATGGTAGTTCTAGCATCACTAGACTGAATGGTAGTTCTAGCATCACTAGACTGAATGGTAGTTCTAGCATCAGTAGACTGAATGGTAGTTCTAGCATCACTAGACTGAATGGTAGTTCTAGCACCAGTAGACTGAATGGTAGTTCTAGCATCACTAGACTGAATGGTAGTTCTAGCATCACTAGACTGAATGGTAGTTCTAGCACCAGTAGACTAGATAGTAGTTCTAGCATCACTAGACTGAATGGTAGTTCTAGCATCAGTAGACTAGATGGTAGTTCTAGCACCAGTAGACTAGATGGTAGTTCTAGCATCAGTAGACTAGATGGTAGTTCTAGCACCAGTAGACTAGATGGTAGTTCTAGCACCAGTAGACTAGATGGTAGTTCTAGCACCAGTAGACTAGATGGTAGTTCTAGCATCAGTAGACTGAATGGTAGTTCTAGCATCACTAGACTGAATGGTAGTTCTAGCATCACTAGACTGAATGGTAGTTCTAGCACCAGTAGACTGAATGGTAGTTCTAGCATCACTAGACTGAATGGTAGTTCTAGCACCAGTAGACTGAATGGTAGTTTTAGCATCAGTAGACTTAATGGTATTTCTAGCATCAGTAGACAAGATTGTAGCATCTGACTAAATCAGTTCAGTCTTAATGGTAGTCCTAGCATCAGTTCAGACTAAATTGTCATTCTAGCATCAATCTTAATGGTAGTTTTAGCATCAGTACCATCTGAATGGTAGTTTTCACCAATATTTTATTATTTTAGGTAACTAATATTAGATGCACATGATGTTGAATAAATAAGTTGTCCTTCAAACAAAGGCTAAATTTGACACATTGTTCTGGTACATCATGTGTCAATACAGTTACATATCATCCATATAATCCTAGATGTTGTTGTATCGTGTTTTCAACAATTTTTATACAAAGAAGCATCTAGTATTTTTCATGTCTGTGGTAGGAATTGAACCCACAACCTTCCACTTGCATGGTGGATGCTCGACCACTAGACCACTGCTATGGTTAAATAATAATAAAATAAATTCAGAGCAACAGAAAATGTAAATAAAAGTTAATCTTTTTATTTTGCACAAAAGTACTAAAAATCATAAACTCTGGAATATATTAATTTTTCATCTTCACTGTTGTCGGATAAGGGGTCAGCTATGTCTTTTTCTTTTAAGCAAATATTTTTCTTTTTAATTTTTTTCTTCAGTTTCCTTTTAAATCGCAGGAACTCTTTTGGTAAGTACAATCTCTTCATGTGTATAACTTCTGCAATAATAAAATGAAATATAGTTGTTTCAGTAAATATTTAATATTTTACAATGTTTTCTCTCTATTGCAATATAGTAGTTTTATTCAGCATGTATGTCATACAGTATATAAACGAATACAAAATTAATGTATACATGTATAAAATATGGCTATTTACATTAAAACGATTATTTATCTAAAAAATTATTGATCTATACATTGCTATGAACATCACAGAATATATCACAAAATTTCAGTCCATCGTTTAGTACCTTATTGTACTTATTTACTTACCATTAATAGTTTGTAAGTTAAACAAGAAATGTCACTGGTAAGTGTCACATGCCCACCAAATGGTCTATGAAAACGATATATTTTATAATCCATGAATATCAAGAGTAATGGAATACAATGAAGTTTCAGATTAGACACACAATTTCATGGTATTTTTTTTCCATTAAAGTGTGACCATGACCTTTGTGTAACCTTGACCATGACATCTAATGTAAAGGTCTGGGTATTACTACAGGTAAATGCAGGTGACACATCATTATGACATGTTGATCACTTGTATAAAGCTATTTTAAAATCCCTCCATGTATAACAAAGTTACAGACCAGAAATTAAATATTAAACAAAATGAAAGTGTGACCTTGACCTCTGAGGTAAGGTTCTGGGTCTTAATGCGACACTTTGTCATGTCATGTTGATCAATTGATAAATTGAGCTAAGTGTTTATGAAATCCATCCATGTATGATACAGTTACAAACTGGACTTGAAATCTCAAACAGACTCAAAGTGTTATTAAACAAACTCTAAGTGTAACCTTGGCCTTTGAGGTACGGGTCTGGGTTTTACGTGCGACATGTCATCATGTCATCTTGATCCATTGAGCCAAGTTAAAGACAAAGTTACAAACACAAAATATCAGACAAATTGAAAGAGTGATCAAGACCTTTAAGGAAAGGTTGTAAGTCTTACACACTACTCTTCATTATGTCATGTTGATCAACTCAGCCAAGCGTTTTTGAAATTTATTTATAGGTGACAAAGTTACAGTCTGGGCATGAAATCTCAAACAGACTGAAAGTGTTTTCAAACAAAGATAAAATTGTGACCTTGACCTTTGAAGTGATAGTCTAGGTGTTACGCGCAACATGTCACCATGTTATGTTGATCATTTTTAGCAAGTATTTATAAAATCAATATATGCAAGACAAAGTAACGGCCCGGACATAAAATCTCACAGACAAAAGTGTGACCTTGACCTTTAAGGTACAGGTGTGAATCTTATGCATGACATGTCTTCATTATGATGGTGAATTGAGCCAAGTGTTTTTGAAATTTACACGAAATCTCAAGCAGACTAAAAGTGTTGACAAACAAAGTTAAATTGTGACCCTGACCTTTGAAGAGGGAGTATGGGCATTACGTGTGACACATCATCATGTTATGTTGATCATTTGTAGCAAATATTTAATAAATTCAACTATGCATGACAAAGTTACATGCCGGACACATAATCTCTAAAGAATCAAAGTTTTATATCAAACAAACTTAAAGGGTGACCTTGACCTTTGAGGTACAGGTATAGGTCTTATGCATGACATGTCGTCATGTCATGCTGATTAATTGAGCCACATGTTTTTGAAATTTATCCGTAGGTGACAAAGTAACAGACTGACACGAAATCTCAAACAGACTGAAAATGTTGTCAAACAAAGTTAAATTGTGACCCTGACCTTTGAAGTGGGAGTCTGGGTGTTACGTGTGACACATCCTCATGTTAAGTTGATCGGTTGTAGCAATTATTTATAAAATCGATCTATGAATGACAAAGTTACAGGCCGGACATGAAAAATATCAGACGGACAGACACTGCGATAACTGTATGCCACCCAAATTTTAGGGGCATAAAAACTCTTTAAATGTTTTTAAAACTAAAATAATTATTTAAATGGATAAAATGTATCTCATTATCATTGATAAATTAAAATCCGAATGGTTTGTATGTCAAATCCACGAAAACGTGACAAAATCGATATTTAAATTGGAGTGGTGAACTCGAAACAAAATACCCAAACTAGACAGCACTTGACATCATTTGGACTCTTTTTTAACTACACGATTCAATGGCAAATCTAATCTTTAAAAAAACGTATGCCCCATTAAACTCCCATTATTATTCAATTTCACTATATTTTTACTGAAAAACATGTGTACCCATTCAGATTTTGTGTCTCCCCCCCCCCCCCCCCCCCCCCCCCCCCCGAAATTCTTGATCAGTCCCTGTGTAAAATGAATCAAATTGAAATGAAAATGAAATCACATGCCTTATTTGATACGCAAGAAAATATGTTGCACTTTTAAGAGGGATATCTATTTTAGTCTAACCCAAGCCTGTAGCCCAAGTTAGGAAATACCATTTTTGCATGTTTAAATATATATCCTTTTGACGATACGGGGTCAGTGAGTATATTATAGGCATGATTTATTTGAAACAAGAGAGCAAGGATGGCCCTTAATCGCTCACCTGTGGCAGAACAGACAATGCAAAAGACGGCAATTTTTGCAGGTGCTAGAGTGTATATAAATTCTTATAATGACATTTTTGTCCATAACTGTGTAAGTTTAATGATCATCGAATATAAACTGTGCGTGCTAGAGTGTACACAACATCAAATACACACAATTTTTGACAATTAAAGGGCCATAACTCTGACAATATTTATTCGATTGGCCAATGGTAACATAATAAGCATGCAAGTCTGTCAAAGATAAAATGAAAAAACTGTAAGTGCTAGATACACACATGGTCAAATAACACAATTTTTTACAGTTCAAGGGTTGCAATTCGTACACTACCTATCCGATTTGGCCAGTTCATAAACTTGTCCTAGATACTATAGTTATCAAGAGCTGTCAGAAGACAACAAAGCTCGCCTCTGTGTGTCTAAGTCCAAAAAGGGCCATAAGTGTGGCAAAAATGCAACCCAGAGTTGTGGTTCTTGTCTTTGTGTGGTGAACACACATGTGAAGGTTCATTCACATCCAATGATTGGTTGCATAGATATCTTAAACGCAACTAAACGCAAAGTTTAACCTGGGTGTCTCAGTCCAAAAAGGGCCATAACTGTGCCAAAATGCAACCCAGAGTTATGGTTTTTGTCTCTTGTGTGTTTCAATGATGATGGTGAACACACATGCAAAGTTTCATTCATATCCAATGAGTGGTTGCATAGATATCTTACGTGATAAGAAACTTTAACCTGAAAAATTAAGTCGAAAAAGGGCCATAACTGTGCCAAAATGCAACCCAGAGTTATGTTTTTTGTCTTTGTGTGTTTCAATGATGATGGTGAACACACATGCAAAGTTTCATTCATATCCAATGAGTGGTTGCATAGATATCTTACGTGATAAAAAACTTTAACCTGAAAAATTAAGTAAAAAAAGGGCCATAACTGTGCCAAAATGCAATCCACAGTTATGGTTCTTGTCTCTGTGTGTTCCATTGATGATGGTGAACATACATGTGAAGTTTGATTCACATCCAATGAGTGGTTGCATAGATATGTGAAACTTGTCGCAACTAAACACAAAGTTTAACCTGGGTATCTAAGTCCAAAAAGGACCATAACTGTGCCAAAATGCAATCCAGAGTTATATTTCTTGTCTCTGTGTGTTCCACTGATGATGGTGAACACACATGCAAAGTTTCATTGACATCCAATGAGTGGTTGCATTGATATGTGAAACTTGTACGCAAAAGTTTAACCTGGGTGTCTACAGACGACGACGCCGACGCCGCCGGGGTCATGACAATAGCTCTCCTTGGACTTCGTCCCGGCAAGCTAAAAAGTGCATTTTTTTAATGTTTCAAGGGCTATTCTGACATTGATAATCCGATTTGGCCAGTTCAAGAATATTATGGTTATATAACTACTGTGTAAGGTTGGTGAGGATCAAATGAAAAATGCAGGTGCTAGAGTGCACACATGGCCAAATAGTGCATTTTTTAATGTTTCAAGGGCCATAAAATTTTCTGAGATATTATCATTATATCACTACTGTGCAAGTTTGGTGAGGATCAAATAAAAAATGCGGGTGCTAGAGTGCACACAAGGTCAAATAGCGCAATTTTTGATGATTCAAGGGTCATAACTCTGACATTAATAGTCATATTATTATGCTTATATAACCGTTGTGTAAGTTTGGAGAGAATCAAATAAATAATATTGGTTTAAGAGTGCACACAAGGTTTATATAAGTAATCTGAAGATCTGAAGGGGCTTGGATATAAAGGGACCCTGCAAGGTGACTTTGACTACTTTAACATAGCAATATTATTGGGAAAACTGAAATGTTTCATTTTCACATCCATCTGTACAAAAAAACTTCTATTTAATATTTAAAGCATTTCTGCTTATTGCAAATCACTATGAATGGGTGATTGAAATTTTGACAAATCAATGGGCTGGGATGTATAAAGGTCCTGTACAGGGACTATAATTATGTTTTTTTTTACAGATGAATGATATGGGAATTTAAAGTATTTCCTTTTCATAGCAATTAACACTTTGTTCAGTGTGGGTGTGGTGGGGGTATTTATCAAAAAGGGGTTAACACCCCCAAAGAAGGTTAAAATTGTGAAATTTCAAAAAGTGCTATGGCCACTACGAGCCAGTAGAGCGTCCTCTGGCCCTTTTGGGTCTCTAGTTTTATAAATAGACTTTTCATCTACTCTAGAACATTGACATTGTGGATACTTTACTAAAATATACCTAGCACAATACCATGTGGGATAACTTACTAAAACAACTCTAGAATATTGACATTGTGGATACTTTACTAAAATATACCTAGCACAATACCATGTGGGATGACTTACTAAAACAACTTGAGCATATTGACATTGTGGATACTTTACTTCAATATACCTAGCACAATACAATGTGGAATACCTTACTAAAACAACTCTAGAACATTGAAATTGTGGGTACTTTACTTAAATATACCAAGCACAATACCATATGGCACAACTTACCAAAACAACTGTAGCACATTGACATTGTGGATACTTTACTAAAATATACCTAGCACCATACCATATGGGATAACTTACTAAAACAACTATAGCACATTGACATTGTGATATTTAACTAAAATATACTTAGAACAATACCATCTGAGATAACTTACTAAAACAACTCTAGCACATTGACATTGAGGGTACTTGACTAAAAAATACCTAGCGCAATACCATGTGGGATAACTTTCTAAAACAACTCTAGCATAACTTACTAAAACAACTCTACCACATTGACATTGTAGATACTTTACTAAAATATACCTAGCACAATACCATGTGGGATAACTTACTAAAACAACTCTAGAATATTGATATTGTGGATACTTTACTAAAATATACTTAGCACAATACCATGTGGGACTACTTAATAAAACAACTCTAGTACATTGACATTGTAGGTACTTTACTAAAATATACCTAGACCAATACCATTAATTTACTTAAACAACTCTAGCACACAGACATTGTAGATACTTAACTAAAATATATATAGCACAATACCATGTGGATAACTTACTATAACAACTCTAGCACATTGACATTGTGGATACTTTACTAAAATATACCAAGCACAATACCATGTGGGATAACTTACTAAAACAACCCTAGCACATTGACATTGAGGGTACTTGACTAAAAAATACCTAGCACAATACCATGTGGGATAACTCTAAAACAGCTCTAGCATAACTTACTAAAACAACTCTAGCACATTGACATCGTAGATACTTTACTAAAATATACCTAGCACAATACCATGTGGGATAACTTACTAAAACAACTCTAGCACATTGACATTGTAGATACTTTACTAAAATATACCTAGCACAATACCATGTGGGATAACTTACTAAAACAACTCTAGAATATTGATATTGTGGATACTTTACTAAAATATACTTAGCACAATACCATGTGGGACTACTTAATAAAACAACTCTAGTACATTGACATTGTAGGTACTTTACTAAAATATACCTAGACCAATACCATTAATTTACTTAAACAACTCTAGCACACAGACATTGTAGATACTTAACTAAAATATATATAGCACAATACCATGTGGATAACTTACTATAACAACTCTAGCACATTGACATTGTGGATACTTTACTAAAATATACCAAGCACAATACCATGTGGGATAACTTACTAAAACAACCCTAGCACAATGACATTGAGGGTACTTGACTAAAAAATACCTAGCACAATACCATGTGGGATAACTCTAAAACAGCTCTAGCATAACTTACTAAAACAACTCTAGCACATTGACATCGTAGATACTTTACTAAAATATACCTAGCACTATACCATGTGGGATAACTTACTAAAACAACTCTAGCACATTGACATTGTGGGAATTTACTGAAATATACCTAGCACAATACCTAATGGGAGTACTCACTAAAACAACTCTAGTACACAGACATTGTGGCTACTATACTAAAATATACCTAGTACAATACAGTTAACTTACTAAAACAACTCTAGCACAGACATTGTAGATACTTAACTTAAATATATATAGCACAATACCATGTGGATAACTTACTAAAACAACTCTAGCAACAGACATTGTGGGTACTTTACTAAAATATACCTAGCACAAAAACATGTCGGATAACTTACTAAAACAACTTTAGCACATTGACATTGTGGGTACATTGCTAAAATATACCTAGCACAATACTACATAAAATAACTTACTAAAACAACTTTAGCACATTGACATTTTAGATACTTTACTATCAACCTAGCACAATACCATGAGGGATACCTTACTTAAACAACTCTAGCACATTGACATTGTAGATACTTTACTAAAATATACCTAGGACAATACAATGTGGGATAACTTACTAAAACAACTTTAGAACATTGACATCGTGGGTACTTTACTAAAATATACGTAGCATAATACCATGTGGGATAACTTACTAAAACAACTCTAGAACATTGACATTGTGGGTACTTTACTAAAATATACCTAGCACAATACCATGTGGGATAACTTACTAAAACAACTGTAGCACATTGACATTGTGGATACTTCACTAAAATATACCTAGCACAATTCTATGTGGGATACCTTACTAAAACAACTCTAGAACATTGGCATTGTGGATATTTTACTAAAATATACGTAGCACAATACCATGTGGGATAACTTACTTAAACAACTCTAGAACATTGACAATGTGGGTACTTTACTTAAATATACCTAGCACAATACCATGTGGGATACCTTACTAAAACAACTCTAGAACATTGACATTGTAGTTACTTTACTTAAATATACCTAAAACAATACCATGTGGGATAACTTACTAAAACAACTCTAGAACATTGACATTGTGGGAACTTTACATAAATATACCTAGCACAATACCATGTGGGAAAACTTACTGAAACAACTCTAGAACATTGACATTGTGGATACTTTACTAAACTATACCTAGCACAATACTATGTGGGATAACCTACTAAAACAACTGTAGCACATTGACGCTGTGGGTATTTTACTCAAATATACATAGCACAATACCATGTGGGATAACTTACAAAAACAACTGTAGCACATTGACATTGTGGGTACTTTACTTGAATAAACCTTGCACAATACCATGTGGGATAACTTACTAAAACAACTTTAGAACATTGACATTGTGGGTACTTTACTAAAATATACGTAGCATAATACCATGTGGGATAACTTACTAAAACAACTCTAGAACATTGACATTGTAGGTACTTTACTAAAATATACCTAGCACAATACCATGTGGGATAACTTACTAAAACAACTGTAGCACATTGACATTGTGGATACTTCACTAAAATATACCTAGCACAATTCTATGTGGGATACCTTACTAAAACAACTCTAGAACATTGGCATTGTGGATATTTTACTAAAATATACCTAGGACAATACAATGTGGGATACCTTACTTAAACAACTCTAGAACATTGACAATGTGGGTACTTTACTTAAATATACCTAGCACAATACCATGTGGGATACCTTACTAAAACAACTCTAGAACATTGACATTGTGGGAACTTTACATAAATATACCTAGCACAATACCATGTGGGAAAACTTACTGAAACAACTCTAGAACATTGACATTGTGGATACTTTACTAAACTATACCTAGCACAATACTATGTGGGATAACCTACTAAAACAACTGTAGCACATTGACGCTGTGGGTATTTTACTAAAATATACCTAGGACAATACAATGTGGGATACCTTACTTAAACAACTCTAGAACATTGACAATGTGGGTACTTTACTTAAATATACCTAGCACAATACCATGTGGGATACCTTACTAAAACAACTCTAGAACATTGACATTGTGGGAACTTTACATAAATATACCTAGCACAATACCATGTGGGAAAACTTACTGAAACAACTCTAGAACATTGACATTGTGGATACTTTACTAAACTATACCTAGCACAATACTATGTGGGATAACCTACTAAAACAACTGTAGCACATTGACGCTGTGGGTATTTTACTCAAATATACATAGCACAATACCATGTGGGATAACTTATAAAAACAACTGTAGCACATTGACATTGTGGGTACTTTACTTAAATAAACCTTGCACAATACCATGTGGGATAACTTACTAAAACAACTCTAGTATACAGACATTGTGGGTACTTTACTAAAATATACCTAGCACAATACCATGTGGGATAACTTACTAAAACAACTCTAGAACATTGACATTGTGGATATCTTACTAAAATATAGGTAGCACAACACCATGTGGGATAATTTAATAAAACAACTCTAGCACACAGGCATTGTTGGTACTTTACTAAAATATACCTAGCACAATATCATGTTGGATAACTGACTAAAAATATTCTAGCACACAGACATTGTGGTTACTTGACTAAAACATACCTAGCACAATACCATGTGGGATAACTTACTAAAACAACTCTAGCACATTGGCATTGTGGATACATTACTAAAATATACCTAGCACAATACCATGTGGGATAACTTACTTAAACAACTCTAGAACATTGACGTTGTGGGTACTTTACTTAAATATACCTAGCACAATACCATGTGGGATAACTTGCTAAAACAACTCTAAACACATTGACATTGTGGGTACTTTTTCTAAAATATACCTAGCATAACACCATGTGGGATAACTTGCTCAAACAACTATAGCACATTGACAGTTTGGGTACTTAATTAAAATATATCTACCACAACACCATGTGGGATAACTTTCTTAAACAACTCTAGCACATTGACATTATGGGTACTTAACTAAAATATACCTAGCACAACACCATATGGGATAATTTATTAAACAACTGCAGAACATTGACGTTGTGGGTACTTTACTAAAATATACCTAGCACAATACCATGTGGGATAACTTGCTAAAACAACTCTAGCACATTGACATTGTGGGTACTTTTCTAAAATATACCTAGCATAACACCATGTGGGAAAACTTGCTCAAACAACTATAGCTCATTGACATTTTGGGTACTTAATTAAAATATACCTACCACAACACCATGTGGGATAACTTGCTAAAACATCTCTAGCACATTGACATTGTGGGTACTTAACTAAAATATACCTAGCACAACACCATGTGGGATAATTTACTAAAACCACTGTAGCACATGGACAATGTGGATACTTTACTAAAATATACCAAGCACAATACCATGTCGGATAACTTACTAAAACAACTATAGTACATTGACATTGTAGAAACTTTACTAAAATATAGCTAGCACAATACCATGTTGGATAACTTACTTAAACAACTCTAGAACATTGACATTGTATATATTTTACTAAAATATACTTAGCACAATACCATGTGGGATAACTTACTAAAACAACTCTAGCACATTGACAATGTGGGTACTTTACTAAAATATATCTAGCACAATACCATATGTGATAACTAACCAAAACAATTCTAGCACATTGACATTGTTGATACTTTACTAAAATATACCTAGCTCAATACCATGTGGGATCACTCACTAAAACAACTCTAGCACATTGACAATGTGGGTACTTTACTAAAATATATCTAGCACAATACCATATCTGATAACTTACTTAAACAACTCTAGTACATTGACATTGTAGAAACTTAATAAAATATACCTAGCACAATACCATATGGGATAACTTACTAAAACAATTCTAGAACATTGACATTGAGGGTACTTCACTAAAATATAGCTAGCACAATATCATATTGGATAACTTACTAAAAGAACTCTAGCACATTGACATTGTAGATATTTTACTAAAATATACTCAGCACAATACCATGTGGAAAAACTTACTAAAACAACTCGGGCACATTCACATTGTGGGTATTTTACTAAAATATACCTAGCACAATACCTTGTGGGATAACTTACTTAAACAACTCTAGCACACAGACATTGTGGATGCTTTACTTAAATATACCTAACACAATACCATGTGGGATAACTTACTAAAACAACTCAAGCACATTGACATTGTGGATACTTTACTAAAATATACCTAACACAATACCATGTGGGATAACTTACTAAAACAACTCTAGCACATTGACATTGTGGAAACTTTACTAAAATATACCTAGCACAATACCATGTTGGATAACTTACTAAAACAACTACAGTACATTGACATTGTAGAAACATTACTAAAATATACCTAGCACAATACCATATGGGATAACTTACTAAAACAACTCTAGCACATTGACATTGGGGGTACTTTACTAAAATATACCTAGCACAATACCATATGGGATAACTGACTAAAACAACTCTAGCACATTGACATTGTAGATATTTTACTGAAATATACATATTACAGTACCATGTAGGAAAATTAACTTAAACAACTCTAGCACATTGACATTGTGGGTACTTTACTAAAATATACCTAGCACAATATCATATGGGATAACTTACTAAAACAACTCTAGCACATTGACATTGTAGATATTTTACTTAAATATACTTAGCACAATACCATGCGGGAAATCTTACTAAAACAACTCTAGCACATTGACATTGTTGGTACTTTACTAAAATATACCTAGCACAATACCACATGGGATAACTTACTTAAACAACTTGAGCACATTGACCTTTTAGATACTTTACTAATATTAACCTAGCACAAAACCATGGGAGATAACTTACTAAAACAACTGTAGCACATTGACAGTGTGGGTACTTTACTAAATATATACCTAGCAGAATATAATGTGGGATAACTTACTTAAACAACTCTAGCATATTGACATTGCGGGTACTTTACTAAAATATACCTAGCACAATACCATATGGGATAACTTACTAAAACAACTCTAGCACATTGACATTTTAGATACTTTACTAAAATAAACCTAGCACAATACCATGTAGGATAACTTACTAAAACAACTCTAGCACATTGACATTGTGGGTAGTTTACTAAAATATACTTAGTACAATACCATGTGAGAAAACTTAATAAAACAACTCTATCACATTGACATTGTGGGTACTTTACTAAAATATACCAAGCACAATACCATATGGGATAACTGAATAAAACAACTATAACACATTGACATTGTATTTATTTTACTAAAATATACGTATTACAGTACCATGTTGGAAAATTAACTTAAACAACTCTAGCACATTGACATTGTGGGTACTTTACTAAAATATACCTGGCACAATATTATATGGGATAACTTACTAAAACAACTCTAGCACATTGACATTGTAGATATTTTATTTAAATATACTTAGCACAATACCATGCGGGAAATCTAACTAAAACAACTCTAGCACATTGACATTGTTGGTACTTTACTAAAATATACCTAGCACAATACCTTGTGGGATAACTTACTTAAACAACTTTAGCACACAGACATTGTGGATACTTTACTAAAATATACCTAGCACAATACCACATGGGATAACTTACTAAAACAACTTGAGCACATTGACATTTTAGATACTTTACTCAAATTTACCTAGCACAAAACCATGTGGGATAACTTACTAAAACAACTGTAGCACATTGACAGTGTGGGTACTTTACTAAAATATACCTAGCACAATATAATGTGGGATAACTTACTAAAACAACTCTAGCACATTGACATTGCGGGTACTTTACTAAAATATACCTAGCACAATACCATATGGGATAACTTACTAAAACAACTATAGCACATTGACATTTTAGATACTTTACTAAAATATACCTAGCACAATACCATATGGGATAACTTACTAAAACAACTCTAGCACATTGACATTTTAGATACTTTACTATAAAATATATCTAGCACAATACCATGTAGGATAACTTACTAAAACAACTCTAGCATATTGACATTGTGGGTACTTTACTAAAATATAGGTAGCACAATACCATATGGGATAATTGACTAAAACAAGTCTAGCACATTTACATTGTAGATATTTTACAAAAATATACTTAGTACAATACCATGTGGGAAAACTAACTAAAACAACTCTAGCACATTGACATTGTTGGTACTTTACTAAAATTTATCTAGCACAATACCTTGTGGGATAACTTACTTAAACAACTCTAGCACACATACATTGTGGATACTTTACTAAAATATACCTAGCACAATACCACACAAGATGACTTACTAAAACAACTTGATCACATTGACATTTTAGATACTTTACTAAAATATACTTAGCACAATACCATGTGAGATAACTTACTAAAAACAACAGTAGCAGATTGACAGTGTGGGTACTTTACTATAATATACCTAGCACAATACCATGTGGGATAACTTACTAAAACAACTCTAGCACATTGACATTGTGAATTCTATACTAAAATATATCTAGCAAAATACCATATGGGATAACTTACTAAAACAACTTTAGCGTATTGACATTTTAGATACTTTACTAAAATATACCTAGCACAATACCATATGGGATAACTTACTAAAACAACTCTAGCACATTGACATTGTGGGTACTTTACTAAAATATACTTAGCACAATACCATATGGGATAACTTACTAAAACAACTGTAGCACATTGACATTTTAGATACTTTACTAAAATATACCTAGTAAAATACAATGTGGGATAACTGACTAAAACAACTCTAGCACATTGACATTTTAGATACTTTACTAAAATATACCTAGCACAATACCATGTAGGATAACTTACTAAAACAACTCTAGCACATTGACATTGTAGATACTTGACTGAAATATACCTAGCACAATACCATATGGGATAACTTACTAGAAGAACTCTAAAACATTGACATTGTGGATGCGTTACTAAAATATACCTAGCACAATACCATATGAGATAACTTACTAAAACAACTCTAGAACATTGACCGTGTGGATACTTTACTAAAATATACCTAGCACAATACCATGTGGGATAACTTACTTAAACCACTCTAGAACATTGACAGTGTGGGTACTTTACTAAATATACCTAGCACAATACCTTATGGGACAACTTACTAAAACAACTCTAGCACATTGACATTGTGAGTACTTTACTAAAATATACTTAGTACAATACAACTCTAGCACATTGAAATTTTAGATACTTTACTAAAATACACCTAGCACAATACCATGTGGGATGACTTACTAAAACAACTCTAGCACATTGACGTTGTGGGAACTTTACTTAAATATACCTAGTACAATACCATATGGGATAACTTACTGAAACAACTTAAGCACAATGACATTTTAGATACTTTACTAAAATATACCTAGCACAATACCATGTTGGATAACTTACTAAAACAAGAGGCCCAAGAGGGCCTGAAGACGCTCTACTGACTCATAGTGGCCATAGCACTTTTTGAAATTCTATTATGCAATAGAAACATCGGCCATCTTGAATTTTAGATAGAAAAAATAAATCTTTTGTATAGTCTCCTATGCAATAGAAACATCCATTTGAAGTTTCAGTTTAATTGGCCTAGTGGTTTCAGAATTAAATGGAAAAAAAAGAGAATTTTCTGTTTTCCCATAGTATCCCTATGTAAAATTCTAAGTCCCCTTACAGGGCCCCTATATATTTTAGCCCCTAAATTCTTATATGCAATCAAATCCCTACACTTAGGGATAATTTATATCAAATATGTACAAATATGACATACCGGTTCTTAAGAAAACAATTTTAATAATTCCCAATTTGTACTCTTTTGGGGCCTCTCCTGACCACTTAAGACAGTGGAACCCAGTCATTTTTACAAATCTGAACCTCCATCACCAAACAATGCTTCTGTGAAGATATAGGCAAAATCATTTCCATTTAAAAAAAAATAAAATAAAAAATTATTATAATGACATGTCCCCTAATTGAACCCTCGGGGCGGGGTCATATTTAACCCTAGGGACACCATTTGAACAAATCTAACAAAACTATGGTTGGTCATCATTACTACATAAACATTTTGAAAATCTGTTGGGCCGTTCATGAGAAGAAGATTGTTTAAGTTTTGGACTATTTTTAGTAACGGCGGCCATCTTGAATATCAGATCGAAAAAAAAAATCTTCGGTATAGTCTCCTATGCAAAAGAAACACCCATGTGAATTTTTAGTTTAACTGGCCTAGTGGTTATGGAACAGATGAAAGAAAAAGAGAATTGTTTGTTTTCCCATAGTATCCCTATGTAAAATTCTAAGTCCCCTTACAGGGCCCCTATAAAAATTAGCCCCTTAATTCTTATCTGCAATCAAACCCCTACACATAGGGATAATTTATGCATAATATGAACAAATCTGACATACCGGTTCTTAAGAAAATAAATTTAGTAATTCCAAATTTGTACCCTTTTGGGGCCCCTCCTGACCCCTTAAGACAGTGGAACCCAGTCATTTTTACAAATCTGAACCTCCTTCACCAAACAATGCTTCTGTGAAGATATAGGCAAAATCATTTCCATTTAAAAAAAAATAAAATAAAAAAATATTATAATTACAAGTGTCCCCTAATTGAACCCTCGGGGCGGGGTCATATTTAACTCTAGGTACACCATTTGAACAAATGTAACAATACTATAGTTGGTCATCATTACTACATAAACATTTTGAAAATCTGTTGGGCCGTCATGAGAAGAAGATTTTTTAAGTTTTGGACTATTTTTAGTAACAGCGGCCATATTGAATTTCAGATCGAAAAAAAAAAATCTTCTGTATAGTCTCCTATGCAATAGAAACACCCATGTGAAGTTTCAGATTAATTGGCCTAGTGGTTTCAGAGAAAGTGCTGCTAACAGATGACAGACGACAGACGTCAGACGACAGACAACGCACCATCGCATAAGCACTTCTGGACTTTGGCCAGTAGAGCTAACAATTCTAGCACATTGACATTGTAGAAACTTTACTAAAATATACCTAGTACAATACCATGTGAGATAACTTACTAAAACAACTCTAGCACATTGACGTTTTAGATACTTTACTAAAATACACCTAGCACAATACCATGTGTGATAACTTACTAAAACAACTTTAGCACATTGTCATTGTGGGTACTTTACTAAAATATAATTAGCACAATACCATATGGGATAGCTTACTAAAACAACTTGAGCACATTGACATTTTAGATACTTTACTTAAATATACCTAGCACAATACCATGTTGGATAACTTACTAAAACAACTCTAGGACATTGACATTGTAGATACTTTACTAAAATATACCTAGCACAATATCATATGGGACAACTTACTAAAACAACTCTAGCACATTGACATTGTAGATATTTTACTTAAATATACTAAGCACAATACCATGTGGGAAAACTTACTAAAACAACTCTAGCATACAGACATTGTGGGTACTTTACTAAAATATACCTAGCACAATACCACATGGGATTACTTACTTAAACAACTCTAGCACACATACATTGTGGATACTTTACTAAAATATACCTAGCATAATACCACATGGGATAACTTACTGAAACAACTTGAGCACATTGACATTTTAGATACTTTACGAAAATATACCTAGCACAATACCATGTGGGATAACTTACTAAAACAACTGTAGCACATTGACAGTGTGGGTACTTTACTAAAATATACCTAGCACAATATCATATGGGAAAACTTACTAAAACAACTCTAGCACATTGACAATATGGGTACTTTACTAAAATATACCTAGCACAATACCATATGGGATAACTGACTAAAACAACTATAGCACATTGACACTGTAGATATTTTACAAAAATATACTTATTACAATACCATGAAGGAAAACTAACTTAAACAACTCTAGCACATTGACATTGTGGGTACTTTACTAAAATATACCTAGCACAATATCATATGGGATAACTAACTCAAACAACTCTAGCACATTGACATTGTTGGTACTTTACTAAAATATACCTAGCAAAATACCTTGTGGGATAACTTACTTAAACAACTTTAGCATACAGACATTGTGGATACTTTACTAAAATATACCTAGCACAATACCACATGGGATAACTTACTAAAACAACTTGAGCACATTGACATTTTAGATACTTTACTAAAATATACCTAACACAAAAACATGTGGGATAACTTACTAAAACAACTGTAGCACATTGACAGTGTGGGTACTTTACTAAAATATACCTAGCACAATATCATATGGGATAACTTACTAAAACAACTCTAGCACATTGACATTTTAGATACTTTACTAAAATATACCTAGCAAAATACCATGGGGGATAACTTACTAAAACAACTTTAGCACATTGACATTTTGGTTACTTTACTAAAATATACTTAGCACAATACCATATGGGATAATTGACTAAAACAAGTCTAGCACATTTACATTGTAGATATTTTACAAAAATATACTTAGTACAATACCATGTGATAAAACTTACTAAAACAACTCTAGCACATTGACATTGTTGGTACTTTACTAAAATTTACCTAGCACAATACCTTGTGGGATAACTCACTTAAACAACTCTAGCACACATACATTGTGGATACTTTACTAAAATATACCTAGCACAATACCACATGGGATAACTTACTAAAACAACTTGAGCACATTGACATTTTAGATACTTTACTAAAATATACCTAGCACAATACCATGTGGGATAACTTACTAAAAAGAACAGTAGCAGATTGACAGTGTGGGTACTTTACTAAAATATACCTAGCACAATACCATGTGGGATAACTTACTAAAACAACTCTAGCACATTGACATTGTGGGTACTTTACTAAAATATATCTAGCACAATACCATATGGGATAATTTACTAAAACAACTGTAGCACATTGACAGTGTGGGTACTTTACTAAAATATACCTAGCACAATATAATGTGGGATAACTTACTAAAACAACTCTAGCACATTGACATTGTGGGTACTTTACTAAAATATATCTAGCACAATACCATATGGGATAACTTACTAAAACAACTGTAGCACATTGACAGTGTGGGTACTTTACTAAAATATACCTAGCACAATATAATGTGGGATAACTTACTAAAACAACTCTAGCACATTGACATTGTGGGTACTTTACTAAAATATACCTAGCACAATATCATATGGGATAACTTACTTAAACAACTCTAGCACATTGACATTTTAGATACTTTACTAAAATATACCTAGCACAATACCATGTGGGATAACTTACTAAAACAACTTTAGCATATTGACATTGTGGTTACTTTACTAAAATATACTTAGCACAATACCATATGGGATAATTGACTAAAACAAGTCTAGCACATTTACATTGTAGATATTTTACAAAAATATACTTAGTACAATACCATGTGATAAAACTTACTAAAACAACTCTAGAACATTGACATTGTGGGTACTTTACTAAAATATACCTAGCACAATATCATATGGGATAACTAACTCAAACAACTCTAGCACATTGACATTGTTGGTACTTTACTAAAATATACCTAGCACAATACCTTGTGGGATAACTTACTTAAACAACTTTAGCATACAGACATTGTGGATACTTTACTAAAATATACCTAGCACAATACCACATGGGATAACTTACTAAAACAACTTGAGCACATTGACATTTTAGATACTTTACTAAAATATACCTAACACAAAACCATGTGGGATAACTTACTGAAACAACTGTAGCACATTGACAGTGTGGGTACTTTACTAAAATATACCTAGCACAATATCATATGGGATAACTTACTAAAACAACTCTAGCACATTGACATTTTAGATACTTTACTAAAATATACCTAGCACAATACCATGTGGGATAACTTACTAAAACAACTTTAGCACATTGACATTTTGGTTACTTTACTAAAATATACTTAGCACAATACCATATGGGATAATTGACTAAAACAAGTCTAGCACATTTACATTGTAGATATTTTACAAAAATATACTTAGTACAATACAATGTGATAAAACTTACTAAAACAACTCTAGCACATTGACATTGTTGGTACTTTACTAAAATTTACCTAGCACAATACCTTGTGGGATAACTCACTTAAACAACTCTAGCACACATACATTGTGGATACTTTACTAAAATATACCTAGCACAATACCACATGGGATAACTTACTAAAACAACTTGAGCACATTGACATTTTAGATACTTTACTAAAATATACCTAGCACAATACCATGTGGGATAACTTACTAAAAAGAACAGTAGCAGATTGACAGTGTGGGTACTTTACTAAAATATACCTAGCACAATACCATGTGGGATAACTTACTAAAACAACTCTAGCACATTGACATTGTGGGTACTTTACTAAAATATACCTAGCACAATACCATATGGGATAACTTACTAAAACAACTGTAGCACATTGACAGTGTGGGTACTTTACTAAAATATACCTAGCACAATATAATGTGGGATAACTTACTAAAACAACTCTAGCACATTGACATTGTGGGTACTTTACTAAAATATATCTAGCACAATACCATATGGGATAACTTACTAAAACAACTGTAGCACATTGACAGTGTGGGTACTTTACTAAAATATACCTAGCACAATATAATGTGGGATAACTTACTAAAACAACTCTAGCACATTGACATTGTGGGTACTTTAATAAAATATACCTAGCACAATATCATATGGGATAACTTACTAAAACAACTCTAGCACATTGACATTTTAGATACTTTACTAAAATATACCTAGCACAATACCATGTGGGATAACTTACTAAAACAACTTTAGCATATTGACATTGTGGTTACTTTACTAAAATATACTTAGCACAATACCATATGGGATAATTGACTAAAACAAGTCTAGCACATTTACATTGTAGATATTTTACAAAAATATACTTAGTACAATACCATGTGATAAAACTTACTAAAACAACTCTAGAACATTGACATTGTGGGTACTTTACTAAAATATACCTAGTACAATATCATATGGGATAACTAACTCAAACAACTCTAGCACATTGACATTGTTGGTACTTTACTAAAATATACCTAGCACAATACCTTGTGGGATAACTTACTTAAACAACTTTAGCATACAGACATTGTGGATACTTTACTAAAATATACCTAGCACAATACCACATGGGATAACTTACTAAAACAACTTGAGCACATTGACATTTTAGATACTTTACTAAAATATACCTAACACAAAACCATGTGGGATAACTTACTAAAACAACTGTAGCACATTGACAGTGTGGGTACTTTACTAAAATATACCTAGCACAATATCATATGGGATAACTTACTAAAACAACTCTAGCACATTGACATTTTACATACTTTACTAAAATATACCTAGCACAATACCATGTGGGATAACTTACTAAAACAACTTTAGCACATTGACATTTTGGTTACTTTACTAAAATATACTTAGCACAATACCATATGGGATAATTGACTAAAACAAGTCTAGCACATTTACATTGTAGATATTTTACAAAAATATACTTAGTACAATACCATGTGATAAAACTTACTAAAACAACTCTAGCACATTGACATTGTTGGTACTTTACTAAAATTTACCTAGCACAATACCTTGTGGGATAACTCACTTAAACAACTCTAGCACACATACATTGTGGATACTTTACTAAAATATACCTAGCACAATACCACATGGGATAACTTACTAAAACAACTTGAGCACATTGCCATTTTAGATACTTTACTAAAATATACCTAGCACAATACCATGTGGGATAACTTACTAAAAACAACAGTAGCAGATTGACAGTGTGGGTACTTTACTAAAATATACCTAGCACAATACCATGTGGGATAACTTACTAAAACAACTCTAGCACATTGACATTGTGGGTACTTTACTAAAATATATCTAGCACAATACCATATGGGATAACTTACTAAAACAACTGTAGCACATTGACAGTGTGGGTACTTTACTAAAATATACCTAGCACAATATAATGTGGGATAACTTACTAAAACAACTCTAGCACATTGACATTGTGGGTACTTTACTAAAATATATCTAGCACAATACCATATGGGATAACTTACTAAAACAACTGTAGCACATTGACAGTGTGGGTACTTTACTAAAATATACCTAGCACAATATAATGTGGGATAACTTACTAAAACAACTCTAGCACATTGACATTGTGGGTACTTTACTAAAATATACCTAGCACAATATCATATGGGATAACTTACTAAAACAACTCTAGCACATTGACATTTTAGATACTTTACTAAAATATACCTAGCACAATACCATGTGGGATAACTTACTAAAACAACTTTAGCATATTGACATTGTGGTTACTTTACTAAAATATACTTAGCACAATACCATATGGGATAATTGACTAAAACAAGTCTAGCACATTTACATTGTAGATATTTTACAAAAATATACTTAGTACAATACCATGTGATAAAACTTACTAAAACAACTCTAGAACATTGACATTGTGGGTACTTCATTAAAATATACCTAGCACAATATCACATGGGACAACTTACTAAAACAACTCTAGCGCATTGACATTGTAGATATTTTACTAAAATATACTTAGCACAATACCATGTGGGAAAACTAACTAAAACAACTCTAGCACATTGACATTGTGGGTACTTTACTAAAATATACCCAGCACAATACCATATGGGATAACTTACTAAAAACAACATGAGCACATTGACATTTTAGATACTTTACTAAAATATACTGAGCACAATACCATGTGGGATAACTTACTAAAACAACTCTAGCACATTGACATTGTAGATACTTTACTAAAATATACCTAGCACAATATCATATGGGACAACTTACTAAAATAACTCTAGCACATTGACATTGTAGATATTTTACTAAAATATACTTAGCACAATACCATGTGGGAAAACTAACTAAAACAACTCTAGCACATTGACATTGTTGGTACTTTACTAAAATTTACCTAGCACAATACCTTGTGGGATAACTTACTTAAACAACTCTAGCACACATACATTGTGGATACTTTACTAAAATATACCTAGCACAATACCACATGGGATAACTTACTAAAACAACTTGAGCACATTGACATTTTAGATACTTTACTAAAATATACCTAGCACAATACCATGTGGGATAACTTACTAAAAACAATAGTAGCAGATTGACAGTGTGGGTACTTTACTAAAATATACCTAGCACAATACCATGTGGGATAACTTACTAAAACAACTCTAGCACATTGACATTGTGGGTACTTTACTAAAATATATCTAGCACAATACCATATGGGATAACTTACTAAAACAACTCTAGCACATTGACATTTTAGATACTTTACTAAAATATATCAAGCACAATACCATGTGGGATAACTTATTAAAACAACTCTAGCACACTGACATTGTGGGTACTTTACTAAAATATACTTAACACAATACCATATGGGATAACTTACTAAAACAACTTGAGCCCATTGACATTTTAGATACTTTACTAAAATATACCTAGTAAAATACCATGTGGGACAACTTACTAAAACAACTCTAGCACATTGACATTGTGAGTACTTTACTCAAATATACCTAGCACAATACCATGTTGGATAACTTACTAAAACAACTCTAGCACATTGACATTGTAGAAACGTTACTAAAATATACCTAGCACAACACCATGTGAGATAACTTACTAAAACAACTCTAGCACATTGACATTTTAGATACTTTACTAAAATACACATAGCACAATACCATGTGTGATAACTTACTAAAACAACTTTAGCACATTGACATTGTGGGTACTTTACTAAAATATACCTAGCACAATACCATATGGGATAACTTACTAAAACAACTCGAGCTCATTGATATTTTAGATACGTTACTAAAATATACCTAGCACAATACCATGTTGGATAACTTACTAAAACAACTCTAGCACATTGACATTGTGGATACGTTACTAAAATATACCTAGCACAATACCATGTGGGATAACTAACTAAAACAACTCTAGAACATTGACATTGTGGATACTTTACTAAAATCTACCTAGCACAATACCATGTGGGATAACTTACTAAAACAACTCTAGAACATTGACATTGTGGATACGTTACTAAAATATACCTAGCACAATACCATGTGGGATAACTTACTAAAACAACTCTAGCACATTGACATTGTTGGTACTTTACTAAAATTTACCTAGCACAATACTTTGTGGGATAACTTACTTAAACAACTCCAGCACACATACATTGTGGATACTTTACTAAAATATACCTAGCACAATACCACATGGGATAAATTACGTAAACAACTTGAGCACATTGACATTTTAGATACTTTATTAAAATATACCTAGCACAATACCATGTGGGATAACTTACTAAAAACAACAGTAGCAGATTGACAGTGTGGGTACTTTACTAAAATATACCTAGCACAATACCATGTGGGATAACTTACTAAAACAACTCTAGCACATTGACATTGTGGGTACTTTACTAAAATATATCTAGCACAATACCATATGGGATAACTTACTAAAACAACTCTAGCACATTGACATTTTAGATACTTTACTAAAATATACCTAGCACAATACCATGTGGGATAACTTATTAAAACAACTCTAGCACACTGACATTGTGGGTACTTTACTAAAATATACTTAGCACAATACCATATGGGATAACTTACTAAAACAACTTGAGCCCATTGACATTTTAGATACTTTACTAAAATATAACTAGTAAAATACCATGTGGGATAACTTACTAAAACAACTCTAGCACATTGACATTGTGAGTACTTTACTTAAATATACCTAGCACAATACCATGTTGGATAACTTACTAAAACAACTCTAGCACATTGACATTGTAGAAACGTTACTAAAATATACCTAGCACAATACCATGTGAGATAACTTACTAAAACAACTCTAGCACATTGACATTTTAGATACTTTACTAAAATACACATAGCACAATACCATGTGTGATAACTTACTAAAACAACTTTAGCACATTGACATTGTGGGAACTTTACTAAAATATACCTAGCACAATACCATATGGGATAACTTACTAAAACAACTCGAGCTCATTGATATTTTAGATACGTTACTAAAATATACCTAGCACAATACCATGTTGGATAACTTACTAAAACAACTCTAGCACATTGACATTGTGGATACGTTACTAAAATATACCTAGCACAATACCATGTGGGATAACTAACTAAAACAACTCTAGAACATTGACATTGTGGATAGTGTACTAAAATATACCTAGCACAATACCATGTGGGATAACTTACTAAAACAACTCTAGAACATTGACATTGTGGATACGTTACTAAAATATACCTAGCACAATACCATGTGGGATGACTTACTAAAACAACTTGAGCATATTGACATTGTGGATACTTTACTTCAATATACCTAGCACAATACAATGTGGAATACCTTACTAAAATAACTCTAGAACATTGACATTGTGGGTACTTTACTAAATATACCTAGGACAATACAATATGGGATAACTTACTAAAACAACTCTAGCATATTGACATTGTGGGTACTTTACTAAAATATACCTAGCACAATAACATATGGGATAACTTACTAAAACAACTCTAGCACATTGATATTTTAGATACTTTACTAAAATATACCTAGCACAATACCATTGGGGATAACTTACAAAAACAACTCTAGCACATTGACATTGTGGGTACTTTACTAAAATATACTTAGCACAATACCATATGGGATAACTTACTAAAACAACTTGAGCATATTGACATTTTAGATACTTTACTAAAATATACCTAGCACAATACCATGTGGGATAACTGACTAAAACAACCCAAACACATTGACATTGTAGATACTTTACTAAAATATACCTAGGACAATACCATGTGGGATAACTTACTAAAACAACTGTAGCACATTGACATTGTGGGTACTTTACTAAAATATACCTAGCACAATACCATATGGGATAACTTACTAAAACAACTTGAACATATTGACATTTTAGATACTTTACTAAAATATACCTAGCACAATACCATGTGGGACAACTTACTGAAACAACTGTAGCACATTGACTTTGTAGATACTTTACTAAAATATACCTAGCACAATACCATGTGGGATAACTTACTAAAACAACTCTAGAACATTGACAGTGTAATTCTTTACTAAAATATACCTAGCACAATACTATGTTATGTAACTTACAAAAACCACTCTAGAACATTGACATTGTGGGTACTTTACCAAAACATACCTAGGACACTGACATTTTGGGTACTTTACTAAAACATACCTAGGACACTGATATTGCGGGTACTTTACTAAAACATAGGACACTGACATTATGGGTATTTTACTAAAACATACCTAGGACTCTGACATTGCAAGTACTTTACTAAAACATACTTAGGACACTGACATTGCGAGTACTTTACTAAAACATACCTAGGACACTGACATTGTGGGTACTTTACTAAAACATACCTAGGACACTGACATTGTGGGTACTTTACTTAGATAGATTTTAAGAACGTCCCCTTTATTCCCCTTAGTGTATTAATGAACTGGAACCCACGAGGACGTAAGCGACGAATCGTTCATATAAAATAAAAAATAAACCTGTTGTTTGTTCAATGTATATCCGTTCGTAAAATCAACATATTTTTAAATTTAAATTTAAACGATAGTTGATATTTTCCTATGGAATTTAAAGGGAGTATATCAGGAAAACACGCTAGAAATGTCTTAAAAATTATTAAAACAGATAAAAAGCATCTTATTATCACTAATAAATATAATCCGAATAGTTTGGTTTGACAAATCCACCAACATTTATATGTAAATTGGAGCGGTGAACTTGATACGAAGTCCCTACTCTGAAAATAGACATTACTTAAATTTTGCTTGACGTCATTTGGACTCTTTTTAAGATGAAACACGTTTCGCTACGTGCAAACCTGTATCAGTGGCGGTTCTACTCTTTAAAAAAAACAGCATAAAATTCTTCTGTCCTCTTTTCATTCTTTCCCTCTCTTTACTTCCTTCTAGCTCTACTAATCCTCCTACTCTTACTCATCTTTCCACTACATTTTCTTCTAGCACTCCACTGGTGATAATACTCAAGTTGATGGTATACCAGTATATATACTTTACTAAAACATACCTAGGACTCTGACATTGCAAGTACTTAACTAAAACATACCTAGGACACTGACATTGCGGGTACTTTACTAAAACATACCTAGGACACTGACATTGTGGGTACTTTACTAAACATACCTAGGACACTGACATTGCGGGTACTTTACTAAAACATACCTAGGACACTGATATTGTGGGTACTTTACTAAAACATACCTAGGACACTGACATTGCGGGTACTTTCCTAAAACATACATAGGACACTGACACTGCGGGTACTTTACTAAAACATACCTAGGACACTGACACTGTTGGTCCTTACTAAAACATACCTAAGACTCTGACATTGCACATACTTTACTAAAACATACCTAGGACACTGACATTGTGAGTACTTTACTAAAACATACCTAGGACTCTGACATTGCAAGTACTTTACAAAAACAAACCTTAGACTCTGACATTGCAAGTACTTTACTAAAACATACTTAAGACTCTGACATTGTAAGTACTTTACTAAAACATACCTAGGACACTGACATTGCGGGTACTTTACTAAAACATACCTAGGACACTGACATTGTGGGTACTTTACTAAACATACCTAGGACACTGACATTGCGGGTACTTTACTAAAACATACCTAGGACACTGATATTGTGGGTACTTTACTAAAACATACCTAGGACACTGACATTGAGGGTACTTTACTAAAACATACATAGGACACTGACACTGCGGGTACTTTACTAAAACATACCTAGGACACTGACACTGTGGGTTCTTTACTAAAACATACATAAGACTCTGACATTGCACGTACTTCACTAAAACATACCTAAGACACTGACATTGCGAGTACTTTACTAAAACATACCTAGGACTCTGACATTGCAAGTACTTTACAAAAACATACCTTAGACTCTGACATTGCAAGTACTTTACTAAAACATACCTAAGACTCTGACATTGCAAGTACTTTACAAAAACATACCTAGGACACTGACATTGCGGGTACTTTACTAAAACATACCTAGGACACTGACATTGTGGGTACTTTACTGAAACATACCTAGGACTCTGACATTGCGAGTACTTTACTAAAACATTCCTAGGACACTGACATTGTGAGTACTTTACTAAACATACCTAGGACACTGACATTGCGGGTACTTTACTAAAACATACCTAGGACACTGACATACAGGTACTTTCTAAAACATACATAGGACACTGACATTGCGGGTACTTTACTAAAACATACCTAGGACACTGATATTGTGGGTACTTTACTAAAACATACCTAGGACACTGACACTGCGGGTACTTTACTAAAACATACCTAGGACACTGACACTGTGGGTTCTTTACTTAAACATACCTAAGACTCTGACATTGCACGTACTTTACTAAAACATACCTAGGACACTGACATTGTGAGTACTTTACTAAAACATACCTAGGACTCTGACATTGCAAGTACTTTACAAAAACAAACCTTAGACTCTGACATTGCAAGTACTTTACTAAAACATACTTAAGACTCTGACATTGCAAGTACTTTACTAAAACATACCTAGGACACTGACATTGCGGGTACTTTACTAAAACATACCTAGGACACTGACATTGTGGGTACTTTACTAAACATACCTAGGACACTGACATTGCGGGTACTTTACTAAAACATACCTAGGACACTGACATTGAGGGTACTTTACTAAAACATACATAGGACACTGACACTGCGGGTACTTTACTAAAACATACCTAGGACACTGACACTGTGGGTTCTTTACTTAAACATACATAAGACTCTGACATTGCACGTACTTCACTAAAACATACCTAAGACACTGACATTGCGAGTACTTTACTAAAACATACCTAGGACTCTGACATTGCTAGTACTTTACAAAAACATACCTTAGACTCTGACATTGCAAGTACTTTACTAAAACATACCTAAGACTCTGACATTGCAAGTACTTTACTAAAAAATACCTAGGACACTGACATTGCCGGTACTTTACTAAAACATACCTAGGACACTGACATTGTGGGTACTTTACTGAAACATACCTAGGACTCTGACATTGCGAGTACTTTACTAAAACATTCCTAGGACACTGACATTGTGAGTACTTTACTAAACATACCTAGGACACTGACATTGCGGGTACTTTACTAAAACATACCTAGGACACTGACATACGGGTACTTTCTAAAACATTCCTAGGACACTGATATTTCGGGTACTTTACTAAAACATACCTAGGACACTGACATTATGGGTACTTTACTAAAACATACCAAGGACTCTGACATTGCGGGTACTTTATTCAAACATACGTAGGACACTGACATTGTGGGTACTTTACTAAACATACCTAGGACACTGACATTGCGGGTACTTTACTAAAATATACCTAGGACACTGACATTGCGGGTACTTTACTAAAACATACCTAGGACACTGACATTGCCGGTACTTTACTAAAACATACCTAGGACACTGACATTGCGGGTACTTTACTAAAACATACCTAGGACTCTGACATTGCGGGTACTTTCTAAAACATTCCTACGACACTGAAATTGTGGGTACTTTACTAAAACATACCTAGGACACTGACATTGCGGGTACTTTACTAAAACATACCTAGGACTCTGACATTGCGGGTACTTTACTAAAACATTCCTACGACACTGAAATTGTGGGTACTTTACTAAAACATACCTAGGACACTGACATTGGGGGTACTTTACTAAAACATACCTAGGACACTGACATTGCGGGTACTTTACTAAAACATACCTAGGACACTGACATTGCGGGTACTTTACTAAAACATACCTATGACACTGACATTGCGGGTACTTTACTAAAACATACCTACGACACTGACATTGCGGGTACTTCACTAAAACTAAAACATACCTAGGACAATGACATTGCGGGTACTTCACTAAAACATACCTAGGACACTGACATTATGGAAATCGTCATTTATGTCTACATTGATTTGTCTTCTCTTGTTAATGGGTCTCATACCACACACCTTGATGGCTACAACCATTATTAAGAGCAGGCAGGTTACACTCAACATGGCCCATCGTGGATCCTTAGAGCTGAAATAAAACAAGGGTTTAAGCATATCGAAATGGACATTGCGTCTGTTTTGGACTAACAACCTCGGGCCACTCTTAAAAAGTTGCTTGTTTGCCACTTCCGACTTTTCTTTCTTTTTTTATAATCAATCAGAAAATCTTTTTAAGGACATGTAATTAGACCAGCTGGATTGTTTTGGGTCAGCTGGAAGCAGCAAACAAATACTATTTTAATTTAGACCTCACGGATAGTTTTAACTGAATGAAACTTGCTGTATGTCAGTTACATTTGTCTGGTATTTACATTCTGATTAAATAATTTTTAATGGAGTAATGACTCTTTGTTATTTTTACTTAACTTCTACGTCACACTTTGGATGTTGTGGGACAGCCAAAGCACAGTAATTATCACCACATGGGGAGCTGTATCAATTTCCTAAACAACATTTCCAATTAAAATATGGTCTCAACGATCAAAAAAGCAGAACGGCATATATTAATATGTTGTATGGTGTTTACTGTGGCTTTCAGCAATTTTTCACTTATATCCTTAAGGTGTATTTTTGAGACAGTATACTAAGCGCTGTTACACTGGATATTATGCTGCAGACACAAGGTATGATACCCCCCCTCCCCAGTCACATTATACTGACAATGGGCGAACCAGGCAAAGAACTAACCTCTACATGTTGAAGCCAAGGGAGAAAACTTGTAGTACCATTTTTCAAGTCTTTGGTATGACCCAACCGCGAATTTAACCCATGTGAGGTGAAGGCTCAGAATAATATACATTGTGGTATAGAAAACAACAATAATGTGCAGTGAGTGATACCAACCGTGCATTTATTATTCTATTGTATATATTGCTAATTTGGAGAAAAATGAGTTTAAAATTGATAGTCTGCATCGGTCATCTTTACACATGCTCTACATCACAGTCAATGTCAACATTCGATTCACAATTTCTGAGAAATCTATATTGTATAGGTCCTTACAAGTAGTATAGAACATATCCTGTTAAAGTGTTTACAAATACAAACTAGACCTATCACTGTATTGATGAATACCCCCGAACACCGCCATGACAGAAAATGGTTAACCATTGTATGAAGTTTTATTAAATTATATCCAATAGTTTTAAAGAAATGCTCCAGACAAAAGAAATTCTTAATAAAAGAGAATGTTATGGATTGAGTTGTTTGTATTGTTAATTTTTTCAGGTTTTGTTAAAATTAAAAACGGTCTTTTTAATTATTGTGCAGTGTACAAGCTTTCATGGCAATCAATAAATGTTATACTTTTTCGAGTTATGTTGAGGGACAACAATTTTATGGATAAGAAACAAACAAGAGCACTAGGAATACAATATCTAACCTGCTTTGCTCGAACTCCATGTATTCATCAACTTGGTTCTTTCATGAACTTTATTAAACTGTTATCACTGATGGCTTTAAAAGTACTTTAAAAGTACTGCACCAGACAAGGGAAATATATCAAAGGGCAATAACTCTGTAATTAACAAGAATAGAGTTATGTTTCTTGTACACTGCACTTCCTGTCATTATATTCTACCATTGTATGAAGTTTGATGAAATTCCATCCAGTACTTTAAAAGTAATGCTCCGGACAAGGGAAATATATCAAAGGGCAATAACTCTGTAATTAGCAAGAATAGAGTTATGTTTCTTGTACACTGCACTTCCTTTCATTTTATTCTACCATTGTATGAAGCTTGATGAAATTCCATCAGGTACTTTTCAAGTTATGCTCCGGACAAGAAAAAATATCAAAGGGCAATAACTCTGTAATTAACAATAATAGAGTTATGTTTCTTGTACACTGCACTTCCTCTCATTATATTCTACCATTGTATGAAGTTTGATGAAATTCCATCCAGTACTTTAAAATTAATGCTCCGGATAAGGGAAATATATTAAAGGGCAATAACTCTGTAATTAGCAAGAATAGAGTTATGTTTCTTGTACACTGCACTTCCTGTCATTATATTCTACCATTGTATGAAGTTTGATGAAATTCCATCCAGTACTTTAAAAGTTATGCTCCGGACAAGGGAAATATATCAAAGGGCAATAACTCTGTAATTAGCAAGAATAGAGTTATGTTTCCTGTACACTGCACTTCCTCTCATTATATTGTACCATTGTATGAAGCTTGATGAAATTCCATCCGGTACTTTTCAAGTTATGCTCCGGACAAGAAAAAATATCAAAGGGAAATATATCAAAGGGCAATAACTCTGTAATTAGCAAGAATAGAGTTATGTTTCCTGTACACTGCACTTCCTCTCATTATATTTTACCATTGTATGAAGCTTGATGAAATTCCATCCTGTACTTTTCAAGGTATGCTCCGGACAAGAAAAAATATCAAAGGGCAATAACTCTGTAATTAGCAAGAATAGAGTTATGTTTTTTGTACACTGCACTTCCTCTCATTATATTCTACCATTGTATGACGTTTGATGAAATTCCATCCAGTACTTTTCATGCCCCAGACATGGAAAATTACGGACAGACCGACCGACAGACCGACAGACCGACAGACCCACCTCAGGGTGACTCCAGTATACCCCCTCAAAACTTCGTTTGTCGGGGGTATAAATATTGTCTGAGTTCTTGTGGTTATATAACTACTGTTCAAATTGAGTAAGATTCAATTAAAAAAGGGGATGCTATAGCATCTATTATTTGTTATTTGTGGTTAGATAACGCTGGTTCATGAACTTGTCTGAGATCTTACCATTATATCTTTGCTGTGCCAGTTTGGTTAAGATACAAATTAAAAGTGGGAGTGCTATCACTTCTACAAGAAAAAGGTTAACAGACGGGGGACTGACAATGGAAAATTTACCATACCATAACCCCTGCAGGCTTATGGCCAGATTAGCTAAATACCATTTATTTTCCCATAGAACTTCTGCATAAAAATAATTTAGGCCAAGTATCACAGGGTGCATAGAATGTGACAGTATGAAGTGATTTGTCCACATTTAATGAGATGGATTAGCTCACAGTTCTGATACACAATATTGACAGGAGGTAGTATAAAAGAAATGAGAACAAATCTGGTACCATGAATCAGAGTTGAGAACTACATGTAATTAGTTGCCTATGGGAATTAATCCATTGCATCTCCCACCTGACAAAATGAATATCTAAAAGCATATTACATGTTTGTATCGTATTTTCTATTAAGCTCATTATTGAAATATCTGATTTACTCTCTGCTCTAACTAATCATTTTCAAACCATTTTGAAGTAGAATCTATCCTGTTATGCACTGCAACCAATCTGCAATAATCCACCAGTGCCATTTATTTAACTAATCCATCGCAGTACTGTGAACAAATCATTTTACTTTCAGACATACTATACACCCTGTGAGTATGCAAAATCATTGTTGAGAAGAATTGTGCATTATCTATAATATAAACAGTGGTGTAGTTTTCAAGATATAGTTGCTGACTATCATTTAGGATTACTTTAAAACTGGTAAGATTTATAATAAGCAGACTGTTTATTAGCAACACTACACAATTTAAGTTTGGGAACACATTAAATAATATCTTTATTTTTATTTATTTTATTTATTTATTTTATTTTTATAGAAGGTAACACATTATGACATTGTCACATAATACAACTGAATTTAAGGTACACATCATCTTTTCAATATGGCCTTCTGCAACAACATTAAAACATTACAATATAATATTACAAATTACAATGTATAAATACTTGTGACAAACACTCAATTTAGCAAAGCATGCAAATTACCGGTAGCCTTTATATATTTGTACATTTATACTATTTTATTCAAACAATAACAAAAATCATTTATTAGGTGATTGGAGAAAGTAATTTCTATATTGACATTAAAAAGAGTGAATTTTTGAAAGATGTCTTATAGATACTAGTATAGCATTCCATATTAGTGTACTAGTATAACTTAAACTATTTTTTTAAATAATTGGTGCAAGCCTTTTGAGAAACGAGATCTTTTCTATCAATAGATCATAAGTTATATGATGTATTATTTGAATATGTCAAAAGGTTTGATATATAGGGTGGTACTATATTATTAATAGCTTTAAATACTAAAACAGCAGTGTGATAAAAACATCTTTTGGGAAATGGAAGCCATTTTAACTTATTGAACATTTCTTGAGAATTTGTTTTCAAGGCATAGTGCCACCATTGCAAAAAGGAAGTGCTTCCGTGGGGTAGTCGCATAATGGCGGTTGTAAATAATCCTCAATTCTTCTTCTTTAAAAATGCATTTTCCTATTTTTAATGCTCATTTTTTTATTTGAATGGCATTATTGATGTATTTTGAACATTTTGATAGCATTGTCATGTTTGAATTGTGAATTTAGACAAAAAAAAATGATGCTTGGAAATTGGGGTATGAATTCATGATTTCGGAAGTCTACTTTCACTTTGTCACCAGTGTACACACTGAGCAGAAAAAAAATCTCTTATATGACACATGACCCCTACTTTTCTCATCATATTTTGATAGTGCAGAGGTTGACAAACAGTAAAATGTAGGTTTCACTTCTTTCATTTGGGACCCTCTATGAATGACAAGCCTTCAAACTTTTATTATTTACTATAGAATAAAGAACAAAAATCAATGGTGGGGTTACACCTCAATGGCTTACTTAGTATTATTCTCGCTGCTCTTTTCTGAGATTTATATACAATGTATTGTATTTTGTATATGTTTACCTTTTCCCCAAACAATACACCAATAATCAAATGTTGACATTATGAAAGCATTGTAAAACAATACTTTCATATCATATGTTAAATAATATGATATTCTTTTAAGAAGGGCTATTTTTGAGTTTAATTTGGCACATATTTTAAATAGTAAGCTGAGTTTTCCATGATAGGGTATTGTCTATATAAACACCTAATAATTTCTGAGTGGTAACATTTTCTACAAACACATTGTTAATGATTAAATTTAGTTCCTTTTAATTTCTTAACATGTATTTCATAGCAATTACCATGCATTTTGTTTTTTCAGGATGTAATGACATGTTATTAGTTGTACACCATCTGCTTATTGAATTTAATCTGTCCTGGAGTTGAATTTGTATTTCTAATAAATTATTTGATGTTTCACAAATTATGGTATCATCAGCATAAAGATCAGTACTTCCAGTTTCAGAAATAAAAGCAATGTCATTCATATATAAAAGAAAAAGTAGTAGTCCTAAGATAACCCTTGTGGTACCCCAGATTTTATCGGAAGATTTTAGATTTTTCACACTAATTAATTGTTTTCTATTTGAGACATATGATTTAAACAGTTGAACAGCTAATTCGGAAAAATGGTAAAGTTTCAATTTGTGAACTAATATATCAAGATTAACAAGATCGAAAGCTTTGCGTAAATCAAGAAATATAGCACCAACATAATTTCCTGAATCTATATCTTTAAGCCATGTGTCTATGAGATGAGTCAAAGCAGTTTGGCAAGAATGATTTTTCCTAAATCCTGATTGCTATCATGAATAATTTTATACTTTTTAAAATAGTCTTGTATCTGGTTTGCATTATGTCGTTCAAATATTTTTGATATTGTCAGCAATATGGATATGGGACGGTAATTATTAGGATTATTTCTATCTCCTCCCTTGTAAATGGAAATTATACATACATTATTCAATAAATCTGGAAATATACATTGGTTTATTGATTTATTTATAATTGATGCAAGTGCAGGAGTTATACAATCGCCACAATATTTTAGGATTCTAGGTCCAATATCATCCAGGTCTGTAGGTTTATTTATGTTAAGTTATCTATACGTTTTCGCACTTTGAATGGAGTTATTGGTTCAATTTGAATTCAATATTGCGTAATTTTGCATCAAGTTTACATTCTAATTCGGCAAAATTTTCTTTGACAAAAGATGTTCTTATAATGATATCAGATATATTTATAAAATATTTATTTAATTTGTTCATTATACGTAGCTGTTCTGTAATATTTAGTGTGTTAATCAATAAGGTGTCTGGCATAAAAAGTTCATTTCCTTTACCTGTACTCGCAAAACTTTTAACATTTTTCCATAAGTAACTTGGACTTTTATTATCTTTAATCGCATTGTTATAGAAATTCTTTTTACTTTTCTTAATCAGTGATGATATTTTATTTCGCATTTGTTTGTATTCATCTAACCTTTTGTTTTTGTGTAATTTATCCCTCATACTTATTGCTCCCTTAATCTCATTTGTAAACCAACCAGGTTGGGTGTCATATTTAACTCTTTTTTTCTTTCAAAGGAGCATGCTTAGTAAGAAGTTGATTATAGAATATAATAGAGTTAGAGATTGGTTTGGATTATCAATATATTCAATAATATCAAGTGAATAATTGGCTTAGTCATTCAAAAATATAGTTTCACTGAATTTCTTGAAACATCTGTACTTAATTGTGTCATGGCAATTTCCTTTCAATTTTATACTACCTATACACCATGTAAAACAAACATTCATAAAGACACGGTAATCAAAGTCTTACTCGTAATCTTGTAGCTGTTTTTATTACACATGATGTCATAAGGACACGTCAACCTCATACTCATATGGATTTTTAAAAACGTTCAATTTTAACCATTTTGTGACCTCACCAGCTCATTTATGAAACAGGCAATCCTCCTTATTGAACCAAATCTTATTTTCTATGACTAGATAATGCTTCAGAACACAAATTGAATAATAATTTTGCCTAAGTGGATGAAAAAATGAGAATTTTCTGTTTTCCCAAAGTATCCCGATGGAAAACTAAGTCCTCATAGTAGAAACTGTTGATGCCATGAAACGAGCACCGCTTAATCGTTTATTATGAAATTTTCTTCAAATTTTAAAATAATACGTCACTGTCTTCGACGTTAATGTTCGCGACTTTTTTAGTGGGAAAAATACCTCATTATTTTTTAATTGAAATACACATTACCAACATGAACAAATGAAATTTAGACATTTTAGGGCTGCTTCGGTCAAACATATATGATATGAATCAATCGCTTGTAGAATCGGTAAAAGATGTACAATATTTATGAAATTGCACAATTTTGCCTAAAATTAAATAATGATTACATATATGCAGAATATCAATACACTGAGATGTCGAAAAGGATGTTTATAAAGTTTGTCACACTATTTTGGGACAACCCTCGTATATTCTTAGTAAGTATAATACCAAGGACCTCATTGGAAATAAGCCTTCAGGCTTTAATGGACAATCCAATGTTATTACACCACACTATTATGTATGGCTAATATCGCATTAGTTGAATGTTTTTTGAGATTTTTACGCTCATTTCCATTAAAGTCACCTTTGTTTCTATAGTATATTTAATTGTGATAGATCAGTAACTTTTTACTTTAGAATCTGCAAAAACAATAATTTTGAAATTGCATTCTGTGATATTTTAAATTATATTTAATAAGTTGCAATAATCATTTAATACTACCGGTATATAGAATGGTTGATAGTTGTCAAATTACCTTTTAATAATTTACCTACATTTTATTTGTAATTGAGTATGTATATTTAATGTAACCTACACATGTGTGTTTCAACCTGAATAAATATCAATCAATCAATAAATCAACTAGAATATAGAAACCATACTCACATATCTCTTCTTAAATGCTGCATCAGCTCTTCCAAATCTGTCATGTTGGTTTTATCATCTTCAGCATCCAATACTGATTTAATTATTGCTGAATTTCCAAAATGGTTCTCATGCTCATCAGTATCATAGTCACGAGCCAAATTTGATTCAATGATAAATCTGCTTGCTCTCTTAGCATAAGATAGAAGTTTTCGTTGTGGGGAATATTTGGCAATATGAATGGAAGATAAATTGTGATCAGGTACTTTTCTGACTGATTGACAACATTTAAGTTTATACAATTTCAACTTGGAACAAATGTTTAACAAAACCTTTAAATTACACACTAAGTTGGAATCAACCGGTAAATGTTCAGTTTTAGAAAACCTATGTGAATAATGCTGGAGATACCGTCTACACTTCTGAAGCAGTATTTCTAACTTTCTGAACAGCAAGCATATATTGATGTCCGAAATTTTGAGCCAATTTATATCAAAATAATTGAGATTCTTGTGTGAACTCTGAATAAAGAATTTACATCCCAATTGGACTCCTGTTATATTTATTCTCCGCTTATTTTCAGCTATTTTTCTAAGGAAGATATTCATGCATATGCTATTTAAGGACAGTTTTGTTTGTTTTGGATCCAAATATTGATCCAATCCTGGTTGTTCGAAGTTTCCCATTTCTCGACTGATTGGGTCAGAATTTCGTACTGAAGCATTATGTCTCTTTAGTGTTTTATGTATTCCTGGTGTATAAGATGCAGCTGTGAACATCACATGATGTACCTGAAATGAATATGTAAACTACAATGTAAACTGCAAAAGAATTCTAATTTTTATATTTCAAGAGCATACATGTACCTGGCACAATAACAGTGCTAGATTGGAATGAATCAATAATATCTACGAGCAGGGAATTGAAGTTTAGACAAATCAAGAGTCAAGGGGTTCTGTTAGAATAATGATATATGTGAAACTGAAAATTCCAATTTAAAACATTTTCTTTGCATAGTCAATAACTTTTTGTTCAGTAAAGGTGTGTTGGGGGTATTTATCTCTAAGGGCATAAGACGACCATCCAAAAAGGCTTAATATTGTGAAATTTCAAAAATACTTTGGTCACTACTATTTAAATTATAATCTTATCACAGGAAATAAAATAAGTACCGGTAATTCAAAAATGTTATTTAAAACAATTTACAATTAATATTGACGACTTTATAAGGAAAACACTGTGAAGATCATCCAAAAATTAAATACAGCTAGGCGGCATTGTAAACGAGATTCTGCAGAATTTTATTATAACAAGAGCTGTCGGAGGGACAGCGCGCTCAATTATTTCGATGCTGTTCTAAAACAACAGCTTTTTTCAGGAAATAAGTATCAAATAAAAGACAATTCAGGGGTGGTAAAATTAAACTTTAACTATTGCTTATATGTTAAAAATAAATTAGCAAAATAATTCACCAACACTGTTCATTTTCATTATCAACAAAGTGAACGGATGGCTCGTATTGCCTTAATCTTATTTAATTCAGCACAACATATGCACTAACTTCACCTCAGAGGGCAAAATATCGGTACCAGTTCATGAAAATGGATCTATAGTTGAAATAATCTTATACCAGCTGGATACCCTTTCATGAAAATGAAGAAAATAAATCATAAAAAAAAGAAAAAACTTCATTAACTTCACCTCAGAGGGCAATATATCGGTACCAGTTCATGAAAATGGATCTATAGTTGTGCTGAAATAATCTTATTACAGTTGGATACCCTTTCATGAAATTGAATAAAATAAATCTAAAAAGAAGAAGGATTAAACTTTACAAAAAGAAAAAAAGATAAAGTGAAAAAAAGAACAATTTTTACCCCTCAAAATTTTTTTTATCCATTAGGGCGGATCAATTTTACCCTCAGATTTTTAACAAATTTGAGACAGGACCACAAACCAACCCTATTTGTCAAACATCTTAGATCAAGGCCTTGTGCTACAAACCTGCTAAAAACAAAATTTCTAAGTCTAAAAGGGAAATAATTATGCCAAAATGCAATTAAGAGTTCTTATCTCTATGCTATAAGTTTCCTAGTGGATGTAAAACACACATGTGAAGTTCCATTCATGTCCAATGAGTACAATAGTCCCCCTATTCTACGAATGGTCAAGCTAAACAAGAGGACCAAGATGGCCCTATATTGCTCACTTGACTGACCATGAGTCACCCAACTTAAGTAGATTATATAATACTGTACACTCGAAATTCCAGAAAATGAGATCATGGGCAATAAGTTAGAATTTTGACTTGTTTTGAAGATGTAACAGATGTGTAGAAGAGTTCAAACTTGGTAGAGGTTCACCCATGGTAAATGTCAGTGAAATTACATCGAAATCAGGTCAGTAAATTCTGACAAGAAGGCTTTTGAAGTTTTTACTATAGCTACCTATATAGTTAACTAGCACCTCACTGTGGCGGTCATTTTTTTTAACAAATCACAATGGCTTGAACAAACTTGGTAAAGGGTCACCTAAGGAACATTTCTGCGAAATTGTTTTAAAATTGATTCGGTGGTTTCTGACAAGAAGATTTTTTACTATAACTTATATAGTAAACTAACCCCACCCCCTGGCCGCCATGTTTTTTGACAATCACTATGGTTTGAAAAACTTGGTGAAGGATCCTCCAAGGAACATTTCTGTGAAAATATTTTAAAATCGAGCCAGTAGTTTCTGACAAGAAGATTTTTAAGTTTTTACTAATTAAACTTGTCCCATGCCCTGGCAGCCATGTTTTTTCACGAATCAAGATGGCTTGAACTAGTGTTGTTCCAGTTTTTGCTGATAATCGAATGTCGGTCGAAACTGTTCGTATCGCCGACAATCGATAATGATTTTAACTGTCGCAACATTTTGTATGCCTGGGGCTTGTCAAATCTGGATCCAGGCATGTGCCTTTTTCAAAGTTACTTGCCCGCCGGGCTTGTCTTAAAAAATCGGACAAGCTAGTTTTCACAATACACTGCAAATATCTCTATTTGATATGACACACGTCAAACTGTTGTTATAAAATCAGTAGAAACAATTGACCCCCGCGGTGTTTATCACACCGCATGCCCGATATTGCGACTTAGGAAAACCTCTCATGCATATTCAATTATCTATTTTTATTCCTCTAATGTGATTGGTGGATAGCTTTGAATATAAATTAATCTATTTTTAATAACCGCTCTGATTGGTGGGATATCTACGACCAAGGTACACGTTTCTTGCCACGCACCTGAGCAAATATAGAAAATAGACGATGATGTAATTCTCGGGGTGTCTCTCAAATCCTCCATTATGAAGAGCATATTATTATCTCCCTTCGCCAGAATGGTGACAATTTCTAAAATCTGATTATGTTTTTGCAGATAATTCCCGACCGATCGTGTTATGTATAATGTTAATGTTAGGTTTTGGTAATTTTATAAATATTTCGTAAATTTACAATAATTGGAACTGTATGTATATAAATTTTCTTCTGTTAAAACATGAAAGTTGATATTTAAATCAAGTTTACAGTAAAGAAAAAAAAAGTGGGTGGGGTATTATAGTAATAAACTTATTACTTTTTCGTTGTATAGTTTCAGCGTATAATTTTCTTTGGCATGATTTAAATATAGTATTGAAAACACCAATTAAGATTTTTTTTTTTAATATTTGGAATATAGTTGACTAGTTGCACTAAATAGATATTGATATTCTAGATACTTGCACAGTCTCGGAAGTTGGGAACATTAATCTGTTTCTCAGTATGTGAATGGTGCATGTAATGGATATTTTCGAATTTTACTATTGAAAGTTAAATAATGGATAAATAATTTATAATCGATCAGTTTGTCCATTCGATAATCGATAACACTAGCTTGAACAACTTGGTAGAGGGTCACCCAAGGATCATTTCTGTGAAATTATTTTAAAATCGAGCCAGTAGTTTCTGACAAGAAGATCATTGCGAAGTTTTAATAATATATGTCAACAGTTTTGGTCTATTTCAATATATTGAAGATCCCACCCACTTTACTGAGAATTCATCGTCTCTAATTGATATTTTACTTTTAAGTAATAAAGACAGCCTTATTAAAAGGGGTGTCGCAGATCCGTTTCTAAATCAAGATATCCGATTCCATTGTTCGATATACGGTATATTTAAATTCAAGAAAAACAAACAATTATCTTTTGAGAGACATATTTGGAAATATGAACTTGGTGACTATGCTCTTTTAAAAAATAAAATTATTCAAACTAACTGGAACGAACTATCTAGCGATGATATAGACATGTATGCTACCAATGTTGCTAATAAAATTAATGAACTTTCAAATATATGTATTCCAAATAAAATCATTAAAATTAAACCGCATGAACCTCTGTGGATATCCACTGAGTTAAAAAAGAATATTAGGGCCCGTTAAAGACTTTTTAAGAAGGCAAAGAGATCTAACGAAATATACCACTGGAACAGATTTAAAAAAAAACGTAATGAGGTCATCCAACTTATACGCCAAGCAAAGCAGTCATACAATGATAATTTAGCAATTAAACTTAATTCTGTATCTCTCTCTCCCAAAGACTGGTGGAAAATATTAAAGTCGTTCATCTCTTCAAATGACAAGCCAGCAATTCCTCCACTGAATGACAATGGAACTATTATTTCCGATTTTGAGCTAAAAGCAAACTTACTAAATTCATTTTTCCAATCTCAGTCAATCTTAAATGACGATAACATTGAACCACCTATTTTGTTACCTAGACAAAACATCCCATTTTTACTAGATTTTGCTTTACTACCCATCGATGTGTGCAGTATTCTTAAGTCGTTACCAGTTGGAAAAGCCTCAGGTCCCGATGAAATTAATAATTATGTGCTCCGTGAACTAAGTAATGAATTATTGACCCCACTGTGTGATTTGTTTTACACTTGCTTAACAAACGTTTTTTATCATAAAGTTTGGAAGGAAGCGTTCATATGTGCTATTTACAAGAAAGGAGACCCGTCTTTGGCTAATAATTACAGACCAATTTCACTTCTTAGCGTATTGAATAAAGTATTTGAAAGGCTCATATTTAAGCATATGTTCAATTATTTTTGCGATAGTAACTTTCTCTCTTCATTTCAATCTGGTTTTGTGCCTGGTGATTCAACTATCAATCAGCTATCTTTTCTTTATAATACATTCTGCAAAGCGATTGACGATGGCAAAGAGGTCAGAGTTCTATTTTTTGATATACGTAAAGCCTTTGATAGAGTTTGGCACAAAGGGTTGTTGGCTAAATTGAAAGCAGCTGGTATATCTTGTCAACTTTTGAATCTTTTAACTGACTATCTTAAAGACAGACGCCAATGTGTTGTCATTCCAGGCGCGAGGTCTAATTGGAGACCAATTAAAGCCGGTGTTCCCCAGGGATCTATATTAGGTCCTCTTCTGTTTTTAGTTTATATAAATGACATAGTATCTGATATTCACTCCAACATACGACTTTTTGCTGATGATACAAGCCTTTACTTTATAATTAATCATAATAATGATATTGTTAATGCTGCACAGACATTAAATTCTGACATAAATAAAATATTGAATGGTCAAATAAATGGCTGGTTACTTTTAATCCATCCAAAACAGAATCAATGCATGTAACTCGCAAATGCACTCAACCTGTTCACCCCCCACTTTTTATGCAGAACCAACACATTATAGATGTGTCATCTCACAAACATCTAGGAGTATACTTATCAAATACTGCAGCTGGCACACTCATATTGACTATATTAAGAATAAAGCTTGGTCTAGAATAAATATTATGAGAAAATTTCAGTTAGATAGAAAATCACTAGAAACAATCTACATGTCATTTATAAGACCCTTATTGGAATATGCCAATGTTATTTGGGATAATTGTACAAATTATGAAAAATATGAGCTTGATAAAATACAGAATGAAGCTGCACGAATAACAGCTGGAGTTACAAAACTTATATCTATCAATAACCTGAATTCTGAAGTAGGATGGGAAAGTCTTGAAACGCGTCGAACTAAACACAAACTTACTCTTTTTTATAAAATGAACCACGGAATGGTCCCACCATATCTATGTGCATTGGTTCCTTCTCTTACAAATGCAAGTTCCACGTACAACCTCAAAAATAATAATAATATTCAAATTCCTTCTTCAAGAACAGCTCTGTACTCAAATTCCTTTATTCCTTCCGTTGTCCGTGACTGGAACACTCTCCCACTTGAAACAAGACAAGCCCCTTCTCTGAATGCTATCAAACATAAACTCGAAGGTAACGAACCAAAAGTACCTAAATTCTATTACATAGGTGCAAGGAAATGCCAATTATTGCATGCCCGCCTCCAAACGAGTTGTAGTGCACTTAAGCAACATCTATTTCTTAAACACATTGAAGACTCCCCCCTGTGTACATGTGGACAAATAGAAAGCACAGCTCACTTCTTTCTCAATTGTCACCTTTACCAGCATCAACGCATACCACTCCTGACATCTGTCAGTGAGTTAAGTACAGTTTCTTTAAATATACTTCTTTTTGGTGAACCACAACTCTCTTATGACAATAATGTTAAAATATTTGAAGCAGTTCACAAATACATTTTATCCACTAATCGTTTCTCCTGAACATGTAAGTAAGTCTGAAGAAATAACAAAGCTAGTTCTTTTTACGTGGTGAGGTCAGCCCGTCTCCCAATTTTGTCCATGCCGTTCAGAACTTGTCCAAAAATGTTAACCATTATTATTATGTGAATTCACATAATTATCCATTACTTTAATCATTTTAATCACCTTTCTTTTTTTTCTTCTAATTACTCACTTCATTTTCTAAGTTTCTTAAATATATCAGAAACAATATTGCTAAAAGTATGTTAAACATTTTTATTAAATATATTTTGAACTATGTTATATTCGTAATGCTAAGAGCATAAATCAGATTGTTAATAATCTGCCAAATTTGTTCACAATTGATATATGTCATGGAAAAGAACTTTATAAGATTTTATCTTCCGTTTTAATCCATATTTATACCTAAACTTATGTGTATATATGTACATTTGAATGAATAAATATGTTTAAACCAAGAAGATGAATTAAGTTTTTACTATAGCTTATATAGTAAACTAACCCCGACCCCTGGCCGCCATGTTTTTTGACAAATCAAGATGGCTTGAATAAACTTGGTAGAGGGTCACCCAAGAAACATTTCTGTGAAATTATTTTAAAATTGAGCCAGTGGTTTCTGACAAGAAGATCTTTTAAGTTTTTACAAAAGCTTATATAGTAAATTAACCGCACCCCCTGGCCACCATGTTTTTTGACGAATCAAGATGGCTTAAACAAACTTGGTAGAGGGTCACTCAAGGAACATTTCTGTGAATTTATTTTAAAATCGAGCCAGTAGTTTCTGACAAGAAGATTTTTTAAGTTTTTACTATTGCTTATATAGTTAAATAACCAGACCCCCTGGTCGCCATGTTTTTTTACGCATCAAGATGGCTTGAACAAACTTGGTAGAGGGTCACCCAAGGAACATTTCTGTGAAATTATTTTAAAATCGAGCCAGTAGTTTCTGATAAGAAGATTTTTTAAGTTTTTACTAGTTAAACTTGCCCCGCCCCCTGGCGGCCATGTTTTTTGACGAATCAAGATGGCTTGAACAAACTTGGTAGAGGATCACCAAAGGAACATTTCTGTGAAATTATTTTAAAATCGAGCCAGTAGTTTCTGACAAGCAGACTTTTTAAGTTTTTACTAGTTAAACTTGCCCCGCCCCCTGACCGCCATGTTTTTTGACGAATCAAGATGGCTTGAACAAACTTGGTAGAGAGTCAGCCAAGGAACATTTCTGTGAAATTATTTTAAAATTGAGCCAGTTATTTCTGACAAGAAGATTTTTTAAGTTTTTACTTGTTAAACTTGCCCCCCCCCCCCCCCCCCCCACCCATGGCGGCCATGTTTTTTGACAAATCAAGATGGCTTGAACAAACTTGGTAGAGGGTCACTCAAGGAACATTTCTGTGAAATTATTTTAAAATTGAGCCAGCAGTTTCTGACAAGAACATTTTTTAAGTTTTTACTATAGCTTATATAGTAAATTAACCCCACCCCCTGGCCGCCATGCTTTTTGATGAATCAAGATGGCTTGAACAAACTTGGAATAGGGTCACCCAATGAACATTTCTGTGAAATTATTTTAAAATCAAGGCAGTAGTTTCTGACAAGAAGATTTTTTAAGTTTTTACGATAGCTTATATAATAAACTAACCACACCCCCTGGCCGCCATGTTTTTTGACAAATCAAGATGGCTTAAACAAACTTGGTAGAGAGCCACTCAAGGAACATTTCTGTGAAATTATTATTTATTGGGTTCACAGGGAAAATTTTGGTGCCGTAACCTGTTTTCGATAACAAATTGAATTTGATCACTTCAGAGGGTTACAAATATTGTGCATGTGTATTTCAACTTCCCCACAAATGGCAATATTTACAAACAGTATCCACGTAGTCATTCAATGCAGTGAAAAATATGAAAAATAATGCTTCCTATACAAGTAAGAAAGTTATTTTATGATATAGACCTGAAAAAATGTATATCTGACTATGTCTATTTTTCAGTTTACATAAAAACCATGACAATTAAAGGTATTTACAAATATCCAACCACATCTTGCTTGGCTTAGTATTATGAAATTTAAATAAACTCTTGCATTTCTGATAGATATGTGCAAGGTGGTCAATTGGTGTAAAAATAGAAGAACTGTTTTCTAAGTACCACTGCATGGGGAGTATTGGACATTTTGTGGGGTTTACCAGACAACAAAATGGGGTTTATCTGACATTAAAATCTCATGTAAGGTTCCTCGGATAGCTTACTGAATTATTCATCAGGTGTTTATCTGACACTTTTATTTTCATTTAAATTGTTGTTTATAATAAAATAAAGCATATATTTGTTTCAATTTCTTATTCAACAATTTATTTTACCAAACTAGAAATATCACTGAAGGTGATGAATACTCCCAGATGGCGCCATGACACACTTTGACACAGTGAATCTAATAGAGTAACCAATCACTTTTTGTGAAGTGTCATTTAATTCCAGCATAAAGAAAAGGTCTGAAAATTTCAAAGGGCCATAACTCATTGAAAAATTATTCAGGCGCAACATGCCAATGATATGCACAACTAAACTTGGTACCAATCACTTTTGTGAAGTGTCATTGAATTCCAGTCAATGGTTGCTGAGAAATAGTGATCACAAAAATCAACAACTGTTAAACTAGATTAACATTTCTATTTGTGTTTAAAATGCATTGATAAAAAATTTGGGCCATCTCTATCTGGGCAAAAACATAACAGAAAACTTGTTTACACAAACCAGTCTCTTCCAATCAAAACTGCCGTCATAAATATAGCCACGATGCATTAACACCTGTATGCTACCTGGGATGTGTTAATGTTTCAGCTGCTTTGAATGGGACTGAAAACAAGTGTGGTAGAAATGCAGAATGCTGTAAATAATACATTTTAAATTGTTGAAAACCCTTAGTATCCAATATTATCCAGATTAAGCACTATTATGGGTATTCAAGCATTGAACTTTCTGTGGAAAAAAATTGAAATTTAAAGTAAGAGAAGCAGTGGATACTGACAATTTCAGTGTTCATTGTGGGTTTTTTAATAGTAATTTGATTTAAGTGTGTGCTTTTTGACACATAACATTTTAAAAATAAGCATTGCATACTAATATAAGGAGTATAATACAAAAAAAATGCTTACCTGGAGCACTGACTCTTGTTCAAAAGGTTTGTTATAAGAAGTGAATAAGAAGAGGTGGATATATAAAATCAGTATCCTAACTGGTTACTTTGTAACAATTCAAATGTAACTGAAGATGAATTTCATTTCTTTTTTGAATGCCTAATTTATGAATACCTCAGACTACTTTTCTTTAAAGATGCCTGGCTAAGATCAAGGACGTGTATAGAAGGATAAGAAACTTGCATCTCTTTACTAAATGTGGATGAAATAGCACACGGAGGATTAATAATTTGCTAATTAATCATTCGTAATTCAAAGGCAACTGATTTCTTGTGCATAAACTGTAAGTTGTATGTTATCTTAGATATTTAAACAAGTTTCGATCACGCAAAATGATCTTTAATTAAAGATATTGAGGTTTGAAGGAAAGTTTATAGTAATTTGTCGTTACTCTAGCAGCAGTATACACATTTTGTAATCAAAAGTACTTCAACACAAATTTTAGGGAATGGTATTGTTTTGATGAGAATTTCATTCTGCAATTTAAAAATTCTGATTTGTGTTCCAGAGATATCTGGAAATTAAGATAATTGAAAACGAGATATTTCGAAATTTTGTGCGAATCAGTTGCCTTTCCTTCTCAATATAATTCCTTGCTAAGATCGAGATATTTAAATCTATTTTATACAATTATGTCCTCATCAGACATACATGATATAATCTCTATCCCGAAGTACTTGTTGAATACTTTTGATAAAAGCACACTAATTTAGAAGATATAACTCTATAAATGCACTTTAACAAATAAGTTCACAGTTAATATATGATTTCACATTGAATTGTGTGTCCCATTCTGCTTGATGTTCACTCCAATGTTTGTTTTCGTAATGTATATGTTTATTGTATTTTGGGCCAGTGGCCTATATTGCTGAATGTCAATAGATATATTAGAAAAATTAAACAAACCTCATGCTGTTCAATAAATTGACATTATTATGAAATTAATCCATTTTATTTGCACTGATACAGGCCTCATGTCATTTTAATTTTAACACATTAAGTCACACAGCCACCAAGTGCATATCAAAGCACGTCGAACAACTTGATATTTATTTTATTTGATTGTCCTCTACAAAAAAGCCATGTGATCGAAATCTCCATACATTTTGTTGGAAGTATCCCTTGTATACCTAATACCGTGATACACACCTATTACCGCGAATGCCCGTACAATAACAATATCCCAGACATGCACAAAGCTCCAACTTCCGTTAGCATTGACATTTGTTTACATTTCGTACCGGCAATGTTTTTTACTAAGCAGGCTTAAGTAACTTTATTACTGTTTATTATTGATGCCATTATTTACATAGTTGACAAAGTTTTAATAGGTATGACCAGTATATACAGTATACCTAATACCGCGATATACCTATTACCGCGAATGCCCGTATAAAAACAATCTGGGAAGACATGCGCAAAACTCCAACTTCCTTTGCGTCTGCATTTGTTTGCATTTCGTTTCGGCAACTGTTTATTACTCAGCATACTTGAGTAACCTTATTACTGTTTATTATTTACGCCATTCTTTACATGGTTGAAAAGAAAAAATTAGACTCGCGGTATTAGGTATGACCAGTATATATATTTTGGTCACCGTGATCTACCCTGAATGGTGACGGTAGTGTTTGTTTATTTGTTATATTTTTTAGCAGAAAGTATTATTTCATAGTTATTAAACATCTTCTGTTTTGCAATGACATATTAAACATTAAAGGCGAATCTTTAAGTGATCGAAAACTGGTCACACAACCGTAACAGTATCTACGGAAGTCGAACAAAATTATATTGCTACTTTACCGAGAGCTTAATCAATATACTTACACCAAAAGTTCCTGCGACTACAATAAATATCAGCAACATTATACCATACACATATATAAAAGCGATAAAGACAAGACGCTGTCGTCATCATAGCCTTGCCTAATTCTTGCCTAATCGATATTTTACTCAATGTGGCTAGGGAGGTCACTCTAAAACGCAGGTACTACTAAAACCCGGTCAAATTCCGGCCGATCCGGTCACTTTTCCGGCCGTAGGGAAAAGGCTAATGTGGCGTGTATATTTGTGATTTTGATGTTAAACTGCCCTAATCCCAATAAATATGTACTGCCCTTGACTTACATATCAAGAAAATATATGAAAAAAATAAAATAATGCCTTAAATTTGGTCTTGAAGTTTACCTTTTTATGACGATTTTGACGATTTTTCGCCGTTTTTTACTAATTCCGGCTAAGTTTGAATGGTTATTTAAAGTATATTCGTTGTAAATAACCATGGTTTTAATCAATTCTGACAAAGTTAAAGATATGCTGAATCTATAACAATGAAAATAACAACAAAATCAATAACATATAATTGTTTATTTCGCTCTAAACAGTGGATATATATTTTCTATAAAAACCTGGCGATTTCACCGGTGTGGCGTATTTACCGCACATTGTAAGATTTCGACAATATTTACAAGATGTAACAAAACTTTATAATAAAGTTAAACGAATAAGAATTAAACGTTGTGTGCATGCACCTTCTATGCTGTGTATAGAAGGTTTACCTTTAAGAATCATATTTATAAATTTTAACGAAATGTTACAACATGTAGTAACAAAATGTATAAGCATTCAAATACAAAGAAATGATACAAAAGAAAGGGGAATATAATATAATTATAGTACATGATAGATTATTAATATAGAATTTACGGATGATCTGATGCAATAGTTTAACTATCAAAATATCGCTGTCAGAAGTTTTTTTAAAACTCATCGTCCAATGATTAGATCCGTAAAAGAGAATTTGGCAAGCAGGTTCTAAAGTTTTCTAAATATTCCTTTGTTTTTCTCATCTATAAAAAAACGGGGTATTTGTAGTTTCTTGTAAACTACTGACATTAGGAAATTGCATTTTAAAAATTATATTAACCGCCGACATATGTTTATCGTTTAACCACTTACAGTTTGATATGTCATGTTTATCCGATAATTTAAGATCATAAAATTTAAACCACCAGTCACCGGATTCTGTAAAGCTGCTGTTCGGACTATCAATTGTAGCGATGTCATCATCTTAAACTTTTGGTGACAGGGTTGGTAAAATTAATTTTACACTCTTACTCTCTTTTGAATTATAATTTGACGGTGATTGCTTACGTTAACTACAGCTTTATAAAGGTGTAGTATGATCGTTGATAACAGATAATGCTGGTTTATCTTTATATGTTTTAATAATTGAAATAGGAAGACGTTTTTTAGGTGTTTTATTGGTAGTTTTTTCCCGGGGGTAATAGGTATGGATGATGTAGTTGGTATATCTTTGTTTAATATATAATTATTTGCTTTAATTGGCGTACCTACATACGTATTTTCAAGATTTAACGAATTTTCCTCTAAAATTGTAGCTAGTTTAGAATCTGGTGCAGGGGCAATCTCGTAATCAGAAGGTTTTGGTTTCTTCTGACCAAGTATTTTTTGGGAGCGGAGTCTAATTTTGTAACACATTAAACTAATTAATTTATTCTGTTTTAATTCTGTGATAGTTTGCATACCAATACATTTTTTGGCTGCAAGAATGTGATAACAAGTATTAGATGACATACACTGGCACGATTCTTTTGGAAACAACGTAACTGCATATTTTAACCCCCCCCCCCCCACCACCACGCCCCAGCATAATTTGGTCAATCCATAGTGGTGTTTATTATATAATCTATAAGTAAATGAGTTCTGAGTGATTGAACAGAATGATCCCTCATTGAACAAAATACAATATGATATTGAACAACTTTAACTTTGTGTTTTGCAAAATTATGCATAAAATTACGACCCCCTACACCAAATCCGATATCCAGACCCTCGAATGTTGAGCTATCGGCGTTCTTTGAGAGCCCGACTCAGTATAGGGAGATGAAGAAGAAGAAGAAGAAGATACCACGGTTACTAAAACTAGCCGCTGGTAATCCTAAGTGTTAACCGAACGCTACGATGAAAACTGAGATGCTCCGAATGCGGCGTTGTTTTCAAATGACATTTCAGCAAAATTATCGATAATGAAGATGCCGAAACGACAAAAAAGGCAACTGATATATATGTCGCCATTATTTCCGAGAGAAACAAATGATTGATTAGTTTTGATATAAAGATAAGATGGAAAAGAACTTTATAAGATTTTATCTTCCGTTCTAATCCATAGTTTACAAGGACTTCGATCTATATCTATCTATATAATTCTTGATGATTAAAGATCTAATACCTAATCGTAAGTGCATATATTTTAAACTGAAAAATAAGCCATTAAAACTAAATTGATTAGATCTAATAGATATTTGTATATTTTGGAACAAACGATTGAATAATACTGTATCACCGTTACATTTAGAAAGTAGATATATTTTAGGTATACAAATTATGCTTAATCCCGGGTTTTTTATTTATGCATTTCAGGTGTATCTACCTTGTAAAAATTATTCTGTTGTAACATAAACAAAATGTATAGAAGAAATAGAAACTGCCATTAGTGTACGGTGCGAAGGGTACGATCTGTGTTATGGGGAATTATACTACGGAGCTCCCTTCAAGAAACCAATATACTTTTAAACTTGATAGCCGTTGGAAAATTATGGCAGAATTATTGCTCAACTACAATATGATAGCTGTAAATGCTCTTGATATTTGTACGAGAGCTGAGTTTAGTAACATACCATACAATAGTGACCGTGAAACTCACATAGATTATATTTTGATACAATCAAAAGATATTAAAAATATTACATCATGTTTTATTTTAGATGATAATTGCTTAAACGTATCAACTTATCGTCCAATTGTTTGCAAACTGCAATGCTATATTTCAAATATATTTCAGTCATGCAATACGTATCATAATATAAATTGGCATAATGTAAAAGAAGAAAATATAGATAAATATTGTAACTTTTTTAAACACAGACGAAAGTTTACAGTCTGCACTTTCATCTGAAATATTATCGACCGAAGCAATTGATTCGTTGTATACTACTATTGTTTATGTTATTAATTATGCAACAAATAAATACATTCCAAAGGCAGTATTTAATCCATATATTAAGCCTTACTGGAATAGTGAACTGTCAGCTATTCATTATGATATGAATGTTAAAAGAGTACAAAAAAAAATTAAAAAAGTTATATTAATTATAAACATATAAAAAACAAATTTCGTAAAATGCATCGTATGACCGTTCAATCTTATATTTCAAGCTTAGAACGAGAAATCGACAATGCGGCTGAAATAGATAGTAACGAGTTTTGGAAACTAATTAATAAACGCAAGAAACATAAGAGATCGGAAGCAGCTTTTAAAATGAATTTTAATGGGGTATCTTGTGAAAACCCCTCAGATATAAATAATGGCTGGAAAACATATTTTTCAGATGTATACTACCCCTTGTTAAACGACAACTTTGATAACAGGTATGCATTAAGATGCGAAGAAGAGTTGTTGAATATTAAATCCCATTTGAACAAAATTCAATGCGCTGATATCGAAATTAGCACAATATTGGTTAAACAATCTCTGGTATCATGTAACATTACGTGTACAGTGCGCATGAAAACCTGCCCGGGCAAACCCCAGTTTCTTTTCTAAACAGTGGGGTTTACTCGGGTACAGCGACGAAAGAGTTCCTAAACCAAACCGGTTAAAAATAACGTTGTTATCAAATATTTATGCTTATTCTATATTTTTTGGTTAATCGATTTAAATACATTAAAGTTTAATTAAAAAAAGTAAATGATTAACATTAAAGAAGTAAAAGTTTATTATGGTAAATAACCATGAAAATTACTGCGCCAACGTGCAGTCCTTACACTGTCGCTTCACCACCCATCAAAATATAGTGCGATATTTATGTGATTAATTTAGCTAAAATCAAAGAACTTTTGTTCTAAAAATACTTTATTTAAAGTCAAAAAGGTGTATTAAATAATTCTATAACTAAGAATATAAAATACTTTGCTTGGATTCACGAGTTTAGTTATTCGCGTAGTAATACATAGAATCATAACGAAGCTACTGCTGTCTGTCCGCGCCATTTCAGAAATTACTGTCAATGGTGTCAGATGTATTTTAGATAATTTAATAACTAAGTAGGCCGGAAAATGCACTTTGCTGGGAAGCTTTTAAATTTAATAAAAAAAAAATCGGTACACATATTTTCTATCGGACGTTTAAACTACTCTTATCATGTTTTACTATAAGCTGTGAAATACGCCTTGCGGTAATTGACCTCTTCGAAATCCCGTATTTTCGTCGCGTGCGAGAGCGAGATTTGCGCGAGATTATGAGCTCGTTTAACCACGGTCGCTGCTGAAACAATGTAGATTTCACGGAAGTAAATTGAATTTTCATACATTAACAACACAAATATTTATTTAAGTTTAATTTTAGAGAGTATGCTAGTATCAAGGATGAACTTAAGAAATGATGCGGCTGTTGACAATGATTACCTTTTTATTGTGACTTTTATTACTGTTGTAAGTGGGTGGTGTTAGCATAATGTAAAATGGTGTGTGTGTGTGTGTGTGTGTGTGTGTGTGTGTGTGTGTGTGATATAAGTGTAAATTATTAAGAAAAGTTATTCTTGCAGGAAAAATTAATTAATTTGTTTCAAGAACATAATTTATTATAGATATATAAAGACGAGTTAGTAGTTTAAAACTCCGTCTCTGAGACTGTTTTGTAACAGTTGTAGTAGCCTAGTTTCAATACAGAAACGAACATTCCCGTGCATGTTTCATAATTTATTTATTTTTACTCATCAACTATTTATTAGTGACTTAAGTTTATTGTTATATGAGTTTTTTTTCCAGTTCAATTAAAATGCCGTCGGATGACTATTGTTGTGTCCTTGTGTAAACACAAGAGAAGTAAAGTTCCACCACGTTAGTAGTAACCTCGTCTCGTTAGAGCTAACTATCATTTTCACCCTGAAGCACCCCGGTCATTTCAGCCGTAACATGTCTGCTAGCTTCGTAGCTGATAATTTGAACCCGGAAATAGAGAGTCAATTCCGTGGCCAATCGCCATTTTGTGTCCACTGTTGAAACCTTTAGGGCCCAAAACACGGAGCATGCGCATATTAACTACTTGTTGAACGAACGTATATAAAGCGAAGTAACGCGCATTGAAGTCAGATTAGTTCTGGCACACAACCAGGAAACATGACAGCCGTAAAATGCAGATTCGCTCTCGGTTATGATCGGTGTGTACAAGAAAATGAAATCTTAGAGTCAATCTTAGGGAGTGGAATGGCAACAAACCGACGAAGAGGGGTATAAATTTAACGCTAACAAGATGGAAGAACTTTATTGATCAACTAGAGAACGTTGATGAAGCCATAGCAACAATACAGTACTTTCAAAATCACTTGGGTGGAAACGTCTACCTAAGCAAAGGCGAGGCAAGCGTGTGCGTAGACATTCGACAATACTGGAAGCCGGAGGATGAGGTGGCACCGACGAAAAAGGGTTTTTGTTTAAGGCCTATAGAATATTACAGGAGTTACTGCCAGAAATAGCCAAGACAATGCCCCGTTTAGAGACACTTGTTCGCTGTTTCGACCAGAGTGATCATATGAATCAGCAGTGGGTATTACAGTGTTCTGAATGTAATCCAAATGACTACCAAAACTGGTGAATGGATTTATGCCTGTCACGCGGCTGTTCGTGAAATGTTAGAAGAGACTGTGGTCATACACTACAAACAAACGTATGAAGTAGCAGTCTTTGTTAGTTGTTTTGCTTCTATTATGTATGTTGAGCAATGTATATTATGTTAAAATGTGTATGCTTTAACAAGATGTGGGTTATTAAACGTAGAAAATGAAAATCGATTTTGTGCCGTCTTTTTTTCCTCCATTATCACCCACTGCTTCTCCTCTAGAGCAACCTCTGCTCTGTTCTCCGACAGCCAATGGGATATTGATATTATGGACATGGTCAATTTAGCCAAAGACAATGATGGTTTAAAGCACGTGTTGGTAACTATCGACATATTCTCCCGATTGGCTCACTGTTATCCAGTAAAGAGTAAAAAGGGGATAGACACACTAGTCGCGCTACGTCGAATACTAGCAGGACCCAGAAAACCGAAGATGATTAGGAGTGATAGAGGAATGGAATTTCGAAGTAAAGAGGTAAATGCATATCTAAAAGATCTCCACATTCGCCATTTTTACGCTCTCAACACGGAAACAAAGGCCAATTATGCCGAGAGACTGATAAAAACAATCAAACACAGAATATTCCGGTATTTGCTTAGAAACAAAACGTGCAGATACATCGATGTCCTGCAAAATATCGTCGGAAGTTATAATAATACAATCCATCGAAGTTTGAGCGCTACACCTTTCAGTCTAGGTATTGACAACGAAAGTGAAAGTAGAGTGCAACAGTATCTATTGTGAAATCGCCCCGTCAAACCTGAAACACTTCAAAAAAGGAAAGCTTTTAAATAAACCTAGGTCAGACTGTAAGCATTTCGCTTGTGAGAAGTGACAGAGAGTATTCTCAGAAGTGGACAAACGATTTTTTACAATCAAAACCCGATTTCTAAGACACAAATTGCCTATATACACACTTGTAGACTGGGATGGAGATAGGGTAGACGGTACATTTTACGAACAAGAGCTGCAAGCGATCAACGTCAATCAGTAGACACAGTATCAGGTGGAAAATATATTAAAGAAACGTGTTCGTAATGATCAGAGAAGAACGTTTGATACCGGTTACAATCACTTTTCCGCTGTTGCTTGAAAGGAAACGATTATTACTTCGCTCCCTGTTTTCAAATGATGTGTCCTTAGTTCGAAAGAAAAAGCTGTTAAGACGTCACCACTCTCTCGTTCCTGTAATGGTAAGAACTACCTATTTGGTCGAAACTATAAGGAATGAAGTTAGAGCTGTTAGAGGGGAATGAGAAAAAAAAACATGACTGACTTTTACCTTTATCTAAGCTGGGATTCTCTGGATCTGCGTAAGAACAACAATCCTTCGGATTTTTTTCGCTCAGTTCCCAAAAACGTATACCTTGGAAGAACGTTGATCTTGTGCCTTGACAGAATCTACTCTCACGTGCGATTTCACACCTAGAAGTAAACGACTGTATCTCTGCTGTGATATAGTGGAGGAATCTTATGTAAGAGACACATTATTGCCCGTGTTAAGAAATATCGAAATTGAAACTCGCTACAAGAAACTGAAGTGCGACGAGTACAATCATCCAGTGTACTCGCCTGTGAGGGTCAGGCGCTTCAATGCCCTGAGACTCTATCTCCTTGACGAAAATTTAAAATCAGTCGAGTTTAAAGTTAACGATTTGCACTGTGTTCTACATTTCAAGAAAACGACATGGGCTCTATACAGGTTTACGATTGTAAAGAACAAAAATGGGTACCAAATATTTCGGACTCGGAAAAATGGTATAGGCATTTTAAGGACCTAAGGGATGTGTATGTGCGCCCAGATCACTGAGGTCGTTATATCGTGGGAAGTGGTGCGCTACAAAGGGAACAGAAGGAAGTAAAAGCAGAGCATAGACTCGTGATAAAGTTAGTGTCGCCAATCGCTCAGGCGACTGAAATTGCCAAATCAGAGGTCAAACGTAAGAATGAACGCAAGGACAAAACGCGTAAGAAAAGAGATAGATATACCATTAAGCATAGAAATACGACAGCATTTGCGTACGGGTCATCCAAAATAAAGAGAGCAACCTTCACCGATCCGGTATATCAGTTTTAAAATCGAAATCATGATCCATGACAATTACAATAGCGAAGAGTTGGCTTTGTTCGTTTCACCCCGACAGACACATCATTACAGTCGAGAGAATGGACCACATATCGTCCAGTCAATCAAGTAACCACCGCGTCAGCTATCGAATTTAACATACCCAGCCAGTCCTCGGCATACGTCGATCTGAAAACAAGCATTTTGAACCTAAAACTGCAAATTGTCAAAGGCAACGGAAGCGCAGTGGACGCCACTGAGGTGGTTGGACCAATTAATCTACCATTACACACAGTATTCAGTCAGGCGGATGTATCCCTACAACAAACACCGTTATCACACTCGGGCATCAATTACACATTGTGGAACCTTTTAACGACTATAATGGAAAAATGAATGATACATATGTGATAAATTTTGTAAATAAAACAGATCATAAATGTGTATATACATATTTATTAATAAAATGTATAATACAAAAATTGCTCTGTGTTTTATTTAAAATGACATCCAGTCTATATTCAATCCCTGGCGTTTAATGTTCTGAGTCTTCTTGGAGTCTGCTGTTGCGTTCCCCTGGAAGTATTTGTGGTGGTAATGATGCCGTGGTAACTTTAGAAAAATAGGGTTCGTTTTCCTCTTTACATTCTAGGTACTTTGACGGTCGCTGTTGCTGCATCCATTCGTATTTCTGGTACGGAATTAAAATAAACTTCTCCATTATCGCAAGACGGGTTCTAAGTAGACAGAATCAATTTTCACTAAATTGTAGACCGTTTTCAACTTTTGTTGGACCGCTTCTATTTTCCATTTAAATCCAACTTTTTCTGTTTCCCAGAAGATGAACGAATCCTGTCTGACGCCTAAGTTGAGACTTTTGCATCAGCGTAAGTCGTATTTTGAACCGAAGAATGTTGTAAGCTATCTGCGTCAGAACTTTCAGTTGTTGTCTGGTAATTGTTTGCAACAACGCTTTTCTTGGCGCCGCAGTTGTACTTATTTGTAGGTTTATGATATGACGTTCTTGTTTGATCGATTCGACCATAATAATTCGAATGCGTGCTTTTTGTTGCTCTCCCTTCTTACGTTAATCTGTAGACAAATGGGTCCTCTCCTGGAAAAATAGGAGTCCTTAAACGATACGTATCAACGGCGTTCGTGTTCATATCAACCACAAAATAACCGTGTTTGGCACTTATTGCATCTTGGTAGGCGTTCATAAATCCTTTCGTTTAACCAGGATACAACTGACGTCCCAATATTCCTACTTGCGACACGTCTCTCTGATTTTTCATTAAGATCATGTACCACGTATTCAAGGCAATCGTTCTGGCGTGTTTGCCACCTGGATATAAGTTTTGCTTAATTAAAATCACACTCACGCATTTATGATGAGTGCCTTGAGTGAATAACAGTTCCATGTTTTTGTTGTGCAATACTTTGTGCATAAGATCATCAAAAATTATCAAATTGTGTCTCTTGTTTTTAGTAAAATCATCCAATTCTTCAGTCGTCGGCAATCCTTGTTTACTGTAAAAGTTTGGTATGGCTCTTTCCATTTCGTTGAATAGGTCTTGATGTATCCCGTAACAGTATAGATCGTGGGAAGGTGGATCGTCGGAATACATGTCTTTTAGATTTTTCAAAAACTTGTTCACCCACTGCGATTCACCACTTCCGGTTGAACCGCTGATACATATACTAGAACAGGGGTCAAAATAAAGAGAAGACTTCAATTTTTCAGTTTAAGATTGGGTAAAGCGTACCCGATACAACTACTTAACAGACTGATCCACAGTTCAGTGACCGTTTTGCAGCGATTAGTTAACGATAGAAGTTATGATGATAATGTACACTATGATCATCTGAAAAAATATACAATTTCTGCTTTAGGTACTCTTGACCCTGATAAATGCCACCTCTCTCCGTTTGATTGGCTTTCTTTGTCGTTTTTTGGGGAAATCGAAGAAAAACGTTCTTTTCTGTTTCGGGAAACTCGGAAAGAGATTACCAAGATTAGAGGAAACAAAAGTAATTTGGAGTTGATTTTGGAACACAAAAAGATACCAGAAAGTTATTTTTAACATTTGATGAATAAACAAAGGGACCAACAACGACAATTGGCTGTAGCTATAAGTCAATTGTCAGGTGTGCCCCTGGATCGTCCGGCCAGTCTTAATGATTTGGAGGTGTTTTAAAAAGTCCTGGGCGTACGTGTGATGGTCGTCAATGCTAGATTGGGCAACAAATTCATCACCAGTCAGAGTACAGATGATTGGCCATGCATTTACATTTACTTGGTGGACGATGACCACTTTCACGCCATATCTTTGATTACGGGCTTCTTCAGTACCGGATATTTTTGTGTCAAATGTTTAAAACATTTCAACAACCGTGAAAACCACCAGTGTGACATCTTCTGTATCGTCTGCAAGAGTCAACAATGTCCAAAAACAGATACTACTATCGAATTTGATCGCTGTAATATGGCCTGTCGATCTACAGAGTGTTACCAAAGGCACAAAGTTCAACCCAAACACCTCAATGGCAATAGGAAAGTGCAGGTAGCAGGGCCCTCTCAGTGTGAAAAATGGTGGAATTATTCTACTTGTTACAAAGTGCTAAACATAGAGAAGAGAAAAAAGGAAGATAACCAATGTGGAGAATATTACTGTAATTCGAACAATTTGTCATTGATGATCATCAATGTTACCTGAGAGCAATACCCACCAAAGAAGACTTCGTCCCCAAATTCATCTTTTTCGATTTCGAATGTAGTCAGGATGAGAAAATGGAATGTCAAGAGGGGTACACACCAACCAAGAAATCAAATTGTAGAGACTGCAAAGATGGCAAATCGTGTAAACCGTGTAAAGCCACACATCGACCCAATTTTGTGTTGGCGCATACTGTCTACCCAAAATGTAGAGACAAGACAGTGGGACCAGACTCTATAGAACGCATGTGGAACACGGTGTGAAGAGTGCGAAGATATTGACGGTGAAGTATTGACCCATGTTAGGGAAAATGCGGATTTCGAGAAAACATTTTTCAAGGATATGACACGACTGAGAAATTTTGCCAATGGCTCTTCTCAGATCAGCACCAGTACTTTAAAACCGTCGCTCACAACATAAAGGGTTATGATAGTTATTTTTTGTTTGAATACCTGATTATCAATTCTTTGAGACCTGATACAATTATTTACAATGGATCAAAAATCATGTACATGACTGTTGAGAAAGACCTACATATCAAGGTCATTGACAGTTTGAACTTTTTACCCATGAAAATGTCAGCATAACCTAAAGCGTTTGATCTGAAAGAACTGAAGAAAGGATGGTTCCCACACTACTTTAACATAAAGGAAAACCAGAAGTATATCGGACCATATCCTGACCCCAAATATTATGGAGCTGACTTTATGAGCGCAAGAGAGAGAGAGAAGAGTTTCTTTCCTGGCACCAATCTCAACGAGAACGGATATTTAATTTTCGTCAAGAAATGGAAAGTTATTTTAGAAGTGATGTGGACATCTTACGACAATCTTGTCTTCAGTTTCAACACCTTTTGATGGCAGCCACGGGTGAAAAGAAAGAAATAATCAATGATAAAGGAAAAATGGAAAAGGAATGGGTGGGTGCCGTTGATCCCTTCGATTCAGTCACCATCGCGTCATTTTGTATGAATGTCTACAGGACAATTTTTTTAGAAGAAACATGAAGAGTGAAACTGAACAAAAATAAAAAATGGACAGCAGCTAAAGTTGTTGATGGAAATATTCACGTGAAAAAAGATGGCGAATGGATCTGAGAAGATGACCTAGAAGACGTGATTATTAAAGACAAGGTATTCGTTTCAGCACCAATTGCTAAAATACCACCAGGAGGTTATAACGACCAGTACAGTAAAACATCAATTGAATGGCTAAAATGGATGGCTGAGGTAGAGAGCGTACACATACAACATGCCCTTAATGGCGGTGAAAAATGTATAATAGGCACATGGTACAAGTAAGACGGTTACTGTCAAGAAACCAATACAGTGTACGAGTTTCAGGGGTGTGTGTTTCACAGTTGCCCCGATTGCTTCCCGGGGGACCAAGAGGAAATGACACACCCATTAACGAAACAATCTATGAAAGAACTTTACGCGTTAACTCTGAAGAAAAAATCGTACAACAAGAATCTTGGCAATAAATACGTATGCGTTTGGGGGCATGAGTTTCATCAACAATGTGAGCAGAATCAAGACATGAGACAATTCATCAATCACTTGGACATCACTGATCGTTTGGACCCTCGCGACAGTTTTTTCGGCGGGAGGACCAATGCAACTCAACTCTATTACAAAGCCAAAGAAAATGAAGAAATCAAATATGTGGATTTTACATCATCATACCCCTAGGTCAACAAATACTGTCAATACCCCTTGGGTCACGACAGAAGTTCAAGATATCAACAATTGCTTCGGTGTGGCAAAAGTGTACCACCAAAAGGACTGTATCATCTGGTCCTCCCCTATCGATCGAGTGGAAAACTGAAATTCCGACTATGTAGAACCTGCGCAAACAAAGATAATCAAACAGAATGTACATGTCCCGATGAAGATAGAGCAATGGCATAAACGTAGTGGTCTCTAGAAATTCAAACAGCAGCAAGATTGGGGTACAAGCTTATTAAAATATACGAAGTGTATCATTGGAAAGAAACAACCAAGTGTGATGCAGAAACACGAGACGAAGGGTTGTTTGCAAACAACATCAACACCTTTCTCAAATTCAAACAAGAAGCGAGCGAACCACCAGAATGGATCAAGACTATAGTTTCTAATGGAAATTTGGACAACGCTTAAACATGCATCAAACCAATTTGTGGAAGTCGACCAGTTATTTCAAGTGTTCACAGATCTACTGAAACAAGTTCAAAATTTTCATATTGTTGCGGATGATACCATTCAGTTGGAGTGGACATACAAAAAGGACAGCCTACCTAAAGACAACAAGACTAACATTTATTTGGCTACATTTACCACCTGTTGGGCCCGAATCAAACTTTATAGTGTTGGGACCCCTCGACAGATGTGTCCTCTACTACGATACAGACAGTGTGATCTATGTGAGTTGAACAGGACAATATGATTCTCCACTCGGTGATTACTTGGGAGAACTGACAGATGAACTTGGAGGGGGAGAACGTATTGTAGAGTTTGTGTCTGGGGGTCCTAAAAACTATACGTACAAAACAAACACTGGAAATGAAACGTGTAAGTTGAGAGGATTTACATTACATTTTGCAAACAGTAAACTCATTAATTTTAAAACATTGAAATCTATCGTGACACAAACGAATCAAAACACAAACTCAGGGCCACACGGGCCATTCTCAGGATCATGCGGGCCACTCTCACGGCCACGCGGGCCACTCTCAGGGTCACTGTTCATGAAGCAATGTCATTGTTATGTTAGCCATAAGGGAAAGAACATATAGAGTTTAACACAAACACGGGACGTGTAAGAAAAGACTGTCCTGTATGTTTGACGTCTACCAAATCATATGAAACAAGTTCATAATCTCACATCAACAACAAAAAAAAGAACCATCATTAGATACGATGACACCACACAGTGCCCTAAGCTGGGGGCCTAAAGAAAATAAAGAAGAACAATGGTGGCAAACGCAAAGTCTACTACCTTTTGAGCCATGCTCAAGCATCATGGTCTCTGGGCCAACGGGAAAATCTAGATTGGTGTACAGACTTTTACAGAACAGTAGTTGAATGTATGTACGAGATCCATCAAAGAATATTATGTACTGTTACAGTATATATCAAACCTTGTTTGATGAGATGGAACAAAGGATACCGAATCTCACATTACATGAAGGATTAACTACGCAAGCTGAAATTGAAGAGTTTGCAGAAAGTTCACATGGTCTCGTTGTCCTGGATGACCTACAACAACAAGTGATAGAAAACCAAGAGATGGAGTTGCTGTTTACTCAAGGGTGTCACCATCGTCGTTTAAGTGTGGTATTTATTGTACAGAATTTATACAGTCAAGGTAGATCGGCGAGAATCATTGCATTGAACAGTTGGTATTTGGTGTTGTTCAAGAATATAAGAGAAACCAGCCAGATTCGACACTTGAATGCGCAAATGTTTCCTCATAAGAATAACATCCTTATACAAGCCTATGAAGATGCAGTTAAAGAACCGTATCATTACTTACTTATTGATTTATCACAACAAGCTGAAGATAAATATCGACTAAGAAGCCGAATATTTTCTGGAGAAGATCCCATTGTTTACAAAAGTGTATAAGGGTGTATAGATACATGTTAAAGCAAAATGTCAAACTTGGTTAAGAAAAACTGGAGCTATTCATTTATTGGATACCATCACGAACGATCAATTGCTGGCATTAATTCAGATCGTTGTGAACCTGTTGCGAAGTATTTTACCTCTCACCCCTTCCAAGAAGACGCAGTTGGAGAAGCACCGAAAGGTCATCAGGCAAATTGTCGATTCGTTCATCAGTCTAAAAAAAAAAAAGAGTTGTTGTTTAGACATAGCAGTGTCATTGCTTTAATCCGTGGAACCGGCATTAAGAAGTTATATAAAATGAAGAAATCTATACTTTTACCGTATGATAAATATGAACGTTTAATAAAACAAAATCATCATCAACCAGATCAACCGCAACAGCTGCAACGTGAGTCATTTATTACAGAAGAAGTGGAACAATACGGAGGGGTCGACTTCAATCAGAACATATATTAGGTTCTATGCCTCAACGATACAAATACAAAACTGGAGCTATATAAGCTCATATCATGAGGGATCCCGAAAACACATTAATTTGGAATGATGTAGGTGAACTTATTCAATCGTATCATGATCACATATAACAGATTTACTGAAAGATAGTCAGTACAAACATAAGGGTCATCTATTGAAAGGAACAGTCGAATTTTATAGTTTTACCTCCTGGAATACCTACGAATAAACTGAAAAAGTGGATTCATGTCTGATTGGAAGAAGTATTTAACCTCCATTTATTATGATGTCAACCATCCGGGTAGGTACGCGGGACCAGACAAACTGTATCGTGCGGTAAAATCTGAAGGAAACTTAAAAATTGGAAGATACAGAATCAGAAAATGGTTACAGGATCAAGAGTCATATTCTTTAGCTCGTGGCGCACGTCGTAAAATTCCCAAAAATAGAGTGATCATGGCTGGATGAGATTCACCATGGGATATAGATTTGGCTGATATGTTGCAATTAATCAAAGACGACGACAGTTACAAATATATACTGGTTTCGATTGACGTATTTTCGAGATATGTATGTTGACACAACCTTTAAAAACGAAAGGAGCTAAAGAAGTTGTGAAAGCATTAAGCCACATACTGAATCAAGGTAGACTGCCTAATATCATTAGGACCGATAAAGGGAAGGAATTCCGTAACAGAAAGGTTTTCGCCGATCTGAAGACCGTTGGAATTCATCATTTTGTGACACAAAATGATCCAAAAGCGAATTAGGTGGAAAGAATCATTAAAACTTTAAAGCATAAACTATTCCGCTACCTCATGAAGAAAAGAACAAAATGTTATATTAGTGTATTGAATGATGCGGTGTATAGTTACAATAACACAGTGCATCGGAGTTTAGGCAGATCTCCAAGCTCTGTCAATAAAAAAACAGAAGGTGAAAATCGTTTGGAACAGTACCTGTTGAGAACACATAAGGTGAAGTCAAACCCGAAGCAAACAAAGAATAAACCGAAGACTAGGTATAAGTACAAAATAGGACAAGTTGTATGTATATCACACGTGAGAGGAATATTCGACAGAGAATATTCACAGAAGTGGACGGGTGAACTGTTTAAAGTCAAAACGAGATATAAGAAAGAAGATATTCACGTATATACTCTTGAAGATTGGTCCGGGGAAGAGATAGAAGGGACATTTTATGGATCTGAGCTGCAAGCAGTCAATGTAAACGACACTACAGCGTTCTATATAGAACATATACTACAAAAAAAGGACGAGAAACAAACGGAAAGAAGTGTTGGTGCGTAAGTTACATTAATCCAAGAAATATGATAGTTGGATTCCTGAAAAAGATGTCAAACAATATTCTTAGTGTGGAGAATCACGTGTAAGAACCATTTGGAGAAGAACTGCCAAGAAATATTAAATGTCATTTGACCATTATTAAATGGATCGGCGTTATACTCATTTTGAGTACATGCGCATTACTGGGAAACGTCATGATTGGTGTACCCTGCTGTCCTACTGAAGTCAAGCCTGTCGAGATGAAACCAGTCCGCTTGTGTTTACGTTAAGCAATATTCACTACGTGACAATACCTATGCTACAGTATGTAATATGGACGGTCAAGTGTTTATGGACATTAGAATATTTATTAATGGAAGTGCCACACTGATCGGTATACAGCTGGACTTGAACCAGTGGAGGAGTTTAAAGCAAATAGTACTACTCATTGACGAAGGAATCGCAAAGGCGAGGACCTAATGGAAAACCCTGAAAAACTTATAAGGGTGTAATAACGTACTTTGTATATAGTAGTCATGGGTCATTACTTCTTTTTCGATAGGCGTAATTCCAAGAATCAACGACCACTCAATACATCGACCGATTTTACAGTAGAGATACCAAAGACTTATAATTTAAATGGTGATTGGGAAGTGGCTTTAAAGGAAATTGAAATACGTATAGGAGAGGATTGTTTTTACGTCTGTTCGGACATTTGTCAAGAATCCTATGTGGCTGAAACATTAGCTCCGGTACTAAGAAGCGTACGTAGAAAAAAAAAGAATAAAGCAGTATTCACGTTCACAGACCCATACTACATACAAGTGAGAACGGACACACTGTCACATATTATAATCTTTATAAGGGGAAGACACTTAAAACTACTGGAAACAGACCGTATTGTATTGCACTTTACATTTGAGAAAGAAATTATGGACGTTGAGAAATGGACAAAGCATTTCCGAATAATGGCAGAAGGAAAATTACGTAAAGATTCTAGAGGCTACTACGTTGTGGATCAGATTGGTGGCACCATCAAACCCGAAATCACCGTGGTTGTCTCCGGTACAACAAGCCGTGAATCTCGCCAAATCCAAACTGAAAAAGCAAAAAGTTAATTAGAGAGTGTCAACCACTCTAAAACCTACCAGGAAAACTTTAAACAGCAGACCAAAAACACATAAGGGGAAGTCTACCTAGGCAAAAACTGTTCAAAAGAAACGAAAGCCGTCTGTACAAAACAAGAATACAGAGAAACAGAAGGTAGATCAACTCGCTTAAAGATGGAAGAGGTATAATACGAAGACTTGTCTTTATTTCAACCTAAACGCGTAGAGACAGCATCCCAGAAAATATCATGGGCACAGTATAGACTTTCTTATCAGCGGACAGAAGAATCTGTGATTGAGTTTAACATTGACGGATCATCTACGTCGTACTTGGATCTACGTCAAACTTTACTCTACGTCAAACTGAAAATAATTAAGAACGATGACACCAATATTGACAAAAATGAACTCATGGGGTTGCACACTCTTTTCTCACAAGTGGACCTAAAAATAAAACAACATCCAGTGAGCGAAATCGGAAACAATTATGCTTACAAAGGGTACCTGTATACGTTACTCAACACTACTAATGAACATGAACTACAAAGTCAGTGCTTCGTGAATGATGACTTGACTTTGATAATCCCCTTCTCCCGCTGGAACCTATAATGGATTATATTTAAGAACAGCGTTCACCCAAGAAAGCAAGGAAGTCGATCTTATCGGACGTCTTGCTTTAGATATATCTCAACAAGAGAGAGAGCGCTTCTCAACGGCATACCCGTTCATCTTAAATTATGGCAGAATGCCGACAGTGTTCGTTTGATGTCACCGGCAACGGACAAGTTAGGATCAATGATGTGTACTTAAAAGTGGCCCTGGTTAAAGTGAACTCAGAAGTTCTACTATCTCAAACGGGAGTGTTGAAAGACATACAGGCTCTTTATCCTTACACGAAGTCTTTGATCAAATCCTACGCTATGTCGCAGGGGCAGTATTCGTTCACAGTAGACGATTTCAAGGAGATACTAATTAAAGGGGTCGTGTCGTCATCGGCGCATTACGGGAATTATACCAAGAATCCGTATAACTTTCAACACTACAACTGTAACAATTCGGGCTTTTTTGTGGACGGACAATCAGTACCTACTGATCCGTTACAACCCAATTATAAGGGTGACAACTTCATTGACGTCTAAGACCGTGTTTATCCAGCCACTTGTCAGCGAGCTGTAGTGATTAACAGACACGAATTCAAAAACGGGTATTGTTTGTATGTTTTCAACATAGACGGAGATCATGGAGACCGAGACATACAGAGACTAGAACTCAAGTTTACTGATCCATTGCCGGAACCGTGCACAGTCATCGTGTATGCTCAGTTTCCATCATTAATGGAAATTGACAGTAATATCAACGTCACTTTGGTGTAATGCGTACACTAGAAAATGAACGTTTAATGAAAAAAGACAGTGTCATCCGACGACAATATGGAGGCGTATGCGCTGCCAATCAACTACCCATGAACATACGATATCAACCTCGTATTTATTTCGTGAACACGGATTCAAGTTCGAAACCAGGACAGCATTGGATTGCGTTCTACTTAAGTCAGAGATCTGTTTTGGAATTTTGAATTTCTAATGGACAATCACCGGAACATTATGATAAACGTTTCAAACGTGTATTACTTAAAAATGAACGTCGTTATAAGTACAATAAGATTTAAGTACAAGATATCGGAACAATGACATGCGGACAATTTTGTTTATTCTACGCTTATCACAGATGTCATGGTTTCAGTATGAAACGCATTTTAGACTCACAACATGACTGCCGAAAACCGTTCTACTTCATAAGGTCAACCATATTGTTTAGCGAGTGTGTCCGCATCAAATGGACCGTCTAATTTGTAGTGTGCACTAATGGTTGATATAACAATCCGTTTTATTGACACGTCCCATCCTATTTTTTGTATAAGTCTTGCATAACGTCTAACTTGTTTCTTGGCTTCTCGTATGGATTTTACTTTTCCATTGACCATCAGTTTTCTATTGGTAAACACCATACACGTCCCATCTATCCATTTATGTTTCCATATGGCAGTGGAAATTTATCTGGGTTATATTCGATGTTTACACAATTTGACACAATGTCTTTCAAGCTAATATTACAATGTAATTCTGTACATCACACAACGTTGGTAACCATATTGTCCGTTCTAGTGATTTAGTTCACATGATCACTGATCTTGATCTTTAGCTCATCTATGCCAGGTAGAGTTTTGAAATCACGACTAACTGTATCCATATATGGAGTTGCGCTTCGTTCAGTCTATGTATAGCTCTGAAATGACTAATAATGTTAATGACGTTACGACGATGACAGATCGGACACACGTATTTATAGTTGTGAGTCAGTTTCTTTAAAACATTCAACGAGTCTGTCTGCTGCTTCCCTGGCCTCTTGACGTAAGGTATAACATCTATATTGGTACGCTATATTGTCCAAGAGTCCAATCATTACTGCTGTAATACTAACTGACATACTTTAAAAGTAATTGAATCCAAACGCTGGAAAAGTACTGCCTGTTGTAGTCGTTGTTGGAAAGTGAACTCCTCCTTGGTTGGTCCCCTTATCTATGACATTCAGATTACATTCATATCCTATCATTTTCAAGTAGACGCAATTTTAGACCATTTCAGGTGTTCCGTCCATGGTTCGTCTGAACGTTCCCATTGTCTCAAAGTAAACCTGCAGGCAAAACAAATCACTTTGTCCATTTCCCCCGTGTCGTAGAATTCCGCTTTGTCAAGTTTTAACTTGTCTGGAATGATTTGCTTAGACCAGTGTTCAAACGTTTGAAATCGATCTTCATGAAATATCATATTTCGATTTTCACAGCGTATGGCGTCTATTACGTTTATGATTGTAGAATGATAATGTTACCGGACTGTTTGTTTCTTTATATACAGTAAGCCAAATGATTTTCATTTGATTGGTTGATACATATACATACTGTCATTTCTAATAATAGTCTATACATGTTTAAAAACGTCAATAATTATGAAAGTTATTCGGGTAACATTTTCCACAAGTTAGAGCTCCCTCCTGGTTCATGTAATCTTCATCCATCCAATACGGTATCACTACATCCATTTAGGTATCGCTTGTTCAATCTCTGCTTTGAGTTTCACTAATGTGTGGAATTCGTCAAATTTAAGAGTGATTTCTCTTCTTGTCGGTTGGACCACATCTCCACACTCCAGAATTCAGTATTGTGCCTATTCATAGATCATCACGTCAAGCTCGTGCTGATTGCTGATTGGTTATTTATTTATAGAATATAGCATCATGTCTACACTCGCACAATGTTACATATTCAATAATATTACCATTCATAAACTTTCATTTTAAGACATAGTTTCAATCAAAACGTATTTCAATATAAGTATCGACTTGTTACACACATCTTGGATTGGATTCTGAATCGTGAGAAAATACTTATGTATCTAGATTCCAAGTTTGTTGAAATCAACATATAATTAATGAAGAAATTACCTTTTGATGCATGAGTGATTCCACTTCCGGTCCGATTATATCAACTGACAGAGCCTTAAAAGTTATTTCGAACAATACCAGACACGGCTATATTTAATCAAAAATTGAGTCGGTTATGATCGTTTGAAATAACACGTTAAATTGCGTGATGTCACATAACTTTTAAATCGTGATTTCTCGAAAATGGTAGGAGATAGACCTATACGTATAACATTTTCATAATCGGCGTGTCGAGAGCTTTCAAATGATACCAAAACGAATATTGTACGATGAAGTTTAATTTTATGACGTCACTTCCGGTTTATCTAAACGACTTTATCCCACCTAGACTTATAAAAATAAGACCGTAAATTCATCTTTCCAATACCATTCTAACGACAAATTACTCGATATGTTACGGAAACGCATAAAAAATTCGATCGTTTATGACGTCACTTCCGGTTTATTCAAACAACTATATCTCAGCTCAGGTTCGTCCTATACCCATAAAAGTTACATATTTGAAAACTGCGCCCCATTTTCTTTCATATGGTACCTTACTCGGTTCGCTGTTATAGTTTTCATTTTTTATTTCTGACATAAATCGAAAATTTAAAAAGTTGATTTTATGACGTCATTTCCGGTGAAAACCATATTTTTCGTAATGTACTCGGTCATACCTTTTCAATAATATATAACTTGCCCTACTTCGAAACAACTATTTTCAACTTCCGGTTTTAGGATTGAACCCCTTAATTTTCCAAAAAATTCTTGTTACACACTGAATGCAACATCTACGTTATTAAAAAAACCCATCATATTTCTTCTTTAAATAAAATATTTACCTTTTTCTATAAAAATCCAATACACACACCGTGGACACAGATATACCAAAACAACTAACTTTATTTGAGTTATTTAGTCCACCGGTTTCAACTATTTCGTGCCTGTCCAGACCCATACAAGCATGAATATGTACAATAAACGACCCATTAATCTATTGTTAAGAAGCCCAGTCATTAAGTTTGACACTTGAATACACCCGCTCCTACACAGACACACACCAGACATACTGGCGACGTTAATGAGATTAACTTTTGGCTGATGAACGGGCTATTGTGTTCATATCCAGTAGACGCTAGACATACTGGGATCACTTAAAGGTATTATCTCTGACATATCAATAGGCCATTATGGTGTAAACGGCATTTGTTGACTAATCCGCTTAGGGATTATGTATCATGTAAATACAAGAGCAGACAGTAAGGAAACACATACTAGGCTTGACACTAATCTTTTAGCGTGGGGGTTCGACTGATGCAATGCTACACCTAAAAATAGAAAAGTCACTTTGTGTCGTGTGCAAAAATACCTAGGGTGTTCATTTGAGTGTTGGCCATTGTAGAAGAAACATGTAAGTTATTTATAATAAAGAGTCAATATTTACTTTTAATTATTTATTCAGTTATTTGTTTATGCTTATATATTTTATTTTTAATTATTTATTCAGTTATTTATTTATTACAGTTAGTTTTAATTATTTGTTATTATAATTTTTAATAGTAGTTGTTATATAAATAAATGTAGTTCATGTTTAGTTTTTAAGAAACGAGTTTTCACTCAAACGTCTCCGTTTCCAATGTTCGTGACCACACCCTAGATCGAGTATACAAGTCAGCTCTGTACACTTTTGAGACATTCTTATCAAATGCATGACTATCGTTCTAAACTTAAATATGATGTCAGTCGGCTTCTATATTAAAACTATGGCCGCATATACGACGTTATCTAAAATGGCCGCCGCTCACAAGACGAACATCCAAAATAGCCACCGTGCATGCGCATATAATAGAAACAAGATGGCCGCCGCGCATGCGTAGTCCGTGGCGTTAAAGGGTCCCGTCTACTACTTTTTTATATTTTGTTAAAAAAAATTCATTTTAGATAAAATATAGTTTTTACATAAAATATGTTTACAATATGGTGGTCAACGTTTTCCTGTCTAACTTGGATTTGGTCAGCGTTTTCTTCATATTTTGAACTGAAAAGTAAGGTATCAAAACAATTTTTTTATTAATAATTTTATGTTTGTTGTTAATTAACATATTGTTTACATGAAAATATTGCTTTTAAATAACACATGTTTACAATAAGTTTGTTGTTAACTTTTCCTGCAAAACTCGGATTTGTTCAGCTTTTTCTTCATATTTGGAACTGAAAAATAAGCAAGATTTACTAGATCTAGATCTAAAACAAAATTTTGATTAATGATTTATATATTTTATTAAAAAAAACACATCTTATTTTACATGAAAATATACCTTTTATACAATTAGTTATTAACTTGGTCAGCGTATTCCTGCAAAACTTGAAATTGGTCAGCGATTTCTGTTTCAACATCACACACAAACTAACACAGAAAGCAGGACTTTATAACAACTCTGGTTCCTAATATATAGCTAACATTACAATAATAAACATGACTCCTGTGGTTTACAAGTATTTCCATGCCCTTTATTATATCCAGCTCATTATATAAATGATATATTCTTGTTAGGATATGTAAACATACATGTATACAATTTCTACACAGAGCATTTGACATGTATTTTCCAGTATACGCTTTAAAACCTAATTGCTAATTGTTTACCCGTATCACTCGCTAATGCAAACATTCAGTTACAAGAAGTACGATATATATTAACATGACTTTATTATTTGTTGAATATACTTGATATCGTTTGACAAGTAGTCGGTCGTCAATCATTAGAATATCTCATAGAGTGTCCACTAAGCGTTTTATAAAAGTTATATATATATCAAATCATGGTTTCAATATTAAACCTATTAAACTAATTTGATAATGATAAAAAATTACTGAGCGACTCACTATAATTCATTTCTTCATATTAGTTTAAACTTATTTATTTTACTTCGATTGTGAAACAAGTTCTTACAACTTAGGCAAATCACGCTCATATTTTGAACTGAAAAAAAAGTATTAAATCAAATATATAATTATGACAATGACAATGACAATGACAATGACAATAGTTTATTCAAGTAATTTAGGCCACCGGCCCATAATACAAAAACACACAAATATTATAATAATACAACAATGTGTCAAAAGGATAAAGGCAATATCAGGAGTAAAAAGAGAAAACACATGAATTATCAAACATATAGTGTCTAAAATGTTATATCGTCTTTACAAGTGTTAATTTAATCTTATAACGGTGTAGCATAATCATATTTTAGTTTGTTTCAGTTTGGACTTGAATAAAGTATTTCCGTTTATTGAACATTTCTAGTACACATTTTGAGAGTTTTATCAGCAAATTATCGTTTCGTGTACTCATTAATTTATAGAATAAATGTAATCCATTATGGTTAGCATTCAAAAATTCTGAAAGATACTGATTTCTCAAATCATCATAATACGCACATTTCATTATTACATGAAATTCGTCCTCTATTTCTCCAGAGTTACATAAAAAGCATATTCTTTGTTCGTATGGTATATTGGTGTGTCTTCCGGTTTCAACTAAAAGTGAATGAGCTGAACATCGTAGTTTAGAGAGTGCTATTTTCAATTTAATTGGAATTTTCAAAGTGAGATACCTTTCTACATCTAAGTTAGTTTTAAAATACTTATAATGTCTAGCTTTGCTCGACTGATATAAATCAGCATGCCAGTTTTGTAAGGATCAGTCCAATAAACGCTGTTTAAAACTGAATACTAGTATAAAGGCTTTTTTATCGCCGACATTTTCCAATATCCAGACATATCCAAATCCGTATCTGAAAAGTAATGATTTAACATATGTTGTCCATGTAACCCGTCCTACATGGTCCAAATTACGAAGCATGATATAGCATTGTTTGGGATATTTGCGATTATCCATATGGATAAGACGCAACCAATATTTTAGGCATTTACAATAATATGTAATATATAAAGGAAATCTACCACATTCACCGAGCGAAAGGGCATGGAAATAAGTCTTATACAATTTTAAATATCTGGTACAAAACTGGTTTTGAATAATTTCAATTTGAGATGCATATTCATATCCCCAAAGTTCAGATTCATATGTTAATATCGGCACAACCATAGCATCAAACAATTTAAAAAATTCAAAATGGTAAAAAACAACAACATTTCTTTGAAGCTTATATATTGATATCATAGATTTTTACTTTGAATTGCAAGCATTTCTTTGGCTTTAGTCCATATTAGTTTCGGAGTAACAAATAATCCCATATATTTATACAGTGACACTGTTTCTATCCTTTTGCCTTCAAATACCCAATGCTCATTACCTCTAAGAAATCCTCCATTTCTAAACACTATTATTTTTGTTTTCTTAAGATTTATTCGCATACCGGTTCTATTGCAAACGTTAGAAATAACATTGATTTGTGATTGCAATTGCCTAACAGTGTCACTGCAATTTGCCAGGTCATCGGCGTATAGTATTGCAAATATATCATCCACTTCTTCTGAAATATGTATACCATTTGTACATGTTTGTTTTAACTCATCAACAAGATCATTTATAAAAAGATTGAATAAAATCGTGTTCAATTTACAGCCTTGTCGGCAACCAATATTGCATTTGAAGATAGTAGTATAATCATCACGACCAGTGCGCACGCAAGAAGACAAATTATCATACAAAGCAATAAGTATGGCCAAATATTTCCCACCAACTCCTTTTCTTATAAGACTATTAAATAGCGCCGTGTGATTTATTGTATCGAATGCCTTTGAAAAATCTACAAACAGGCAGTTAAATCGTTCACCTCTCTTACTTATATATTTTTGAACCATGGCCATTAGTGTAAACAAATTATCAATGGTTGAGACACCCTTTTTGAAGCAAGATTGTACCTGGTCAATCTTATTATTATTTTCTGCCCATATTACTTATCTGTTGTACATCAAACCTGTCAAAATTGTATTCAGTGTGTCTATTAGGGAAATGCCGCGATAATTATTAGCATCATTAAAAGAACCAGATTTATGAAAGGGACATAGAATACTTTGTCCCCATACTTTCGGAAACACTCCTGTATCGAATATTCTGTTATATAATGGAAGTAAAATATCTGAGATATCTGCAATATTACTTTTTACCATTTCTGCCAGTATTCCACTGGGGCCTGTTGATTTACCAAGCTTAAGGTCACTAATACTTTTTTTTAATTCAAGCATTGTAAAGGATCATTAAAAACAACATTTATATTTTGGTTTTCTGGCAAAAGTGTGTTTAAATTAAGTTATTGGCTATATTTTCATTGAACAATAGGCTTTTAAAATGATTGTACCATTCTCTTGTTTTAATATTTTCAGAGGAATACTCGGTCCGTTTCAATCTAAGTCTTTTAACGCTTTTCCAAAATAAGTTTGTATTTTTTCGTGATTCTATTAGCTCTTGTCGTTAATTGTATTGAACTTCATGATGTTTTTGCTTACAATACTGTTTAAAACTATTTTTGCTAGTAATATACATTTGTAGATTATCATGTGTACTAATAAGTCTAAAAATCCTTAATTTTCTAAGCTTATTTTTTTTTAAAATTTCACATTGTGTATCCCACCACTCAGGCTGTACTGGTTTGTTATTATTTGTTTTCCACGTTTTTGTTTTCATCGGTGTGGCTGCTTTATGAAACATAGTAACAATTTTATCAACTGCCAGATTAATATTAACCAGAACGTCACTTAAAATGGTATCTTTCATTAATGAAATAGACTGCTTCAAATTATAAATGAATTCCCCTCTTTTGTTCTCGTCCCATTTATAATGTTTATAAGAAACTTGGTTCGTGTTTTCTAAATATTCACCTTCATTTACTACATGATCAGCTTGAAAAGATTTAAATGAAAATGAACAAACAATTGGAAAATGATCAGATTCAGATCTGTCACCAATTTCGAAATGCGAAATAAAAGAGAACATGTCCGACGAAGCAATAAAATAATCAACTAAACTTAAGCCATCATTTGCAGTAGATGTATAATGTCCCTCTTGATCTTTGAAAAGTCTTCCATTAAGTATATGAATACAAAATGATTTAAACAGATCAACAAGAGTATAGCCGAAAGAGTTACATGTTTTATCTTTGCTGCTTCTATACATATTAAATGTGTCACTGTCACAAATTCCGTTTTCGTCATTAAAAACAAAATCAATTTCATCGTCTTCAATTATATCTTGTAAAGAGCCACATCTAGCATTAAAGTCTCCAGCTAACATAATATTGTCATCAGTATATTGGGAAACTTCTTCTAATAAATTTTCTTCAAGTATTTCTATACCATTATTACTGTTATCATTACTATGTATAGATGAACCTTCTGGTGATACATATAGAAAACACAGTAGCACACTTTTATCTAAATTAAGCAATACCATTCATCCTAAAGAAAATACAATTCTCAAATTTATCAAATACCCTCGTAATCAAACCATTCTCTACTAAATGAGACTTAATAAATACAGAAACACCACCGGAATGGCGACCTTTGCTATATTGTTTCTTCCTAATACAATTAAAACACTGATAACCATCTAAGAAATCGTCATATTCGTCTATATATTTCGACCATGTTTCATTTAATGCACAATATCAAACTGTTTCAAATACGACAAGATCTCAATATTACAACTATACTTTGATAAACCCTGTATATTCCATGACATGATATTTATATTGATAACATTTTGAACGTTTGTATTTAGACCTTGACCAATGTCTTATCTATTCACTGGCTTGATTTCATCACAATTATGATTTTTATGTATGTCATTCAAATACATCTTATTTTATATAAAATACAACTTTAAATAAAAGATGTTTTCAATAAAAATATAATTGACGTGGTCAGCGTTTTCCTACCGGTCAGCGTTTACCGCGTATAATATGATCAGCCCATAACTGATATCAGCATGAAAGTTAGCGTTTTAGAGTGGCCAGATAGTACTTCCGGATTGCAACCTTTACGTTTCACACCACTATTACATTTCCCATAGGGCTCCATTGTAACATTTATGTCCAAAACAGAGTGAAAAATTAAATTCTGAAGCATGTGTCTGGGCTCAAATTCTTCATTGTTCAAGATATGCATTTATAAAGAAAAAAAAGTATACCTTGACCAGGTTTTTTTTTTTTTAAAATTCAATGCTTTTGAGGGACCTATCAATTTCCAGAGTAATAATATGTCAACTATTCGCCCTAGATGCGGTTCGAACCAACAATTCTGAAATGACACAGAATTGTCCAGAAAGCTGGTATCAGCATCAAATTTTCAGTGGTGATTTCTAAAATACTGACCATTTAACTAATGCTAGCAAAACACAAAACATTGCAGTACAAAGCCCTGAAAAAAAGAAGAAAAAGAGAACTAAAGTTTTATTTCAACCTCCTTCATCTGTACTCAAGGGAGATAATAGTGGTGTGAGTCCTTTAGGTCAGCTACCACCATTGCGTTTTCCATAGACTTACATTATAACGTTTGACCTAATTTTCACTATTTCTATCATTTGCGGACCAATAAGTCTTATATCATATTAAAGTACTGTCCTAGACTCAAATTAAAATGTCCCCAAAATGGGGTCAAAAGTACCACTTTTTACCACTTTTTGCTTCCTGAAGTTGGGTACCCCCACGTTCAGCATGAAAAAAAGTGAATTTCACCAATTTTACTTTCCATGCAGTATCCTTGATAAAATGAATTTAGTCAGTCACAGAAACATAATTCTAATTTTTTATTGACACAAACATAATAAACTTATATTTTATTGTGATCATTTGCCAGTTTAACATTTTCATCCAACCAGAATTAAGCTTACTATTAAAATATATGCTCTAAACACCCTATTTTTTCAGCCAATCAGAAAGCTTGTCTCAATGGGGGTAGCTGACCTTAAATCAGGGTTACACTAAATAGCGAAATAGGACAGAAAAGGAGATTTCTTTAATAAAAGGAGCGATTAAGTCAACATTTCTTTATTATATTGCATATATTTGTTATTTTATTGAAAATAACAATAAATTAATCGTACATGCGTATTTTTAGAAAATTTCATTGACAAATTAATATTTTATTACCAAAATGAAATCGTCCATGTATTGAAATGGGGAATTGGTTTTAAGAAAAGGACTTTTTTTTTAAGAAAAGGAGCGATTAAATCAACATTTCTTTATTTGGATGTTTTATTTTATGATATTTTTGAAGAGAACATTAAATAAAACTTACATGCGTATTTTCAGAAAATTCCTTTGTCAAATTAATGTTTTATTATAAAAATGAAATCATCTATGAATTGAAATGGGGAATTGGTTTTACGAAAAGGACTGATTTTAAGAAAAGTCTATGCGTTCTGTCATGTTAGCCAACATTACATAAGTTACTGTTGTTTCCAACTGGTACCAACGTGGAGGTCTGACAGAACGACTTTAAACCAGCCTTTTATTATTATTATTATTATTATTATTATTATTATTATTATTATTATTATTATTATTATTATTATTATTATTATTATAAAACAGTCACTTCGCGAGGTAACATATTCATCGGCTGCCTTTTACTATTATTATTATTATTATTACTGTTATTATTATTATCATTATCATTATCATTATTATCATACTAATAAAACAGTCACTTCGCAAGGTAACATATTCATCGGCTGCCTTTTACATTTATTATTACTATTATTAGTAGTAGTAGTAGTAGCATTACTATTATTATTATTATTATTATTATTATTATTATTATTATTATTATAGATTAGTATACATATCAAATATCTATTTGCCCGTGCTCTTTTACTATATATTTAATTTTATAATAAATATACCATAATGCATAAAAAACACAATATAACTGGTGGTATCGTTATGGAAATATCAAAACAAAAATAAAACCCCATAGTTGTAAATACAAAGTTAACGCGGCGCGTCCCTTTAATTAAGACACGCGGTCATTGTAATGTGTTTTACAAGATACTAGTATCCTGCTGCAAGTCAGATAACACGTGCCAGTTGATTGGGTTTATGGTTGTTTATTGCAAATTGGCACCTGTGTCAGTTACAAGTGCTACTGTTGAAGGTGGTAGGCAGATAAGTATATACAACAGCAGCATATCGGTTTTCAATACAGAGTTAACCAATTAATATCAATAAATATTATAATATGATATCAATAAATAATAAATATACCAAAAAAATTGCAATCAGAAATAATTTACATAATGTGTAATCAAAGACTAGAAAGAGATATATAATTAATATTACAATAATGGAAATTAATAAAGTCGTGCATACGTCATTCAACAAAATGATAACAAAAAGAGAACACACAGACCAAGCATACTTTTTCGCCATTTTAACAATAAACGATAAAAAATTAAAAAGGCTAGATTATATATATACCTTATTTTACATATAATCGTTATATCTCATTTTTAGGAATTCCTTTAATCTGGGCGGAAATAGGCAAAATGTTTTATTGATATTTATTAATTAATACTTTTTAATTATATTCGTAATGTACTCAAACTCGACGAATCAGAAATTAAAATTGAACGTGCGCATCGTCTACAGGGTCAAAACAAACCTCGTCCATTGATAGTTAAATTCTCTTTTTACAAGGATAAGGAGTCTGTGCTTAGGAAATACTGCGAAATCACTAAAGCAGCTCGTTTGCAGCGCTGTAACCATGACGATGAACAAAGTGGGACAGGTGCGGATCAACAGAAGGACGTAGGTAACGCTTCCGCTACAAGCACTAGGATTAGCGAGGATTTCCCAGTAAGAGTGAGGAAAGTTGGGGCTCTTTTGATACCATTCTTGAAAAAATATATTGCTAATGGAGACGACGCTCGCCTACGCTTTGATAAACTTATAGTTAACCAACGTGCATATACATACAACAGTGTTAAAGGATGTCCAGTCCCGGTGTTGTATAGTATCACCAATAAAGTTACTTTCATCTTAGTTTAAGGACTAATTATTGTTTATGGATACATCTCTTGATAAATAATTTAAAAAAAATACACGAAGAAAACACTCACATGTGTAAAACAAGACTATTCTATTGTCTAGATATCTGGGTATGCTCTATAGCAGTTATTATTGTTTGATTATACTTATATCCCTTTACTGGGAAAGTTATTTGATATTTATCCAGATCATTATAATCATTAAAGAATAATAAGTGCGGTGGGAGTCGGAGGGGGTCACTTTACTATGACCATTGCATAGTGACCCCCCATCTCTCCATGTTTAGTTGCTATCACATTATGATTGTATTATGTGACCATAATTTGTTCTAGCATTTGTGGTTCTGAAAGAGAGATTCATTGTTACAGTCAGTTAAATTTTTAAAAAAAACAACAATAATTTTGGGAGAGGTGGTTGTGGGTTACTTTACCATGGCTATTTTAAAATGACCCCTCCCCCCATCTTTTTATGTTTAGTTATTATCATATTAAACATGTGTTTTTGTGAATATAATTTTTTTTTGCATTCGTGAATCTACAAGAAATTAATAACAACAATAACAACAATTAAATTTTAAAAAAAAATGGTGGGGGGGGGGGGGGTCACTTTACCATGGCCATTGTAAAGTGGCCCCATCCCCATCTTTTTATGATGCTATTTGTTACAACATGTATATTTGTCACTCTAATGTCAATTTGTACTTTTTGTATTTTGTATTTTGGGCCAGAGGCCTAATATTACCTGAATAAAAAAAAATAATAAAAAAATAAATAGATAATATAATATCGTTGAGGACAACAAATATTTAAACTGCAGTCCTCTAATGATGTTTGTCACGACGCTACCTAAATATTTAAATTGTTTGTTTAATCTTATTAACTACAACTGAGCGCCGATAATCAGACAAATTGATTCATTAAAACTGCGAATTATACGTTTTAATGAAAGACAGAGGATAATGTTAATGAAATATATATTTAATTGTTCCTTTTCGTAAAACCAATTCCCAATTTTAATCTATGGATAATTTCCTTTTGATAATAAAACCCATTTCAATATATGGATAATTTCATTTTGGTAATAAGATTATAATTTGACGATAAAAAAATCTGAAAATACGCATGACTTTTGTATGTATTTTTAATGTTCTCTTCAATAAAATCATAACAGAAAACATCAAAATAAAGAAATATTGATTAAATCTCATTTTCTGTCCTTTTCTTAAAAAAAGTCCTTTTCGTAAAACCAATTCCCCATTTCAATAAATGGATGATTTCATTTTGGTAATGAAATATTAATTTGTCAATAAAAAATACGCATGTGCGATTTATTTAAAGTTCTTCTCAATAAGATAATAAATCTATGTAATCGTTCCTTTTCTTATAAAAAAATCCGTTTCTTAAAACCAATTCCCCATTTCTATATATGGATGATTTCGTTTTGGTAATAAAATATTAATTTGTCAATGAAATTTTCTAAAAATACGCATGTGCGATTTATTTAATTTTCTTTTTAATAAATTAACAAATATATGCAATTTGATAAAGAAATATTGATTTAATCGCTCCTTCTCTTAAAAAAAGTCATTTTCTTAAAACCAGTTCCTCATTTCAATACATGGACGATTTCATTTTGGTAATAAAACATTAATTTGTCATGAAATTTTCTAAAAATACACATGCACTATTTATTTATTGTTCTTTTCAATAAAATAAAAAATATATGATATAATAAAGAAATGTTGATTTTAATCGCTCCTTTTCTTAAAGAAATCTCCTTTTCTGTCATTTTCTTAAAAAAAGTCCTTTTCGCTATTTAGTGTGACCAATCTACCTACCTGGTTCTCGGACCCAAAATGCTCTCGGCGTTGCCTTCGCATTCTATTATATGAGACCGGGGACCAGTCTACCGAATAGTGTAACAGTCTATTTAAGTGATACAGTAATTTCGGGGATTGCAGCCTTTGGCCCGATCACAGATTGAATCTAGGCTTTCCCGTAATTTACTTATTTGTAAAAGTTTGTATAAAAATATAAAACAAGTGGAAAGTGAAGACTGACAGTCGGACTGCCTAGAAATGAGTATCGATGAAACATGGGGTCAGTTAGTTAGTTTAACAGACTTCGAATCGGCGCCGTTATTGCTGACAACAGATAAATTTACCATTGGACGGGCACCAGGTAAGTTGGAAATAATAATATGAAATAAAGCACTGCCTAAAAGGGGATTTATTTCAGTCAATGTACATGTAGATTATTTAATATCATTGTGTCAGGATACGATTTATAACTGTCAAAATAATAAATAACCGTAAAGTTTAAAAGAAAATATAGCATTTTTCCTGTTTCATATTAGCCTGATTAAATAAGGCGTGAATGGACAGCTTTTTTTATTATTTTTCTTGTTTCATATATGGCCCACATGTGTAAGTCCACTATGTGCCTTGGATCAAATAACTATATAGAATTTATGTAGGTCCTTGCTTGGATGTTGAATATTTGCTGTCGTAACCATCAGTTACCAAAGATAAAGAAGGATTTGTTTAAACTTATTTATTTTTACTTCGATTGTGAAACATGTTCTTACAACTTAGACAAATCACGCTCGAAGACTCCCTGGTTAGAACCGGTACTTAGCATATTCAGGAAAGTGTCTTGCTCAAGGACTATACACATAGCCATGGCGGAGGATCAAACCCACAACCCTCTGATCATGGGTTCGGTGCTCTACCACTGGACCACGCGCTCCACACAAAGACGGATAACCAAGTAAACCAGAAAAAAAGACATGTTTTTTTAGTATTTCTTAAATTATGATGTTGTATATTTGCTGTAATAATCTAGAGTGTCAAAAGACAGAGAAGGATAACAAGTAACCAGGGATAGAGACATTTTTTTATATTTCTAATTTTAACTACAATGTGAAAATTATTTAGCAATTCAGTGTTTTTTTTCTCACCATTTTGGGAAGATGACCCATACCCTTGGAATTGGGAATTTTAGCTGCGTTTTCATTAACATTGGGAAAGTTTTTGCATTAAATATATTTGTCCAACTTCATAAAAATGTGTACACTTGCTTCTCTGGCTATTTAATTAAAGAATCAATGTATTACTCAATTCAGAATGGGGAAAACTTTGTCTAATTTATTGAGGAATTATGGGAGTTTCAATTTACAATTATTGAAGCTTTCAATTGGTAATTTTTACCACTCAATTGGGAAAAAAAAGATACTATTTGCCATTGGGAATATGACCCAATAACGGCTATAAAAATGGTAGAAAAAAAAACACGGAGCAAAAATGTTTTTTTCTAGGATAGCAAAGACATATAACAAGTAACCTCAGTTATAGCAGGATACAAATGGACTTTATATACTTGTGCAGAGGTGCTACTTTTGTGTCAAATCTATTTTTGTTTATGGAATAAATTGTCACCAAATATTTTAAATGTGTTTCATAAATTATATATCAGCGTAATAGTCTTTTTAAGTGGTAAACAGTAATACTTAATTTTTCAAATTCAGTTGAATCAGTGACATAATACAGTCACTGGTTGAATAATTCCCTTTTTGAAATATCTCAAAAAGATTATGTTTAGGGGGTGCTGTTTTACTATTTAACCATAATAAGAGATATCACTTATTCAAATAGGAGATATCACTTATTTGATTTTATTTTGAGACTGGTTTTGAGTCCAACCTGGTTGCCTATGTATTCAGATAATAGTTCTTGTTGCCGCATTCTATAAGCATCATATAGCTTTATGCCTATACCGATTGTATTGTCTTATATATATATTAATTATAACCTGTGTTAATTGGCTATGGGCACTCATGTGTACAGTCTTGGTAAAAAAAGTTGGCATTGTATTTACACCATCTAATACACTTTTATTTAAATTTTAACCAATATAATGGAGTTTTTAGTTTGTACAACTTCGTAATGGTGTCAATATCCCCACTGGAGCTCTTTTCAAACAGAAAAGTGTGCTAGCTTACACTATAGAAATGTACCCCAATACCACATACCAAGCGTACATTATTTTATCTAAATATGTGATAACCAAGGCCACCCTTAAAAAAATTGTTTGTTTGCCACGTCCAACCCATACCAAATAGGAGGTGGGTAGGTAGGGGATTTTTTATTTGAAATCAATCCGGAAATCCTTGTAAAGGATATGGACAGAGAAATACTCAACAACGAGAAAGCAAATGCAAGAATTCACACTAGAAAATATGACAAAAGTGTTTAAGGGGAAATATCGAGGTCGTATTAAAATGTACTACATCGGCGGAATAGCAACAGACTCCACAGACACGGGTCTTTACGAATATCTAGAACGAGAAATAGAACCATTAGAAATCTCTCTATTTAGTAGTAGGTCCGGTGATCTCGCAGCTAAGATCTCTATCCCAGCTTACCAAGGATATCTTGTAGAAGACAGCTATTTTTGGTCCAGATTCATAAGATGTCGGAAGAGGTTGCAAAGAAATCTGCGGGACAAGCACCCCAGATACAACCACAAAAAATCACTCAAATGTCACTAACTACGAACAACATGATGACCACTATAATGTGGACAACACTGACCACTTAAATATTGACTAATGTGTAAGACAAACTCTCATCAAAAGTTTATAACAGTTAATAAATCTGAACTGCGCTTAGTAACTTGGAATGTCAGAGGTATTATGTCTTCTGCGGCTAGTTTATCAAAATTGTTAGAATTGGAAAATATTGATATTGCTTCCCATAATGCACAAAAACATGCACGTCCAGTGCTCCAAGAAAAAATTTTTTGGGACTAGCCCAGGGCAAGTAGGTTGAAAAAATCTACTTGCCCTGTCTAAAAAATAATTTGCCCTGATCAACGGTTCACATGCCCAGATTTTTATTACCAATACACCTTACGGTATAATATGAAATTTGTTAACATAGACTTAAATGTGTTAATTTTATGTAAGGTTAGCTCCCCTTCACATTATGCATGTCTAAATCACAAGTTTTAGAGTTTGAATAAGACCAGGAAAAGCGAGAGAATTTCAGGAGAACTGACTACGTCTCTATCAGTATGCCCAACTTATTATGTCGTATTTAATCTTTGTTCTATATTGACTATCATTTCTGTTCTGTCGATTCAGTATATTTAAAACATTATTTTAAATATCTCTTCTTTTCTAATTATTGCTGTCATAACATACAATAATGGCAATGTCAAGCCTACAAAGCTATTCAATCAATAATCTATCAAAGAGAACTTGGCAATATGATAAACAAATGCAGTCTATGATAGCCTTCAAATATTAGAAAGTGCAACTAGTCAACTATATTTTAAATATTAAAAAAAACACATAATTGATCTTAATTGTTGTTTTCAATACTATATCTAAATCATGCCGAAGAAAATTATACGCTAAAACTACACAACCAAAAAGCAATAATTAGTACAATACCCCACCCACTTTTGTCTTTACCGTAAACTCAATTTAAACTTTCACGTTTTCACAGAAGAAAATTTATGTACATAAAGATCCAATAATTGTAAATCTACGAAACATTTATAAAATTACCAGAACCTAACGCTGACATTTTACATATGACCGATCGCAAATTATCTGCAAAAACATAATCAGATTTTAGAAATCGTTACCATTTTGGCAAAGGGAGATAATTTTATACTCTTCATAATGGAAAATTTGAGAGACACCCGTGAATTACGTCATCGTCTATTTTTTGTCTTTGCTCGGGTGTGTACCTTGGTTGTAGATATCCGACCAATCAGAGCAGTTATTAAAATAAATTAATTTATATTCAAAGCTATCCGCCAATCATATTAGAGGAATAAAAATAGATAAATGAATATGCATGAGAGTTTTTTCACGGGCAGATCTCTGCCGGTGTCGGTCACAGTGGCATTTACAGTCGGTCACTTATTGGGACGTGGAGGAGTATTCGCCGCCCCCGATTCGGTGCTACACCTGCCAGGCACCTGCCAGGCATTCGGGCACGGAAGCTCTGGTTGCAAAAATGAGATCAGGTGCGCTAGGTGTTCAGAACACCATAATATTCGTGAGTGCTGGTATTCCTGAATACCGCGGTGTGCTAACTGTGGGGATGGCCACACTACTCGGTTCAGGGGCTGCCCGTCCTACATCACAGCGGCCAAAGTTTCTAGTTTGGCTTATAGGGACAGGATCCCCTGGGATGTGGCGGTGAAAAATAATCGGATCACCGCCACTACACCCACACAGAGTCACAACGGGGGGGAAGGGGGGGGGCATACCGGTGCTCAACAAAATTTAGAAATTAAAAATCCTGATAACTCCCTAAAGATAATGGGGGAAGTGGCCGCTGACTCTAAAATCTTAGTCAATAAAGGGGACAATAGCAGCTCAGGGGTTGTTTCACGGCCAAAAAGAGAGGAACAGGGCCATAAAAACCCAGTAGTCAACGTAAGTAACCAGGGGAAGGATAAACTACCCTCCCCCGGGGCTCAGAGAACCCAAGGACCTCTGACTCCCTAAAACCAGGTAAAGAATTCCTCTCATATACCCTCTGAGACAATAATGATAAAAAAAACAAACTCAAAATTTAACCGGACTCCAACAGGTCATCTCTTAGAACTTTTACAAACAGCAATGGAGAACGGGATTTCTTTAGATTTAGTAAAGGGGGATTCAACTACTAGTTCACAGTCAGACACTTCAGACTGTGTTATAATCAGTCCCACTACTGATAGTATAAAAATAGTGGGTACAGTAGGATTAAAAGATACAGAGCCAGTGGCTAACTCCCCGTCTACAAAAATCAAAACTGAAAGGGGCTTCATAACCCCAACAAACACACCTAAACTAATCACATCGGCCCCCAGTACACCTCCAGACTCCTCTCTAGGAGACTGCGACAATTTGTCCCGAACTCATGTTTCGGAGTCATCTTGCAGTGACTGCAGCGACTTTAATGTCACTGGAGAGGAGTCCCTGGTATCTATTCACTCCAGTTTCTATCACTCCGACAGGGACAGCAATGCAGGTAGTGTTTCATCACATTCGTTGTTGGAATCTGTGTCCATTGCTGACCTTGTGGGAGGTATAGATCCAGGAGTGATTAGTCAACAAATAAAAGTAACCACACTGGAAGATAGAAGCCAACAAACATCACCATTTCAAAATCAACATTCAGAGTCAACTTCAAAAATAAATTCCACAATACAAATTATAAATAATTCGGATAATTTTTCAATAGATTTGGACAGTATTGTGGAAATAACAAAAGAATTAATCTTAGATAAATAAAAAATAACAGGAAATAAGCTAACAATTTACCTCAAACGAGAATATATTTATAAACTAAAAAATTAACAATTGAAAAAGCCAGTGTGGTTCAAAGTACAACGGGGGTCGATGAAAATATACAAGTAAGTTTGAAATGCGCACCTGCCTCAAATATGGCAACAAAATTACCTGTGTTGGCAGGGATTCTGAGGCAGGTCAAAACACCAAAAAAAATCCTGTCTCAGTCTCCAAGACATAAGATACTGATTGGTCGTATTCGTCGTAACACCAAGCTACATTTTCAATAGGGACCGGACTGTGATATCTTTTAATGTTCAGGGACTGACCCCTCTTAAGCACACAGATATTAAAGTTTTCTTGGATTTGAATCCACATACAGATATTCTCTGTGTGCAGGAGTCAAAATAACCAGTAAATAAAGAGAGGAATATCTCTGGATATCACGCGGAATATAGTTTTTATAAAAATGCCCAAAACAATGTTTGTGGAGGGCTAATAACATATTTTAAAGATAGTATTAATTTTGAGGAGATTAGAGTAGACGACCCCAAAGATAATATGGGAACTCCAAGATTGAAATTCAATTATTTAGAGTTTATCTAGGGGTGTCCCCCTTCATACTTATCAATTTATATTCTAGGGGGTGTGACCTAGATTCTTTGGAATACATAAGTTCATCTATAAATGCTGAAGATGGACTTAGGGACTGTATTATAACTGGAGATTTCAATGCTCACCACCCTTTATGGGGATCTCCATATGAGGAAGTCAGGGGAGGGATATTTTGAAATGGGCGGGGAGAAATGACAAAGTTCTACTCAATGATAGTTCCTTCACGAGAGTAGACCAGGGCTCAGGAAAGGGCTCCTGTATTGACCTAACATTCACCAGTCCCAAATTTTCAGCTAGTTCTAATTGGCATGTACATGGGGATAATTTGGGATCAGACCACTACCCAATCTGCATAACAATAAATTCTCAACACCACAAAATTAAAGAAAATTCTAAAGAAGAAAGATTCAAATTTGAAAAAGCAGACTGGGATTTATTCAAAAAGCTTTGCAGGGAGATAATCCTAGATGACGTCTACTCTAATGATATCAATATTTTTAATAATAATCTTACAGAAAGGTTCCTATTGGTAGCAAAAAAATGTATACCTGTCTCTGACTCTGGCAAAAAGACAAGAAAAAATGTCCAGTGGTGGGATTCTTCCTGTATCAATGCTGTTAAAGGGCGTAAACGAGCATTAAATAAACTAAAGCAGCACCCTTGTCTCGGAAACTTATATGACTACAAGGAGGCTGAAAGAGAAGCAAAATTTGTCATCTTAAACGCTAAAAAGCAAAACTGGGAAGAATTCTGCGAATCATGTATACATAATAACACAAACTCTAAGGAATTTTGGACCAAAATTCGCAGAATTAAAGGAAATTCACAAAGCCCTATTCCACTACTAAGAAATAAGACAGCTTTAGCAGTCAAATCTGAAAAAAAGCAAACTTTTTAGTTAAACACTACTCTAAAGCTGCCAGTGATTCAAACGTCAACGTTGAAACACTTAATTATCAAAATAAATTTGAATCACTGCATAAAAACTACCTAAAAAAAACAGAAATAAACAGGTCACCACTCAATAATGGCTTTCTCAATATTTGAACTAAGATCAGTAATTGATAGTAGGAGGAATTCAGCTTCGGGACTTGATAAAATATCTTACCAAATGTTTAAACACATGCCAAACTCAGACTTGTATCTGTGGTTAAGATTATATAACAAAGTGTGGAATGGTGGTGTCTACCCTGTAGCTTGGAAGCAGGCTTGTGTTATTCCTTATTAAAACAAGGGGAAAATCCAAATGAAGCTCAGTCTTACAGACCAATCAGCCTGACCTCCCATCCAGGTAAATTAATGGAGGGGATGGTCAAGGCACGTTTAGAACATCTGCTTGAATCAAAAAATATAATTAATCCCTTTCAATCTGGATTTAGAAAGGGCAGGAGCACTTTGGATCAGCTCATTAGACTACAACATGATGTAAATACAGCATAAAATAGGGGACACTCAGTCCTAGCAATCTTTCTAGACCTTCAAGCAGCTTTTGATCTAACCTGGCATGCAGGCGTACTCTATAAATTGAAAGAACATGGAATAACAGGAAACTGCTACCAATATCTGAGGAACTTTCTTGAGGGACGTAAAATTCAAGTTAATGTGGGGGATACCCTATCAGACACGGAAACATTACACAGGGGAACCTCCCAAGGGGCCATTTTATCCCCTCTTTTATTTTCTTTTATTATCAATGATCTCCCTGACACATTAGAGGGGACAGGGATGGTTACCAGCCAATTTGCTGATGATTCAGGCACATGGCTAGGAGGGGTCAACTTAAACCTGTAACAATCAAGAGCTCAAACAGGACTTGACCTAATCTGGGGATGGGCTAAAGAATGGGGTTTTAAAATTAGTCAAACCAAAACAGTGGGAATTATTTTTGGCAACTCAAAACAGCACAGCTTGGACGTAAATTTAGGCGGCACACCGATCATATTTAAAAAAATAGTAAAATTTTTAGGCATGCTTTTAGATAGGAAACTAAATTTTCACAGTCATATAAAAGACATCATGATCAGGTGTGAGAAAGACTTAAATTTGATGAGAACGTTAAGAGGTACAGACTTTGGCACTGATAAAAATAGCCTCTTACTTCTGTATAAGTCTCTCATACGTCCAAAAATAGATTGTGGGGCTCAAATCTATTCATGTGCACCACCTTCAATATTAAAAAAACTAGATATAATCCAGAATAAGGCCCGTAAGATAGCCCTCAGAGCACTACGTTCCACAGAAAGTTATTTGCTAGAGGCAAAGGCAGGTGTTACCCCATTATGGTTGCGGCGACAAGACCAGTCAGTTAAATACTGGGCCAGGGCTCAAACCCGAAAAGAAGGAAACCCTGTTAACAAACTCTTCGGGACCGGATACCATATCCAGTCCAAATATCTTAAAAGTCATATAGTCATGCCATTCGGGGCTTATACTCAGGACTTGATTGAAGAGTACGGTCTCGGGGAGGTTAGTGTAGCAGACTTCAGGCCCAAATCAGATCTGCCCTGGGTTCTTAAAAATCCTGATATTAGGTTAACCCTCTCAGCCGAGTTCAATAAAAGTGACTTGCCAGCACTTATAAGATCCATTACGGCAAACCACATTTACCGGCACTATGCTGAACACACTCAAATTTATACAGATGGTAGTAAAAATCCCGATGACGTGAAAGTTGCAGCTGCATATGTCATTCCGTCTCTTCAGATACAGTATTCTGAGAGACTCAGCAACAATTTGTCAATTAACACAGCTGAACTAGTCGCAATAAAAAAAGCAATGTGCTGGATCATAGAAAATAAATCAACTAAATATATTTTCGGATTCACTTTCAGCTTCACTCAAAAATAATAATAGCAGATCAAGGCCTGACCTTTTGGCAGACATATATAAACAATATAACCAGTGCCTTGAATTAGGGTTACAAGTAACTATAGAATGGTGTCCAGCACATGTAGACATATCAGGAAATGAAGAAGCAGATAGGGCGGCTAAGGAGGGCCTGGAATACAATACTATTTCCAATTCAGTCCCCCTTGCACCAACCGAGGTCTATTCCTTAACAAGGAAAATAATTATTAAGAGATGGTCCACATTTATTTCTAAAAAAACATTTCAACAAACTTTTCGCAGGACCTCGGTTAATTTCAGACGACCAACAAACTACTCTAATAATAAGAGAATTGATAAATGCATAACTCGTCTGAGATTGGGTGTAAATCTCCTCCCAGGAATAGGGGACAATATATAATTAAAAAAGGGAGAGATTGCACCTGGTGCAAGGAGAAATTGACCACTGAACATTTTCTGCTAAATTTGCCCGATTCACAGGGTCCCCCGGGCAAATTTAAGGACTGCACTTGCTGGAAATAAGTTGGATTTCGACATTGATAATATTGTGAACCCCAGCAAGGCAGTCCGGGCTTCAGTCTTTAAAGCCTTAGAATGTTATATTCTAGACTGTCAGATGTCTGACAAAATATAGATTTGAAAATCCAGGCCCTAATTTCATCAGTTATCCCAAATTACCACCCAGGGTCAGCAAAAATGTTTTTTGTATTTTGATTGGGGTTTCCAGTATGGTTTTATTTACTTATTGTAGTACTTGGTCCTACTAAGTGCAAAAAGTATCAGTTTCTAGTGGGAGATGGGGTGAGACCACAATGCAGTCTTCAAATATGTTGTGTGGCCTGGGATGTGGACTCATGCCACCTCCCACAGCTGAGCCATGCTTACCCAGAGAGAATTGTCAAGTTAAAATATCAGAAATGTAGTTAAATAGTTTTGTCAGACTTATATACAGTCTGATTGAATTATAAATTGAATGGTATGGAAATGAATTTATGCCACTTTTAAATAACCTTTATTAAAAAGGAAATTGTACATGGTATTTATAACATACACAATAAATATATGCTGACCCTGGGGAATGATAATATTCATTGTATTGTCAAGGGACCTGTCCCGGTACCCCAACACGGGTGATGAAATAAATTTACAGGGCCCCAAAATTCAATGGAATACTATTATTAGCAATATTAATTAGGCCTGGGCCTGTTAGGCCCAAGCGGCTAGTTAGCTCTATCCTAAATGCAACAATATATTATTTTTTACTATCAATGCTGTATATAATGTACAAATATTTTAATAATCTGTTGTTTATTTTATAACCCTAATCTGGGCCGTTATGTACTTAGGAAACAGGATTATAATCATTATTCTTAGTAACTTATTTTAAATATGTACTATTATTTTAATAAAATATTGTTGCACTTAGAAAACAGCTTTTTATCCTACACCACATGAACATCATATAGCCTGTGTAATTTCATCCCAGATTCACTGGTCATCAAGTGAAATCTTTTGTTTACATTTTCCCCAGGTCAACATTCCATTAAAGGTCAAACGCTGCCGATTGGCTGGATTTCAAACACGGACCTAATAGTGGACAGTTCTATTTTTACTCCACAATTTTATGTCCTGAGCTTAAAGCCGAAAACAGCTTGAAATCTAGCCAGTCGGAATGAGCGTTTCATTCTCGATCGAACCATTCAGTGACCGGCTTTCATTAGGGCCTTTGGCCCTGCTGATGTTGATCTGGGGATGAGATGTACTAATAAATATGAACATGAACACTTTATACCTAGTAATTTATGTGTTCTATACACATTTTAGCGTTTTTTACATGTTTATATCAACTTATAATGATTATAATATTTAATAATCATTTAAATAGTAACATAGATCATGTTGACTACGGGACTATATGGCAACTCCGTATTCACTACACAGCATTGAATACGGTTCTAGGGAATATCGTGGTTAGGAAATGCCAGGATACTCATTATAGAATTACACAAGACTAGTTAATAAATATATAGTGACCAACTTCTGCTAATCAGTTCTCAGCAGATCTGATCTGAGGAGGTATTGGGTTTTTTAAGATAGTTTTTAATTATGGCGCTTTTTAGGTACGAGCAATCTGCTGGGTGCTTTTTTACAAACATCACAATTTAATAACAATTCTTTAACACATTTTTAGTCCATTGTGTACCACTATGTGATACACCATGGGAGATTAGCGGTGGTTGGTCACATTTTGATAATGTGGTGTACTAATAAAATATTGCAAGGCTGACGAATACATTTTAATAACTTATTTATTCATCCACTTGCGTAGATCAAGCTATGATATAATGGTACCTGCCGATATATTAATAATAAAAATGGGTGAACACTTTTAGAAGTTCATACAAATATACAATTTAATGTATATAAATAACAATGTACATATGTACAGGGTTATATGGTTCACCACTAACAGTAAATACTACTGTGTAATGGTTTTAGGGAATGTCAATCGATGTTATTAGTATCAAGGGCATTCAATATAGAGCTATGCAAGACTATTAACTAAAAATAGACTAATATATAAATCTTCATTCACTTAAATATAGATACCTGTGTAGCCATATTCTATTAAATAATATTGTTGCGGGTTTTACGGCATACTCTAGTTTGTTGATATTTTTATATTGACAATTACTGTTTGTATGTGGTATACACGGTTGCTAACGATACTGTCTTACAAATAAAATTTTACCATAGCAACTGAGCACAATTAGTGTGCACAGATATACAATCAACAGGAATCATTCCTGTTGAGGGTTCAAGTTGAGCCGGACACTTATGATATCTCAAGCAACTTTATTTGCGCTATAAGCAAAAGTATCTGGCCTAACATATAGGTATTACATATAGTAAAGTACCATAATAACACTTATACACTGAACACTACTATTTAACTCATCATTTGGCTGCACAAGGTAAAGTAAAATAATTAAAATCTTAATAATTAATTATAACATTTAGTCATTAAAGAAAGTCTCATATAAAGTCTGCATCAACATTAGCAAATAAAAATTTTCAACTAAACAACTAGTTAAATAAAAGTGAAAATTTCTATATATATATAATAAAAAAAAAAGAAATATTAAAACTCCAAAGTGAGTAATCATCGTTTATCATCATCATCATTATCATTAGTTTTAAATAATCATCTTATCTTTTAAATCATCATCTTATTTTTTAAGTAATCATCTTATTTTTTAAATAATCATCCTATCCGGCTCGCCAAAATGACTTAGTTCAAAGTGCGGGGGTAAATAAATACTTATACATACAGGTTTTCCAAAGTCGCATTATCGGGAACACTGCGGGGGTCAATTGTTTATACTGATTAGTTACGGTCTATAAACAACAGTTTGACCTGTGTCGTATCGAATAGAGATATTTGCAGACCTGTGTATTGTGAAAACTAGCTTGTCTGAATTTTAAGACAAGCCCGACAGGCAAGTAACTTTGAAAAAGGCACATGCCCGGACCCTGATTTGACAAGCCCCGGGCATCGGGCTATCCTTTTCTATGAGCACTGACGTCAAAACTGGATAGCAGACGGTCGGCCAAGAGGCATGCATCACAAAACTTACGCTTCGTATAAACAATCTAAACGAAAATTTGCTATGACCAAGAAACTCGCCATCCAAAATGTACAAAATCAATTTATACAGCAATTAAATGATGCTGCAGAATGCGACAATCGGTTATTCTGGGGTTTAATTAAGGCTAGAAAAGGAAAAAGACGGTTTACGTGCACTCAATTGGATACCGAAGAATGTTTATCGCGAGATCCCCAAATAATAACTGACGGATTTGCGAATTATTTTCAACAGTTATATTTCATGTTGTCTGAAGAATATTTCGATTCAGAATATACTCGTTTTATAGAACATGAAATTGTAAAGCTAAAGCAGTCAAATTGTCTCCTCACAAGTGATCCGAAACTAGAACCAAATTTAACCACACAACACATTTAAAAAAAAATTTTACATTAAAAAACAATAAAGCGGCTTCATTTGATACAATTGCAAATGAACATCTAAAATATGGTGGTCGCGACCTTATAACTATTATAACGAAGCTTTTCAATAAAATCATTACAGAGGGTAAACTACCAACAATGTCCAAAAAGGGCATGATTATCCCAATATACAAGGATAACGGTAAATCCCGATCTGACCCAAGAAATTACAGACCGATTACATTACTACCAGTGATATATAAATTATTTGAGAAGATTTTACATGAAAAACTGAATTTGTGGGTATTAAATTCAAACATAAGTTTCCCAAACAGACAGCAAAATGCTTATCAAAAACATGTAGGTGCTAAAACTGCATCATTCAACTTGCAAGAATCTATTTACCATAATGTTGAACTTCATAGCAAAGTTTATGTCGCAATGCTCGACACACGTCAAGCTTTTGATACAGTATGGTTAAACGCTGTCTTTTACAAACTAAATTGCTTAAGGTGTTAAGGGGAAAATGTGGTCTATACTGTGTGATATCCACTCTGATATGTTTAGCTGCATTCTTGCCAATGGTATCCATTCGAATTTTTTTGCTGTAAAACAAGGAAGGGTTATCTCCACCTGGATATATAATCTATTTATAGACAAACTACTGACAATTTCAGAAAGAAGCGAACTTGGTACTTGCATACTTAACTATAAAACCGGAAATACAACTCTTGCAGACGACATAGCGCTTTCCGCCATCAGCCGCCCGGTAAACCTGCAACGCATGCTGGATTTAACATACAAGTACACATGTAGATTCAGATACATGATGAATGCATCTAATAGCTTTATCATTGTTTTTGGTAACAAGTCACGTATGTACAAACCCATAAATTTATCCTTGGGTAATCACGCTATAACTCAAACTCAAAGCGTAAAACATGTCGGCATTCACCTGAATTAGTAGGCTAAGCGACAGTGATAAGGTTAATAATGCATGTCAAAAGGCAAAATCGTCATTATTCTCGCTTTTGTCCATTAAACTTGACCCAAAATATCTAAACCCAATTCGTTCACCATCACTTATATCGAAAATGTGTATCCCCAGACTACTCTTTGGAGGCGAGCTCTGGAATAACTTAACCAGACAAGATTATAATCGACTAGAAATATTCTTATGACTTGCAGCACAAAAGGTACTTAATATGACATGGCTCATCATCTTATCAGATACATACAGTCAGTTTCGTTCCCAAATAAAAGTTTGCGTACATAGATTCGAAACCGAATCTTGGCGTTCTTGTCTGCAAAGCGATGACACTTTCAGCAGATTCAGTAGATTCTTACACACTAACATTGAACATGCATTAACCTGGGAATGCAGTACTGACCCCGAAACACTAGCTTGTGCACACACAGTGAGTAAATTGTGGATATGTCAAATGTCTGAAGATAGACATCAATATCTATGTCATTTCTGTGGAATAATGTTCGGTAATGTTATTTCTCACATGTTGTTTGACTAGCTGGCACAATAGTCTGATACAATATTGTAAACCCATGCATCACTATCTGGCACAATAGTCTGATACTATATTGTCAACCGATGCATCACTGCACAATAGTCTGTCACTATGTTGTCAGCCAGTGCATCGCTCACTAGCTGTCGCAACAGTCTGCCATTTTGTTGTCAATAGGTGCACCACTAGCTGGCACAATAGTCTGATACTATGTTGTCAACCGATGCATCACTAGGTGGCACAAGTCTGAAACTTTATTGTCAATCGATGCGTCACTACATGTAGCTGTCGCAATAGACTGCCACTATGTTGTCAACTGGTGCATCACAAGCTGTGGCAATAGTCTGATGCTATGTTGTCAATCGGTGCATCACCAGCTGTGGCAATAGTCTGTCACTATGTTGTCAAACAGTGCATCACTTGCTGTTGCAATAGTCTGCCACTATGTTGTCAACTGGTGCATCACTAGCTGTCGCAATAGTCTAATACTTTATTGTCAACAGATGCATCACTGCACAATAGTCTGATACTTTATTGTAAACTGATGCATCACTAGCTGGCGCAGTAGTCTGATACTATGTTGTCAATTGGTGCATCACTAGCTGGCACAAGTTTGATACTATATTGTCAACCGATGCATCACTAGCTGTCGCAATAGTCTGCCACTATGTTGTCAACCAGTGCATCACTAGCTGTCACAACAGACTGCCACTATGTTGTCAACTGGTGCATCATAAGCTGTCGCAATAGTCTGATGCTATGTTGTCAACCGGTATCACTAGCTGTTGCAATAGTCTATCACTATGTTGTCAAATAGTGCATCACTAGCTGTTGCAATAGTCTGCCACTATGTTGTCAACTGGTGCATCACTTGCTGTCACAATAGTCTGCCACTAGGTTGTCAACCAGTGCATCACTAGCTGTCTCAATAGACTGCCGCTATGATGTCAACTGGTGCATCACAAGCTGTCACAATAGTCTGATTCTATGTTGTCAACTCGTGCATCACTAGCTGTCGCAATAGTCTGCCACTATGTTGTCAACTCGTGTGTCACTAGCTGTCACAAGTCTGCCATTTTATTGTCAACCGGTATCACTAGCTGTTGCAATAGTCTGCCATGATGTTGTCAACTGGTGTGTCACTAGCTGACACAATGATCTGCCACTATGTTGTCAACCAGTGCATCACTAGCTGTCGCAATAATCTGCCACTATGTTGTCGAACGGTGCATCACTACGACACTAGCTGAGATAATGGATACATTGATTTGGGTTGTCACAGTTTGGAGCAAATGGCAACATATGTAACATGAACACAGGAATGCTTTTCACAGCTGATGTTATCAATGACTTATAGTCCAACACTGAACCTTTTATTTTCACAGGCAATATTTATCGAGATACATATCATTCTGAAAATGAAGTATTGTGTTAAGCAAAGTAGATGAAAAAAATGCCAATGCACAGCCCCATCAGGCAGTATGGAAAAAACAGTTGCTATCTCCAGGCGCATTCTATTGCGAGGATAATGTGCAGGCACAAAGTGCACATGTTTACAAGTATTTTACAGGCACTTTACTTTCTTTACTGGATTATCCCCTCCACCATCAGGTAGGGATCTCAAACTCTTTTTGAGTGCGATGGAAGCTTATTCCACTTATCAACATCACTGGAATGACTCTCCTTGGACACGGGATCCACTGCTTTAAATCCTCTTCAAAGGATTGCATGCTTTTAAAGTGACAGCGGTCACCCATCCGAGTACTAACCCTGTACTTTGTTGCTTAACTTCAAACTTAGAGTCAGTGCACTTCAACTATGTCGCTTCAAAAGCTAGTTTAACAGCGAGGCTGTTGTAAGTGACCTACATACATTCACTACAATCCTTTCTTCTTTAACCTTTAGTGCTTAGCTTTATGCACAGCCTGTGGCTTCCTGCAAGGAACACCTCTTGAGCAATATAAAACAACAAAGTACCTTGGTGTCAACCTAAAGTCGAATCTCTCTTGGAGTAGCCATGTAAACAGAGTAACAAAAAAGGCAAAACAGTATGCTGGGGTTCCTTAGAAGAAACCTCAGATCAACCAGTGAGACCACTTAAATAAATGCATACATTATGATGGTATGTTCAAACTTTGATATTGTGCCAACAACAAGGCCAGAGAAAGCAAATTGAGATGGTTCAGAGGACCTCCAGCATCTATTGCTAAGGCCGCCTCCTGGTGTCCTTCAAGAGGCAGCTTTTCTCCAAACCGATCTAAAATGTTTGTTTCGTCCCAGCTATTGATGTAGCCCAACCAACAACAGGATATTGCAATGCTGGCAGGGCTAAAAACCCTGGTATCACTATGAAAGCTAAAACGGTTTGTCATTGTCGATTGATAAATAGCTGGGAATTCTTTTCTTCTTTATCTTAAGTATTTTATATCTTCTCTTAGTAATAGTACATATATCTAATAAATCTATAGCCTTTTATCTGATTTGTATTATTTATTTTCTCAAATTATATTATATAATTGATATAAACTATATATAATTATACTTGATAATTACTCAACATTCCGTGTGCAAAGAAAGGTCTTTGCACACCGAATGTTGAGTAATTATCAAGTTTGTTGATCAATGTATGATCAATGTAGATGTAGATTGAAGCATATTCATTTATGATTATGAATGTTTTTTTTTAATGTTTATAAAATTATTCTATGTGAGAGTTTAAACTCAGTATCAGTTTGTTCTCATTTTTCATTAAAAATCATATAGATCAGTTTTTAGCTCACCTGAGCCAAAGGCTCACAGGTGAGCTTTTGTGATTGCCTGGTGTCTGTCGTCTGTTGTCTGTCGTCTGTCGTCCGTCGTTTACTTTTAGCTTCTAACAACTTCTCCTCTGAAACCACTGGGCCAGTTTTGATATAACTTTACAGAAATGTTCCTTGGGTGACCCTCTACCAAGTTTGTTCAAGCCATCTTGCTTTGTCAAAAAACATGGCCGCCAGGGGGCGGGGCAAGTTTAATTAGTAAAAACTTAAAAAATCTTCTTGTCAGAAACTACTGGCTCGATTTTAAAATAATTTCACAGAAATGTTCCTTGGGTGACCCTCTACCAAGTTTGTTCAAGCCATATTAATTCGTCAAAAAACATGGCGGCCAGGTGGTGGGGTTAGTTTACTATATAAGCTATAGTAAAAACTTAAAAAATCTTCTTGTCAGAAACTACTGATTCGATTTCAAAATTATATCACAGAAATGTTCCTTGGGTGACCCTCTTCCAAGTTTGTTCAAGTTATCTTGGTTCGTCAAAAAAATGGCGGCCAGGGGGTGGGGTTAGTTTATTATATAAGCTATGGTAAAAACTTAAAAAATCTTCTTGTCAAAAACTACTGGGTCGATTTTAAAATAATATCACAGAAATGGTCCTTGGGTGATCCTCTACCAAGTTTGTTTAAGTCATCTTGATTCGTCAAAAAACATGGCGGCCAGGGGGTGGGGTTAGTTTATTATATAAGCTATAGTAAAAACTTCAAAAATCTTCTTGTCAGAAACTACGGGCTCAATTTTTAAAATAGTTTCACAGAAATTTTCCTTGGGTGACCCTCTACCAAGTTTGTTCAACCCATCCTGATTCGTCAAAAAACATGGCGGCCAGGGGGTGGGGTAAGTATAATATAAGCTATAGTAAAAACTTAAAAATTCTTCTTGTCAGAAACATTTGGCTCAATTTTAAAATAATTTCACAGAAATGTTCCTTGGGTGACCCTCTACCAAGTTTGTTCAACCCATCTTGATTCGTCAAAAAACATGGCGTCCAAGGGGTGGGGTTACTTTATTAGCTCACCTGAGCTGAAGACTCACAGGTGAGCTTTTAAGGTCGCCTGGTGTCTGTCATCTGTCGTCCGTCCTCCGTTGTTAACTTTTAAGTTTTAACAACTTCTCCTCTGAAACCACTGGATGATACAATTATAATCAATGATTGAATATTATTCAAATATCATGAACCATTTTAATAAAATAGGTGTTTTTCTGAATATAAATGTCAAGAGTTTTTATGGTTCAGACAGGGATGGTTTACTGCTTCATAATAAAGCAATACCATATTTTTAGCTAGTTTCATCACAGCAAGAAGTCTGCTTGAGATTTTCAGTGTCAAAGTGTAATTGAAATCTTGGAGGAGGAGCTTAATTATTTTTGGGGGAGAGTGCACTGTGACAAAGATTCTTTCAAGTGATATACTTTGGGAAGGCTTGTGTTTGAAAGTCATAGGAATATTTATTGTGCTGGAGCTGGGGATTGTTTCATGCGCAATAGTTTAGTCTGATGCTTTAGTTTGAAACCGTTCTCAAACATAACAGGTTAGTTTTGTGCTGGAACTGGATTTTTATCTAAGTTCGAAAACTTAGCATCTATAGAAAAAACTTCAACAGCCTTCTTGTCAGAATCTATGGACCTAATTTTGATGTAATTTCGTTGACATTTACCATGTATTTCACCATCGCACATCATTAACACATAATGCACGAATTTCTATATACATTTATTTCTTACATTATTACAACTGTCATTTTAAACTTTAATGAATTCTATTTAACACATGTGCAGTTTCTAAAATATAGTTCAAAATACGATTCAAAGTACATTCCCATTTTTAGTTTCAGTTCCTACTTAAACACCAACCATTATCATAATCAATCATGCAACCCAACTTGCATATCTACAACACACAACCATCTAAAAACCATCTTAACAGCTGGTCTACCTAGTGTTAACTGTCTGAAATTCTACATGACCGTCCACCTGGCCTTCTTAAAGTAAACTGCCTATAATTTCTACATGACCGTATGCCTTGCTTTCCAAAGTATAACTGACTTCTCCTTAAAAACTTGTATCTTGAGAATTACTTCCGCTAATCTTCATTATTTATCAGTATACTTCCTGCATAGATGTCGCTAAATGCCCATAAAATATGTTAACAATTCTATGTTTAGCCTGCTGTATGTGAATCTTTGACAGTGTCATCTATCAAAATTTCAAAACTAATTAGTACCTTCAATCTCAATCTAAATGCTTGCATGTATAGCGTGCCTTATATATATATATATATTAGTGTTATTTTGGGTTTAAGTTTTACATTATCAAGCAAAATAGAATATAATAATTAATAATTGAAGTGACTGACAATAACACATATGCCCCTATCAAATTCAAAGAATGTATCAATATACTTTCTTTTAAAAAATTATAAAATAAAGTCATGATATAATTATTACATCTGAACAATTTTAGGTTTTCTGAATATATCTCATCTCTAAAGTCCATTTTTAATTTCCTCTTACTGTTTCTTATCACTCTTTATTAAAGTTCAAGTTCAATGTCATTTCAGAATATACTAACTAAAATACATTTGATTTATATACACAATATCTACAAAATTTCACTTTAATGTCTTAATTGAATTTTCTGCATGCGGTCGTATCCTTCAGCGTTGTACAATGTCTTCGTACCATGGGTTCCATCTCTGTGTATCGTTGTACCATAACCATGTCATTGTACAATCACTAAATCATCACCGTGCCATTTATCATCAGTAGTCGTACCATTAAACGTCGCTGCGCCATATGTATCATCAGCCGTCGTAGCCTTGCCATATGTCGCCGCACCATATGCTTATTGGGTTAAGTATGACAACCCATACTGTTGTCATCTTGGTGCCATTTGTATCACTTTATATAGCCCATAATATCATTTATCATATTTGTTTCAACCAATACCATTGCGTTGATATCATTCACCATCTATATCAGATACATTGTTGATATCTGATTCATTATTTATATTAAATTTCACTGCCGATATCATAATCACCATTGATATCAAATTCCACCATTTATATCGAATTTCATCGACGATATCATAATCACAGTTGATATCGAATTCCACTGTGGATATCGAATTTCACCGCCGATATCATAATCACCATTGATATCGAATTTCATCGTCGATATATTGAATTTCATCGTCTATATTGAATTTCATCATCAATATTGTCATAGCCTCCTGTATCAGCACCGACAAAGTTGCTGAATCATCGTGTTCCCTAACTCGGGTTTTGACTTGTGGTCGTGCTGCCATTTCTTCTGCTTCTGAACCGTTTCTGCCATTCTCCATTACCATTCACAGGCTTCATGGAATCATGCTTTAATAAACATTCTCAATTTACGAGCTCTATAATAATACTTATTTCTTTCTTAATATAAACGTTCTATAAATAATCATACCCCTTGTGTCTATTAAAAAAACACATGACTTAATTTGTGAGTTATGGTAAAAACATTTTCAGTCCCGCTAAGTTTGTCAAAACTTATTACTATAAAATTTCAAAATGCTTAATTCTGTTTTTTGAGTAAGTATTATTTGAATAATTCCTCAATCTTGCAAGGTTATTTCTTTCGAATGATCAATTTATTATTATGTACATTCCTTTTAGTAATTTCATAAATGGTCAGATGTGTTTCACACATTTCCTTATTGCGTCTTTATTACGTTTTATTACACTAAATATATAACATTCATTTCAATATGCATCTTGCATTATTTCTTTATTTATAGTCATTTTGATAGCTATAAACTCATCTAATTTTAAATTCATTTCTTTTTTTATTTATTATAATCATTATCAGAGGTGTAACTTAGTGTAAATCGAAAAGCTTGCGAGGAATCTATTATTTTGTGATTTTAATCTAATATATTTGAGAGAGTGCTAAATAAAACCTTTAGCTTCTTTTGAGATATTGATTCCTTACTGCTACTGCTACTATAACCACTGCTACTACTGAAACTTGTTTTCTTCGTAGACCTAATTTTCTTAGGTTTTTGAACATAATTAATGTCCATTTCTACTTCCGGTTCAAACTCACTATCTACTTCCGTTTCTCTACATTCAGAGTTATTTACTTTTGATAACTCGGCTTCACTAGTACTACTCTTTTCTGAATCAGATATATTTATTTGTTCCCGCCTTTAAGACGTTTTGAATGAACCTTCTGATTACAGAGATACGTCAGTATCTGATTTACTACTACTGTAACTGTCACTACTTCTATTTTCCTGCTTAATATGGTTATTTCGTTCTTTAAGCCTTCTGGAAAGTTCCATAAGAGGAATGTTTTCTTCATCGGAAGAACCGTCTCTAACCTTTCTACATATCAGTCAACTTTGCCAGAGGTTCCTCATCAGAGTCGCTGCTTGACTCAGTTTCACTACCCTCTGGGGATACAGCATAATTATGCTACTTTACGTAACAGATGACCATGTGGGTCTTTTGGTATATCCCAGTTATCTAAATTTGCTGGTTTTATATGCCTAGCATGAGTTTCTCTAGTATTCCCATCAAGTTGATTTTTGATAATAAAAGTCAAAAGTGATTTCTGTTCAATTATCTTATAAAAGGGTATCCACCTTGAATCCAACTTACTTTCATTAAGTGATTTCTCAAGTATACTGCCTGTCCAACTTTAAATTCTACTTCACTACTTGATAAATTTGCCTTATTAGCTCTTTTGCATTTTAGACCCTTCATACAGTGATACATGATACATTCTTGTAAAAGCCTTATGCTGCTCTCGTAACGCTATTTCATGACCATCAGTACCTTAGAATACTTGCACCTTGGGGTAAGTACTATGTCTATTGGAAATGTTGCGTCTCTGGCATATAAGACTATAAGAGGTTAAACGGAGTTGTTTTGCTTGACTAATTAACTGTCATTCTAATTGCAGCTAGACACTGATTTAGAAATAGATACCAAGTAGTAGGGTCATCCTTAATTTTCTTTGATAACATATCTATCAAAGTGGTGTGTGAAACTTCAACACGCCCGTTACCTTGTGGTGAGTAAAAGCTAGTTGTTATGCACTTAACATTCAAGTAAGTGAGTGTTTTTATAAACTTTAAGGACACATTCTCAGTTCCGTTATCGCTCAGATATACGAGGGGTATTGAATGTCTGGGGAAAATTTCTTCGAGCAGCGTGTGCAAAATCGAGTCACTCGTTTTATCTGGCAATGGATATGATTCAATCCAGCTTGAGTAAGTACATATAACTATATATATATACCTGTTACCGGAAAGCATTTTGGGGTATGGTCCACTAATGTCAGCAGCAATTTTACTAAATGCATATGGATTCATTTCAGTTTCTCCCATGGGTGGCTTGATCCCTGCGACCCGTCGCTGTTGACAAGGTACACATTTCTCTATGTACTCAATTACGCGTTTATACAGATTTGGGAAATAATACTTTTGTTTAATCATATCAACTGTCTTATCTATCCCAACATGCCCCAAATCATGATAACTTTTTAATACCACATCAGCCAGATGTGACGGAACATACTGTCTCAGAACAGCTTCACTGTCGGCATTTGCTACAAAATACAGAATCTCTTCAAGTGCTAGAAAGTTTTCGGTAGTTTTATTGGCACTACCATCAATCAATTACTTTTTAATTTTGACAATCTCATCATCCTTTGACTGTTCTTCCTGCATATTAATATCTAGTAACTTTGGTTTCCCTTCGTCATGCATTACAGGCAGGCCTTCAAAAATTCCAAAATTCAAATCGGTCCAGGTTTTTTACTACCATAACAATCGCACTTATTTTAAAAAAAATCACTAAAATTGCCTTACATTATGTCTTTAAATGTATGCATACCCCACCCACCATGTCAGCTGCATCATGTATTTTCTCCGTTTATTTATTAATAGGGAACGATTTCAAGTTAATTTGTGTATTATTTATAACATACTTTATCACAATGTGTACATTTTAATGACTGACATTATGTTTCTGCTATACTGAATAATTTTCATTATATTAAAAATGTTCGATTGAACTGGAAATATTGCAATTTCCGGAAGCTGCGTGAAATAATCACCATGGAAACCAATGTAACGGTTCAACCACCAAAATAAATCATTCAGAACCTGTCCCACATCAAAACAAAATCGGTCCGGGTTTTATCACTTTCATTAATTAATGTCATTAATTTTATAATTAAAGTTATTTTTTTAAAAAAAATGAAACAAACAAGTAACACTGCACATTTTATCAAATATTTTAATGATGCAAACAATATTCGGTATGACCGTGCCAGCTTTGGCTAGTGGTATATCAAAGAAATTACAGACGCAAACACAGTCTATTGATGAATTGACAGAACGCTATGGGTTGCATTGAAAGCGTGCTAAATAGCGACAGACTCTTCCGATAAACTCCCCTAATACTGTCAATGGTTTAGTCAAAACTGACATCATTTCGCACAGCAGGTGACAAAACAAAAAGATTATTGGGTCAAATGATATTGCCGCAAGGTGTATTTCATAGGTCAGTATGGAATGGTTAGAGCAGTTAATGAGATTTTATACAACGGATAGAAAATATCTGGACCGATTTTTATTGAACTTTGAAAATATATGGACCGATTTTTTATTAAACTTTGAATCGAAAACTGATTTTGAACTTCAGAAATCGGTCCAAAAACCGGCAATTTTAGAATGCCTGATTACAGGTGCTTGAGCGTGCAGGTACTTATAAATGGGTCAATATTTGACGTGTCTATTGTATTTACTAAGAAAGCTCTATCACCTACACCTGTTTCTGAGGACAATTCCTCGGCTTCATTATCTTGAGTACTCCCTTCTGGTACTCGTGATAGTAGATCACTTACAATATTGTCTTTCCCTGGGATGTGTTTTATCTCTACATCATATGACTGAATAAGCAAACCCCACATCACTACCTTACGATTATTAAATTGCTCCTTTTCAAGAATATATTGCAGTGGTTTGTGGTCAGTGTAAATCAGTACCTTAGAGCCATGTAAATAATGATGAAGGTGTGTCACAGCGTAAACTACTGAAAACATCTCCTTTTCAATAATCGACCACTTGATTTGTGCATGCGATAATTTGTGACATAGAAAATATAAGGGTTTTTCTTCATCTTTTCCCGCTTCGTCTTTATCTTCTTGACATAACACACCTCCCATCGATTTTTCACTTGCGTCTGTATACAACATGAATCTCTTATTCATGTCGGGATAAACTAGTAATGGAGCTTCTGCTAAACTTGATTTAAATGTTTCGAATGCTAATTGACAATTCTCATCCCATTTAAACCAAGCATTCTTTCTTGTCAGATTAATAAGTGGTTCTGCTATTTTGCTAAAATTTGGTACAAATTGTCTATAATAGCCAAGCATAGCTACAAAACTACGGACTGCTTTAACTGTAGTGGGTGAAGCTAATCCTTGTATCACTTGTACTTTTTGAACATCTGGTTTAATTCCATCTTTGATAAAATAAACCCCAAGTGTTTAGTTTCAGGGTTCATAAACTGACACTTACTTAATTTCATTTTTAACTTGTGTTCTTTTAACCTGTCTAGAACCATTTGCAAGTGTACTAAATGCTCTTCAATAGTCTTACTAAAAATTATTATGTCATCCACATATAGGATCGCACAATATTCTAACCTGTTCAACGCACGCGTCATAACTTCTGAGAAATAGCTGGCAGATGTTTTAAAACCAAATGGAGCCCGATTCCATTCCATAAGACCTTTAGGGGTACTAAATGCTGTTTTCTCTCTATCTCTTGGATGTATACCTACACAGAAAAACCCACTACGTAAGTCTATTGATGAGAATATGACGTTATTACCTAATTTGTCTATAACTGAATCTATTCTGGGTAACGGAAAAGCATAACCTTTTACTACCTTAATATTTACACCATAAAAGTCTACTCAGATTCTTTTTCGCTTACGAGCAAAAGTTGAGCAGAGTACGGACTACGCGATCTACTTATGATACCTACTGTTAGAAGTTTGTCTACTGCCTGATTTACATATTTTAAGTCATTTAATGGTATTCTATAATTATGGCCTTACTTTGACAGGATCACTAGTTCCTGTGTCTATTCGCATTTGTAAAAGATCTGTTCCTTCTACATCAGTCGCCGATACTGATATGGTATTTTGATTTCTATATAAAAGTTCCGCTATTTTCTCTTTATGCTCCTCAGGCGCGCTTATTTGCTTAAAAATCTCATCAATAAGCTATAGTAAAAACTTAAAAAATCTTCTTGTCAGAAACTACTGGCTCGATTTTAAAATAATTTCACAGAAATGGTCTTTGGGTGACCCTCTACCAAGTTTGTTCAAGCCATCTTGATTTGTCAAAAAACATGGCAACCAGGGGGCGGGGCAAGTTTAATCAATAAAAACTTAAAAAATCTTCTTGTAAGAAACTTCTGGCTCGATTTTAAAATAATTTGACAGAAATGTTCCTTGGAGGAACCCCTTTCAAGTTTGTTCAAACGGAGTGATTCGTCAAAAAAACATGGCGGTCAGGGGATTGGGTTAGTTTACTATATAAGCTATAGTAAAAACTTAAAAAATCTTCTTGTCAGAAACCACATTATCAATTTTAAAACAATTTTGCAGAAATGTTCTTTGGGTGACCCTTTACCAAGTTTGTTTGAGCCGTTTTGATTTGTTAAAAAAATTGACTGCCACAGTGAGATGCTAGTTTATTATAAGGCAGCTATAGTAAAAACTTCAAAAGCCTTCTTGTCAGAATCTACTGACCTTATTTCACTGACATTTACCATGGGTGAACCTCTACCAAATTGAACTCTTCTACGCATCTGTTACATCTTCAAAACAAATCAAAATTCTTGCCAATCTCGTTTTTCTGGAATTTTAATTGTACATATATTATATAATCTTATAAGTTTGGTGACTCAAGGTCAGTCAGGTGAGCGATATAGGGCCATCTTGGCCCTCTTGTTTTATTTATTTTTGATAGACACAATAGCAGTCAATTAATATATTTTCAATAAAAAATTGTAAAAGTAAACATCTTGCATCAATGTTGCAGCCATTGCACCAGTAAAAAAGTGATAGCAAAACGTGCATTTTTTTCTTATTTGTATAAAAATTACCTGTGTATCGCATACTTTCACATTATTTGTCTGTGTGGTGGTTTACCTTTTGCTAGAAACTCCAATTGGCAATTGATGTTGTCAAAATAATGTCCTTGTTTTATAGCATAAATGTCTGTATATAGCAATTATTTTAAGAACGAGTAATAAACTCTATTTTTTTTTTGCTATAATTATATAATATTAAACCAGATATAAGTTATATAAGATAATTCATCATAAAAAGATGCACGATACAATTATAATCAATGATTGAAATATATTATTCAAATATCATGAACCATTTTAAAGTAGGTGTTTATCTATATATATGAGTCAGAGTTTTACGGGTTTTATGAAGGATGGTTTACTGCTTCTTAATAGAGCAATACCATATTTAGCTAGTTTATTTCGACGCAAGTTGCAAGAAGTCTGCTTAAGATTTTTAGCGTCAAAGTATACGTGAAACCTCGGAGAAGCTTAATTGCGTTTGGGGGAGAGTGCACTGCGACAAAGATTCTCTCTAGCGATAGGCTTTGGGAAGGCTTGTGTTTGAAACTCGTAGGAATATTTATTGCGCAGGAACTGGGGAGTGTTTCATGCATAATAGTTTAGTCTGATGCTGTAGTTTGAAACCGTTCTCAAACATAACAGGTTAGTTTCCTGCTGGAACTAGATTTGTTTTCTTAGTTCGAAGACATAGGTTTGGAACAGTCTCCAAACTTATAAGTGTATATTTATGCTGGAACTGAGCATCGTTCCAAGCAAACAGTTCTGTTATTAGTTTGAAACCGCTCTCAAACAATAACTGTATTTACGTGCTGAAACTTGTATTTGTTTCATGCGCTTTCGTTTAGTTTGAAGATTAAGGTTTGAAACAGTCTTCAAACATATAGGTGTACTTTTATGCTGGATGAACAGTGTTCCAGACATACAGTTTTGGTTTAAGTTTGAAACAAGTCTCAAGCGTATGCTGTCCAGACACGTTGTCTGAACAGCTGGTCTCATTATTAAAATAATGTTGAACAACAGTTGGTTCAACCCTACAAGGTTTGAAACATTATACTGTATATAGTTAATTGGTATGATCATTTGTCTGTATGATTTCTAAATATTAGAATCATTTTATTATTCCTTTTGTTTGAAGTTAACTAATCATAAGGCAAGAAGCCTGAGGAAAATTTATATATTATATAGTTTGAACAAAATTGTTTAACATAGTTTCAAGCTAGGCTGTTTCACAGCTTAATCCAGTGAAGACACAGTCGCCTTACAGAAGATCCCGTTTTTAGTTCAAGATACCCACCCAACATCTTGACAATTTGGGGGCTTGTCCAGGAGATTTCTCAGGAGGTTTAAAAAGCTGGAAGTTTGAAGCTTATTTTATATATTTCTAATCGTGTGTTTGAAACACGTGTTTTCACCAAAGTTTATTTTGTATATTAACTTTGGGTTTGAAACATAGTCATGGACTATGACAAATGGATTACGATGGGTGAACAGATGGGACTGTCTGGTTCAGAGTTGATGGCTTTTGTAGATAAGAAAGAGCCAGATTACATTAGTCAGGAGGAACGTATGCAAAAACGAGAAGATGAAAGATGGCGGTTCGAAATAGAACAAATGGAAAAACAAGCAAGTTTGAAGCGTGAAGTACAAGAGTGCGAGGCAAGCTTGAGGCGGGAAGAACAAGAGCGTGAAGCAGGTTTGAAGCGAGAAGAACAGGAACGTGACATAGTACTGTTGAAGCTCAGGGCTGAAACTGAAGTTAAAGACAGTGTTACGCATGAAAGTGGCTCTAAAGGTTTACGGCCCAAACTCCCAAAGTTTGAATAGCAAAAGGATGATATGGATGCGTACATAGAACGTTTCGAACGCTTTGCGAAGTCTCAAAACTGGAAAGAAGAAACGTGGGCAGTTAGTTTGAGCTCACTGTAATCTGGGAAAGGACTTGAAGTATATACAAGTATGCCTCCAGAACATGCTGGTGATTATCAGACTTTGAAGAAGGCAATACTTAAAAGATACCAGTTGACAGAAGAGGGGTTTTGACTCAAGTTCAGAGAAAGCAAGCCAGATCATGGTGAAACAGTGTTTCAGTTCATGGCTAGGATAGATAGGTACTTCTGCAGATGGACCGAAATGGCCGAGATTGAAGCCTCGTTTGAAGATATCAAAGACTTGATTGTTCAGGAACAGTTTGTTCGAACATGTTCGGCAGAACTGGCATTGTTTTTGAAAGAAAGAATGCCGAAAGACAAACAAGAGGTGCCCAAGCTGGCTGAGCAGTATATCGAAGCACATGGAGGCACGATAACCTCAAACCGTTCCTCGAAGAGCAATGCTTCCTCGAACAGACATGTGTTTCGACCAAACCCTGCACCTGCGTTCAAACCGTCAACTGGGCAACGTTCTGAGGTCAGGAAGAAAACATGTTTTCTTTGTAACAAAGAGGGTCACATAGCTCGAGACTGTAGAGATGAGGACAAAAGAAAATCGGGTGGTGCTGCAGTTGGGTTGCAAGAACCTTGGAAGGCCCGGTTCAAAAGATAATAAACAGCAGTCACAATATAACTGAAGAAGGACTGATAGTCGGAAGGAAAAAGCATATGAAGACAGCAAGGTCTCAGCTTTATGTATGACTATGTCAGTGGATGAAAGTCCATTCAAGGACTGTGTTGAAGATGGACAGTTGAAACTAGCAAATGGTAAATCAGTGCTGATATTTGCTGGAGGCTGTACAATAGAATCGCTCGGAGGTGATAAAAAACTTGATCTCAAACAAGGTTATGTTGGAGAGCAAAAAGTTAAAGTTTTGAGAGATACTGGGTGCGAACTGGCAGCAGTTCGAAAAGAATTGGTTCGAGATGAACAGATGTTTGAAAAAAGATATGTTGTGATCAGGCCTTCTAAAATTCCAAAATGCAAATCGGTCCAGGTTTTTTTACTACCATAAGAATCGCACTTATTTTAAAAAAAATCACTATTATGATATATGCATACCCCACCAACCATGTCAGCTGCACTATGAATTTTCTCCGTTTATTCATTAATAGGGAACTATTTCAAGTTTATTTGTGTATTATTTACAACATACTTTATCACATTGTGTACATTTTAATGACTGACATTATGTATCCGCTGTACTGAATAATATACATTATATTAAAAACACTAGATCGAACCGGAAGTGACGCAAGTTCCGGAAGCTGTGTGAAATAATCACCGTGGAAACCAATGTAACGGTTCATTCAACTTTTTATTTTTGATATGCGTTGTGCTGTAGCTAGCCACTATGTACAACTACCAAAACCAGCTCGTATATATAGTTATTTTTAAAACAAATGAAACAAACAAGAAACACTGCATGTTTTATCAAATATTTAAATGACGCAAACAATATTCGGTCCGACCGTCCCAGCTTTGGCAAGCGGTATATCAAAGAAATTACCGACGCAAACACAATCTTTTGATGAACCGACAGAAGGCTATGGATCACTGATCACACATTGAAGGCGTGCTACATAGCAATATATCTTCCGATAAACTCCCCCTAATATCATTAATGGTTTAGTCAAAATTGATATCATTTCGCGGAGCAGGTGACAAAACAATCAGATTATTGGGTCAAATGATATTGCCGCAAGGCGTATTTCACAGGTCAGTATGGCATGGTAAGAGCAATTTATGAGATTTTATACGACCGATAGAAAATATCTGGACCGATTTGTTATTAAACTTTGAAACGAAAATCGGTCCAAAAACTGAAAAACCGGCAATTTTAGAAGGCCTGGTCATGATAGCTATTGATGGCCATGCTAGGATTGTCCCAGCAGCCAAAATTGAAGTTGATACACCATATTTTAAGGGTGAAATAGAAGCAATGGTGTTGAACTCATTGATTTGTGATTTGATAATTGGCAATATCAATGGAGTTTCAGATAGTCCAGATCAGAACTGGAAAATCAGAGATAAAACACAGCCTGTTTCAGATGAGGTTGTCGCTTCTGCAGTTATGACCAGAGCTCAAACTGAAAAGGAGAAGAAGCCCATCTCATCACTTAAAGTTCTTGAAGTTCAAGGCAATGAGATCAACATAGAACAGTTGAAGAAAGCTCAGAAAGATGATAAGAGCTTAAATAAAGTATGGGGATATGCCCAAAGTAAAAAAGAGATGACCACAAAGGGAGGTCATAAACACAGATAAGATGTGAAAAAAAAGTTTTGTATAGGTTCTTTTCACAAAGTCGGAATAACGACAGTAGTGAGTTGAAACAAATTGTTGTTCCAACACCTTTTAGGAAGCGAGTTATTACGTTAGCTCACGAGTCAATAGTAGGAGGTCATTTATCTGTTCAGAAGACAGTTGACCTTATCACTACAAGTTTTCATTGGCCTGGCATAACAAGTGATGTTTCAAGATTTTGTAAATTGTGTGACATATGTCAGAAGACCATACCCAAGGGCAGAGTAACAAAAGTCCCGTTGGGAGAGGCGCCCATTATAGATACACCATTTCACAGGGTTGCAGTAGATTTATTAGGGACAATTGCACCTATATCAGAAAAAGGGAATCGCTACATACTGACTGTAGTCGATTATGCAACCAGGTATCCTGAAGCAATAGTGTTGCCAAGGATTGGGCGGAACGATTGGCTGAAGCTCTACTAGATGTGTTCTCGAGAGTAGGTTTTCCATCCGAGATATTAAGTGATAGAGGTTCTCAATTTACATCAGAAATGATGGAAGAAGTGTGCAGACTGGTGTCACTCAAACAGTTGTTCACCACTCCATACAATCCCAAATGTAATGGTTTGTGTGAACGAATGAACAGGGTTTTGAAAAGTATGCTGAAGAAGATGTGTCAAGAAAACCCGAAAGACTGGGATCGATACATATCAGCAGTATTGTTTGCTTATAGGGAAGTTCCTCAAGCAAGCACAGGTTTTTCACCTTTCAAACTATTGTATGGTCGAACAGTTAGAGGTCCCATGCAAGTTTTGAAAGAGCTATGGACAGATGAGTGTGAGATACCTGAAACAAGAAACACATATCAGTATGTACTAGATCTGAGACATAGGTTAGAAGAGACGTGCAGAATAGCTAGAGAAAGTTTAAACAAAGCACAGAAAGAGTATAAACATCACTTTGACAAAAAGGCAAGAAATCGAAGTCTGAAGCAAGGTGATAAAGTTTTGATTCTTTTACCAACGAATCATAATAAGCTGATGCTCCAATGGAAAGATCCTTTTGAAGTCATGGATGTGGTAAACAAGATGGATTATAAGGTGAAAGTAAATGGAAAGATTGGAACATACCACATAAACTTACTTAAGAAGTATGAGGAGATAAAAGTTTCAGTTATAGAGGCAGAAGAATGTGAAGAAGTTGGTGTTGTAGATGATGAGAATTTGTTGGAACTAGTAGAGAGTATGGGAAAAGAAACATATAGAGATGTTCAGATAGGTGAGAACTTGACACCGGAGCAGACATCGCAAGTGCTTGAACTATTGCAGGACTATCAGGATATTTTTACTGAAGTTCCTGGAACGACAAGTTTAGAGGAGCATAAGATAGAGCTCACAACAAATGAACCTAGCTGTTCAGGTAAGGCAATATACCATACCATATGCCAAGAGGTCTGAAATTGATGAAGAAGTCGAGACCATGTTAAACTTCGGCGTCATAGAGCCGACTGTCTCAGACTATAACTCTCTTTGTTTGTTAGTCAAGAAGAAGGACAATACAAACCGATTTTGTATTGATTTCCGTGGTTTAAACATGATTACAAAGTTCGACACTGAATCTATGGGTAATATAGAGGACATTTTGTCAAAGTTAGACGGTGATAAGTATTTCACCAAGACAGACTTGAGTAAAGGATATTGGCAAATACCTGTTGAAGAAAAGTCGAGACATCTGACAGCATTTTCAACATCAAATGGTAGCTATCAGTTCAGAAAGATGCCTTTCAATATGATTAATTCTGGAGCTACATTCAATAGGATGATGAGAAAATTGTTGTCAGGCTGCAAAAGTGCAGATAACTATGTTGACGATATACTTGGACTTACGAAAACATGGGATCACCATTTTGAAATGTTAAAAGATCTGTTTTCGAGAGTTTGTGATGCAGGTCTGACTATACGACCATCCAAATGTATTACTGGAAACACAGATATGGCATTCACAGGGCACGTAGTTGGAAATGGCATGGTAATGATGGAAAATGACAAGCTTGACAAGATTAGATTGGCTGAACACCCAAAAATGAAGAAACAAGTCAGAGCATTTTTGGGGTTTGCAGGCTATTATAGAAAATTCATTCCATCATTTTCGACTGTTGCATCACCTCTAACAGACCTAACAAAGAAAGGCCAGCCAAACAAAGTTATCTGGAGGCCTGAACATGAACGGTCATTCCAGACGTTAAAGGACCTGTTAACGCAAAGTCCAATACTGCGCTTACCAGACTTCAATAGATCGCTCATACTGCAAAGCGATGCTTCTGACAGCGGTGTTGGAACTGCTTTATTGCAGCAGTTTGATGATGGCATGTTCCCAATCGCATATGCAAGTAAGAAATTGTTGCAAAGGGAGATGAACTACTCTGTTACTGAACGCGAATGCTTAAGGATTGTGTTCGGAGTAAAGAAGTTTCAGAAGTACTTGTATGGAAAAGAGTTTATTCTACAGACTGACCATGCACCATTGTCATATATACAGAAATGTAAAGTTGAGAGTGGTAGAATCATCCGTTAAGCATTATTTTTACTGAATTACAGATTCAAAATCGAAGCAATCAAGGGTTCAGACAATGTGTGTGCAGATTATTTAAGCAGACAGTGAGCAAGATATAGTTGACGTAGTGCAAACATTATTAAGTTTATTTGAAAACAAGTGTTTTCTAGAATAGGGGGCTGTCAAAATAATGTCATTGTTTTATAGCATAAATGTCTGTATATAGCAATTATTTTAAGAACGAGTAATAAACTCTATTTTTTTTTTGCTATAATTATATAATATTAAACCAGATATAGGTTATATAAGATAATTCATCATAAAAAGGTGAACGATACAATTATAATCAATGATTGAAATATATTATTCAAATATCATTAACCATTTTGAAGTAGGTGTTTATCTATATATAAGAGTCAGTTTTACCCGTTTAATGAAGGATGGTTTACTGCTTCTTAATTGAACAATACCATATGTAGCTAGTTTCTTTCGACGCAAGTTGCAAGAAGTCTGCTTGAGATTTTTAGCGTCAAAGTGTGCTTGAAACCTCGGAGAAGCTTAATTGCATTGGGGGAGAGTGCACTGCGGCAAAGATTCTCTCTAGCGATAGGCTTTGGGAAGGCTTGTGTTTGAAACTCGTAGGAATATTTATTGTGCAGGAGCTGGGGAGTGTTTCATGCATAATAGATTAGTCTGATGCTGTAGTTTGAAACCGTTCTCAAACATAACAGGTTAGTTTTGTGCTGGAACTAGATTTGTTATCTAAGTTCGAAGACATAGGTTTGGAACAGTCTCCAAACTTATAAGTGTATATTTATGCTGGAACTGAGCATCGTTCCAAGCATACAGTTTTGTTATTAGTTTGAAACCATTCTCAAACAATAACTGTATTTACGTGCTGAAACTTGTATTTGTTTCATGCGCTTTTGTTTAGTTTGAAGATTAAGGTTTGAAACAGTCTTCAAACATATAGGTGTACTTTTATGCTGGATGAACAGTGTTCCAGACATACAGTTTTGGTTTGAGTTTGAAACAAGTCTCAAACGTATGCTGTCCAGACACGTTGTCTGAACAGCTGGTCTCATTATTAAAATAGTGTTGAACAACAGTTGGTTCAACCCTACAAGGTTTGAAACATTATACTGTATATAGTTAATTGGTATGATCATTTGTCTGTATGATTTCTAAATATTAGAATCATTTTATTATTCCTTTTGTTTGAAGTTAACTAATCATAAGGCAAGAAGCCTGAAGAAAATTTATATATTATATAGTTTGAACAAAATTGTTTAACATAGTTTCAAGCTAAGCTGTTTCACAGCTTAATCCAGTGAAGACACAGTCGTCTTACAGAAGATCCCGTTTTCAGTTCAAGATACCCACCCAACATCTTGACAGATGTCATTGATTCTTGTGTTCTGAAAAAAAAATTGATGTTTACAAAATATGTCAAATTCGGCGTGCATGAAAACCGGGTACCCCAACAATATGATATGATGATGGTGTTACAGGTTTTCAATCACTTGAGCATCATATTAAATATTTCAATGCTAAACAGATGTTGCCATTAAATGCTTGTATATAACGCTAATACAACTATAAAACAATAAGTTTCTGCCTAAAAGATGGCAATTACATGTCCATTGTCTTTACCATTCATGTTGGATCACGGTGACCCTAATATTCTATACATATCTTCCATTTATGCCAAAACCCTTCGGGACTTAGGCATATTAAAAATATTTTTAATTTATGGTGAGATATATTCATTTCTGCTGAAGAAGAACTAAGATGAAGTATGTTTGCTTGTTCAAAGGACTAAAATGTATGTTTGTTTGAGGAGTAAATTGTTAGTGTTTTTTTTCAGATTGTGACTTTAGTCTGCTGGAGAACAAGCTTGTGTCTGGTCATCACTGTCATCTGGAAAGGGCTGGAGATGGAACAGTGACACTTCATGATTCCAGGTTACTCATAGTTTATCTTTATCACATACAAGTTATTCTGTAATTCAAACTTTCTGCCTATTTATCACATGTCTGAATACATTGCAATATATACAATCTTAGAACTCTTCTTTATAGAGATAATCTATATACAGATCTGACTGACAGGTTGTTGGGTAAAAGACAAATGGACAAAACAAATTAGGATTTTCCGTTTTCCTGTACAGTATTCCTATGTATAAACCTAAGTATAAATACGTGCCCCTTGATTCGTGCATGTTTCAAAACCCTACTCATATATAAAATACAGACCCTAAGCCACTCAAGTACCTCAATTGTAGATAAACTGAGTGCACTTGAGTGTAAACGAAGACCAAGCATAGCGTGTTTAAAAGACCTACATTAGAAGGTTAATCAATGGTTAACTGCGGCTTTAAGGTCAATTGTTCTTGCAGTGGCATGTTTAAACGTGATTGGTTTTGTGCAACAAAAATATAAATAATTTTATACATTACCGGTACATACCGGTAAATAACAATTGAAAAGTATGTAGAACTTACATGAATTCTCTGATTCCTTTGATATTTCGATATAAATTAGTTATATTGCAGTTAAAGTGAATACAGTATACTCATGCACATAATAATGATTTAATCATTAAAGTAATAGTACCAAACTTATTGTATTCCTGAATATAAAGTAGGTCAATTGTGCAGTGGAAAGAGTGTTGGTTTCTGATGCCGGAGGTCACAAGTTTGACCCTATGCTCTTCCTGGTGAACTCTCAAAACACAATTCAGTACCAGATCTAATTAGGAAATGCACTTGAGAAGGACATGCATTAGCTAGAAGTTGTAAATTTCTACCTGGCATTTTGTCATTTGAGGTCCTTAATTTTATGTTGACTAAAGATCCTTTGAAAAAGAACAGCTTTTGGTAATGCGGAAGATGGAAATAAACAAAACAGAATATGTATTTAAGGCCTAAATAATAGTAAATATATTTTTTCCAATAACATAATCAACACACTATGTGCACGTAACAGTTTATCCAATATGAAAACTGTGACAAGAGTAAAAAAAGGGTACTTATAATAATAATAATAATAATAATAATAATAGTAATATTGATAATAATATAATATTAATAATCAGGCCTTCTAAAATTGCCGGTTTTTCGGCTTTTGGACCGATTTCTGAAGTTCAAAACGGGTTTTCGTTTTAAAGTTTAATAAAAAATCGGTCCAGATATTTTCAAAGTTCAATAAAAAATCGGTCCAGATACTTATAATCTGTGAAATACGCCTTGCGGCAATATCATTTGACCCAATAATCCGTTTATTTTGTCACCTGCTGTGCGAAATGATGTCAATTTCGACTAGACCATTGACGGTATTAGGGGAGTTTATCGGAAGAGATTATCGCTATGTAGCACGCCTCCGATGTGTGAACAGGGACCCATGGGGTTCTGTCGGTTCATCAAAAGACTGTGTTTGCGTCCGTAATTTCTTTGATATACTGCTAACCAAAGCAGGGACGGTTGGACTGAATATTATTTGCGTCATTAAAATATTTGATAAAACGTGCAGCGTTACTTGTTTGTTTCATTTTTAGCCTACTGGCCAAAGGCCAGAAGTGCTTATGCGATGGCGCGTGTCTGTCGTACGTCGTCTGTAGTCTGACGTCTGTCGTCTGTCGTCTGTCGTCTGTTAGCAGCACTTTCTCTGAAACCACTAGGCCAATTAAACTGAAACTTCACATGGGTGTTTCTATTGCATAGGAGACATACAGAAGATTTTTTTTTTTTAGATCTGAAATTCAAGATGGCCGCCGTTACTAAAAATAGTCCAAAACTTAAAAAATCTTCTTCTCATGACGGCCCAACAGATTTTCAAAAGGTTTATATAGTTATGATGACCAACTATAGTTTTGTTAGATTTGTTCAAATGGTGTTCCAAGGGTTAAATATGACCCCGCCCCGAGGGTTCAATTAGGGGACACGTCATTATAATATTTTTTTTTTTTTTTTTTAAAATGGAAATGATTTTCCCTATATCTTCACAGAAGCATTGTTTGGTGAAGGAGGTTCAGATTTGTAAAAATGACTGGGTTCCACCGTCTTAAGGGGTCAGGAGAGGCCCCAAAAGGGTTAAAATTGGGAATTACTAAATTCGTTTTCTTAAGAACCGGTATGTCAGATTTGTTCATATTTTGCATAAATTATCTCTATGTGTAGGGGTTTGATTGCAGATAAGAATTTAGGGGCTAAAATATATAGGGGCCCTGTAAGAGGACTAAGAATTTTACATAGGGATACTATGGGAAAACAGAAAATTCTCTTTTTCTTTCTTTTATTCTGAAACCACTAGGCCAATTAAACTGAAATTTCACATGGATGTTTCAATTGCGTAGGAGACTATACAGAAGATTTATTTTTTCGATCTGAAATTCAAGATGGCCGCCGTTGCTAAAAATGGTCCAAAACTTAAAAAATCTTCTTCTCATGAACGGTCCAGCAGATTTTCAAAATGTTTATGTAGTAATGATGACCAACTATAGTTTTGTTAGATTTGTTCAAATGGTGTCCCTAGAGTTAAAAATGACCCCGCCCCGATGTTTCTATTGCATAGTAGAATTTCAAAAAGTACTTTGGCCACTATGAGTCAGTAGAGTGTCCTCAGGCCCTCTTGGGCCTCTTGTTTAAAAAACATGACCTCGCAGTGAGGTGCTAGTTTACTATATAGGCAGCTATAGTAAAAACTTCAAAAGCCTTTTTGTCAGAATCTACTGACCTGATTTTGATGTAATTGCATTGACATTTACCATGGGTGAACCTCTACACATCTGTTACATCTTCAAAACAAATCAAAATTCTAACTACTTGCCCATCTCGTTTTTCTGGAATTTTGAGTGTTCATGTATTATATAATCTACTTAAGTTGGGTGACTCAAGCTCAGTCAGGTGAGCGATATAGGGCCAACTTGGCCCTCTTGTTTAATGACTGATTACTGGCCATCTCAAAAACATTATTTTTGTGACATTTAAACACTAGAGACCTTAAAATATTAAACTCACTGTACATACTTTTGTTTTATCTGTTTGAGCAGTTGTATTGCCTAACATGGAGCAGAACTTTACGGAACTGCGGTATGCCATGTGCTAATCCTTTTTCAAGTGCCCCGATGTCATTTTGTTTCAAACAAAATGGCATACCGAAACATCATAATATTGACGTCATTTTGAGATGCGCATACAGTCAAACCTGTCTTAAGCAGCCAGCCAAGGGAAAGGGCCAAATTAGCAGCTTTAGACAGGTGGCTGCCTACTACAGGGTCATCAATATTCACCCAGATTAGCGAAGTATTTTTGTATATTGGCACAATTTTACAACCTCAACACGTTCATCCAAAGTCAAACACTTCCGTTTTGGTGGCATTGTTAACACGCTGACAATTAAAACATTTATGATTTAAGTCACAATAAATCATTTCCAAATTTTATATTTTTCCACAATTAACACTTTTTACAAGTGTGAACTTAATGAGTTAATTCCTTATCGTTCGTTAAAAGCACGGACAAACTGCCATTCTAATTATCGTCTCAAAAACGTTACCTATTTTAATCTTTTTATATGCCGACTTTTTCACAGTTAACGTGTTTACACAAAACACTTTGATCTGTCTATTTTACCAATAAGCGAGCTAAAATTAGCGATGTGAAAATTATCACCCACTACACTCGTGTTTGAGTCGGAAAAATTGCGATTATGTAGAACACAATAACAGCTTTGTTTAATTTGAGTCGGAAAAATGGCGATTATGTAGAACACAATAACAGCTTTGTTTGGTTTGTTTACGGCCAATTAAGAAAGTTTAAACTGAAAGAAACTTATTTAAAAATAAAGATATATTATAATTATTTGATTTATTTGGTTTTTAGTACTTTAATTAAATATTAATTCTGTGGCCGTAATGAAATTTTTATATGCCAAAATCGATATTTTACGGTAAACTTTGTTCATTTGGTGGCAGTTTTAGGAGGTTTTTAATGCATTTGGGACCAAAAATGTAGGCCGCTGGCCACGTCGACCAGGTGATCACCTATTGCAGTTAAATTATATAGTAAATTTCGACTGGAGGGTCTGAAACTGGCCGCTTAAGGCAGGTGGCTGCTTATAACAGGTGACCGTTAGTACAGGTTTGACTGTATATATATATTTTTTTATAAAATTGTTTTCTTGAGAACCGGTATGTCAGATTTGTTCATATTTGGCATAAATTATCCATATGTGAAGGGGTTTCATTGCAGATAAGAAATAAGGGGCTAAAATTTATAGGGGCCCTGTAAGGGGACTTAGAATTTTACATAGGGATACTATGGGAAAACAGAAAATTCTCTTTTTCTTTCATCTATTCTGAAACCACTAGGCCAATTAAACTGAAACTTCACATGCATGTTTCTGTTGCATAGGAGACTATACAGAATATTTTTTTTGTTCGATCTGAAATTCAAGATGGCCGCCATTACTAAAAATAGTCCAAAACTTAAAAAATCTTCTTCTCATGAACGGCCCAGCAAATTTTCAAAATGTTTATTTAGTAATGATGACCAACCATAGTATTGTTAGATTGTTCAAATGGTGTCCCTAGGGTTAAATATGACCCCGCCCCGAGGGTTCAATTAGGGGACACGTGTCATTATAATATTTTATTTTTTTTTTTTTAAAAATTGAAATGATTTAACCACTAGGCCAATTAAACTGAAACTTCACATGCATGTTTCTGTTGCGTAGGAGACCATACAGAATTTTTTTTTTTTATCTGAAATTCAAGATGGCTAAAAATACTAAAAATAGTCCAAAACTTAAAAAATCTTCTACTCATGAATGGCCCAACATATTTTCAAAATGTTTATGTAGTAATGATGACCAACTATAGTTTTGTTAGATTTGTTCAAATCGTGTTCCTAGCGTTAAAAATGACCCCGCCCCGATATTTCTATTGCATAGGAGAATTTCAAAAAGTGCTATGGCCACTATGAGTCAGTAGAGCGTCCTCAAGCCCTCTTAGGCCTCTTGTTTAATTTTCCACGATATTTTGATATTTCATTTAATTTTCATGAAAGGGTATCCAACTGTGATTAACTGCCTGTATTGTATAATTATGTAAAACTTTGAAACAACAGAGAATGTGAAAGGGTATCTAGCTGTGATAAACTTTGCATGTTGGTTCAAGATTATTTCAACTATAAATCCGTTTTTATAAACTGGTACCAATATAGTGTCTCATGATTTGACATTAGTGCATAATTATATTGTATATGTAAAAAAACTGAAACAACTTAGAATTTGGAAGTGTATCGAGCTGTGATAAACTACATGTATGCCGGTACAAGATTATTTCAGCTATACGTCTCGCACAACAATGAATTTTGTACTGCTCTACATATAGAGACATACACTTCTGGAACACTGGATACATTACCAATGTTTCTAAAAGTGCTTTATTCCCACAGATAGTCCTCTGTTGGTCCAATTATGCAGAAAAAACATGGAGTTGACCAGGTGGCTTTTTCACAATTTTGATGGTTTGATGGCACCCCTTCATTTTTGACAATACTTCCCATTTGTTGCAGTGTATCACTACGCATCTTTAAACTGTTATAGCTTCATCAAATAGTTCCCAATGTCATCCAAACTTGACAAAAATCATGAAATTGTTCCAATGTTCCCATATGCAAAAAGAAATATGACATTTTATGCATTTTTAACAAAATAATTGCCCAACCATTTTACACAGCTCTAATTCTTGGGCTACCATCATGTGAGGGAGGTAATTCTAAAGTGAGACCTATAGATCCATTTTCGTGAATAAATACAATTTATTTGTCCTATGATGTGAAGTAAATACATAATTATATTGTATATGAACAACTTACAATGTTGATGGATATCCAACATTGATAAACTGTATGTGTTGGTACAACACTAGATCCATTTAATAAAACTGGTATATTATCATATGATCTGAAGGTATAGCATATATCGCTTATGATGTAAAACACTGATAAAGTGCCAGTGTCAGATAATATTTTCACCCGTATAATATTTTCATATAAATATATATATATTTATATATATTTTTGCTATAATATTCCCCTCCCCCCTCTATAATATTTTCTACCCCTCCCCCCCACAAATTATATATTTTTTTAAAAAATGAACACAACTACTTCTTATAATAAAGAAAGCATAAAAACTTGCATTTATTATGAAGCAAACTTTAAAAAAAAAAATAACAATAAAGTATAGACTTATATGCTTTATCAGACAAAAAAATATATTTGCTTTATTGAAATAATTTATCTGATGAGGAAAGAGGGGTGTGTGAAAATATTATAGCCAGTATATTTTCACCCACCACCCCCTTATACTTTTTTCAAAATATGACCCCCATCTCATCTATCCCAACTTCAAGTTTTTATTTCAATTTTAATTGATTACCTTCAATAGTATGACTTAATATGCTTAATCAGACAAAAGAATATGTTTGCTTTGTTTAAATAATTTATTTGATAAGGAAAGAGTCAATTTATTTTCACCCACCACCCCCTAATAACTTTTTCAAAAATGAACACAACTTCTTATTGTTATTGATTTGTCCGATTTAATATACGACATATCGTTCAAAACAAATGGATGAACATGTAAGTTAAACCCATTGCAAAAACGTATAAAAAAGGCAGATTGGTTAGATGATACCTGTAGGACTCTTTAAAACTCAATTTTTTAACGATTAAAGAAAAAACAATCCATCAGAAACCAATAGAATACATTTTATAAATAGTAGGAGTATGTTCTCTAGAGCAAAACGGAAAGCAAAAACCAAATATTTTACCAAAGAAAAACATAACCTATCAAAATTAAGTAAAATCAACTCTCGAAAAGTTTGGAAATATATAAAAAAATACAATTCAAAAAAGTTACAAATACTCTGGGATAATAAAATACAATAAAACCAATAAAGCCCTGGAAAAACCTTAAATCCGGTTTAAATCACCGAAAAAGTGGTTCAGAATTATTTGAGAGTGAATGAAATAGTCGACATAGGATGGAAAAAAAACTGAAAATCTGTATGAAATTACTAGTCTGCGTACTGGAATATCCGAATTAATGGTCAATGTACTCTTCACTTTAAATCACTGGGACGCTTGCTCTTATCAACGTGGAACAATGAGCTTTGAGCGTACACAGCTTAACCGCATTTTCTGACGTTTTGTAATGTTTTAATGGGCAGACGGTATTTTTACTAGTTTTAAATAGCAAATATGGGGAAGTGTTTATTCAACCAAAAGCGGTTAAGTGGTCACCCAAAATATAAACAATGGGTTAAAGAGTTTAAAGGTAATAAACACTCCACTAATTGTTGTCTGTGTAACAAAATAATCGATCAGGGAAAGATGGGCGAATACGCACTCAACTCGCATATACGTTTTATTTTTTTAATTTTCCAAAAAAATAGGTGAGGGGCGTTTAAAAGGGAATATACGGTAATTAAGTGTGCGCAAACTGAACGCAATCGGAGCGCAAACAGAGTGCAGTTATGGGGTACTTGAACAGTTAAGGCTCTGTGTATGTTACAAGACATAGTACCACCATTGGAAACAGGCATAGAACCACCATTGGAAACAGGAAGTGCTTCCGTGGGATAGTTGCATAATGACGGTTATAAATAATCCTCGTTTCTTCTTCTTTAAAAATGCATTTTCTTTATTTTAATGCTCATTTTTTTATTTGAATGACATTATTGATGTATTTTGAACATTTTGATAGCATTGTCATGTTTGAATTGTGAATTTAGAAAAAATTGGTTGGAAATTGCGGTATAAATACATGATTTCGGAACTCTACTTTCACTTTTTCAACAGTGTGCACACTGAGCAGAAAAAAAATCTCTTATATGACACATGGCCCCTACTTTTGTCATCATATTTTGATAGTGCAGAGGTTGACAAACAGTAAAATGTAGGTTTCACTTCTGTCATTTGGGATTCTCTATGAATGACATCCCTTCAAACTTTTATTATTTACTATAGAATAGACAACAAAAATCAGTGGTGGTTTTACACCTATAACTGATTTAGAATGTTATACAATGACAATTTATCACATTTACTTCATAACTGAATAATAACTTCTTCATGTCATAAGACACAACTTATATTTCTATGTATATATACTTAATGACTGATGAGTTTATATTAATTTGTTTTAGATTGATTGAAAAGTAATCTCATAGCTTATATGAATCTCTTGAGTCTGTTTTATTTCATAGTTGACTGTGGATATCATCATATTAAATTCAGGACTGATGCTGGATATCACCATGTTTATTTCATAACTGACTCTGGATATCACGATGTTTATTTCATAATTGACTGGATATCACCATGTTTATTTCATAATTAACTCTGGATATCACCATGTTTTATTTCATAATTGACTGTGGATATCACCATATTAAATTCAGGACTGATGCTAGATATCACAATGTTTATTTCATAATTGACTCTGGATATCACCATGTTAAATTCGGGGCTGATGCTGGATAGCACCATGTTTATTTCATAATTGACTCTGGATATCACCATGTTAAATTCAGGACTGACGCTAGATATCACCATGTTTATTTCATAATTGACTCTGGATATCACCATGTTAAATTCAGGACTGATGCTGGATATCACCATGTTTATTTCATAATTGACTCTGGATATCACCATGTTTTATTTCATAAATGACTCTGGATATCACCATGTTTTATTTCATAATTGACTCTGGATATCACCATGTTAAATTCAGGACTGATGCTAGATATCACCATGTTTATTTCATAATTGACTCTGGATATCACCATGTTTTATTTCATAATTGACTCTGGATATTACAATGTTTATTTCATAATTGACTCTGGATATCACAATGTTTATTTCATAATTGACCCTGGATATCACCATGTTTTATTCATAATTGACTCTGGATATCACCATGTTAAATACGGGGCTGATGCTGGATATCACCATGTTAATTTCATAATTGACCCTGGATATCACCATGTTTTATTCATAATTGACTCTGGATATCACCATGTTAAATACGGGGCTGATGCTGGATATCACCATGTTTATTTCATAATTGACTCTGGATATCACCATGTTTATTTCATAATTGACCCTGGATATCACCATGTTTTATTCATAATTGACTCTGGATATCACCATGTTAAATACGGGGCTGATGCTGGATATCACCATGTTAATTTCATAATTGACCCTGGATATCACAATGTTTATTTCATAATTGACTCTGGATATCACCATGTTAAATATGGGGCTGATGCTGGATATCACCATGTTAATTTCATAATTGACCCTGGATATCACCATGTTTTATTCATAATTGACTCTGGATATCACTATGTTAAATTCAGGACTGATGCTAGATATCACCATGTTTATTTCATAATTGACTCTGTATATCACCATATTAAATTCAGGACTGATGCTGGATATCACAATGTTTTATTTCATAATTGACTCTGGATATCACCATGTTAAATTCTGGGCTGATGCTGGATATCACCATGTTTATTTCATAATTGACTGTGGATATCACCATGTTAAATTCAGGACTGATGCTAGATATCACAATGTTTATTTCATAATTGACTCTGGAAATCACCATGTTAAATCCGGGACTGATGCTGGATATCACCATGTTTATTTCATAATTGACTCTGGATATCACCGTGTTTTATTTCATAATTGACTCTGGATATCACCATGTTCAATTCAGGACTGATGCTAGATATCACCATGTTTATTTCATAATTGACTCAGGATATCACCATGTTAAATTCAGGACTGATGCTGGATATCATGATGTTTATTTCATAATTGACTCAGGATATCACCATGTTTTATTTCATAATTGACTCTGGATATCACCATGTTAAATTCAGGACTGATGCTGGATATCACAATGTTTTTTTCATACTTGACTCTGGATATCACCATGGATTATTTCATAATTGACTCTGGATATCACCATATTAAATTAAGGACTGATGCTGGATATCACAATGTTTATTTCATAATTGACTCTGGATATCATCATTTTAAATTCAGGACTGATGCTGGATATCACAATGTTTATTTCAAAATTGACTCTGGATATCACCATGTTTTATTTCATAATTGACTCTGGATATCACCGTGTTAAATTCAGGACTGATGCTAGATATCACCTTGTTGTATTTCAAAATTGACTCTTGATATCACCATGTTAAATTCATGTCTGATTCAGGATATCACTTTTTAATTCATGGCTGATTCAGGATATCACCATATTTAATTCATGGCTAATTCAGGATATAACCATATTTAATTCATGACTGAATCAGGATGTCACTATGTTTAATTCATGGCTGATTCAGGATATCACCGTGTTTAATTCATGGCTGATTCAGGATATTATTATGTTTTTATTCATGGCTTATTCAGGATATCACCATGTTTATTTCTTGGATGATTCAGGAAATAGCCATTTTTAATTCATGGCTGATTCAGGATATCACTATGTTTAATTCATAGCTGATTCAGGATATTGCCATGTTTAATTCACAGCTGATTCAGGATATCATCATTTTCAATTCATGACTGATTCAGGATATTACCATGTTTAATTCATGGCTGATTCATGATATCACCGTGTTTAATTCATGGCTGATTCATGATATCACCGTGTTTAATTCATGGCTGATTTAGGATAGTATCATGTTTAATTCATGGCTGATTCAAGATATCACAGTTTAATGCATTACTAATTTAATATTATATTACCATGTTTAATTCATGACTGATTTAATATATTATTATATTTAATTCAGAGCTGATTCAGATATCATCATATATAATTCAATGCTGATTGAGGATAACACCATGTTTAACTCATGTCTGATTTACCATAATTCATTGTTTATTCAGGATATCACCATGGTTAATTCATGACTGATTCAGGATATTACCATGTTTAATTCATGTCTGATTTGAGATATCACCATGTTTAATTGATGACTGATTCAGGATATCACCATGTTTAATTCATGGCTGATTCAGGATATTACCATGATTAATTCATGGCTGATTCAGGATATTAATTACCATGTTCAATTCATGGCTGATTCAGGATATTAGCATGTTTAATTTATAGCTGGCTCAGGATATTTCATGTTTAATTCATGGTTGAATCAGGATTTTATCATGTTTAATTCATGGCTGATTCAGGATATTATCGTGTTTCATTGATGGTTGATTCAGGATATTATCGTGTTTCATTCATGGCTGATTTAGGATATTATCATGTTTAATTCATGGTTGATTCAGGATATACGATGTTAAATGCATGACTGAATCAGGATATTACCTTGTTTAATTCATGGCTGATTTGGGATATCACCGTGTTTAATTCATTGCTAATTCAGGATAGTATCATGTTTAATTCATGGCTGATTTGGGATATCAACATGTTTAATTCATGGCTGATTCAGGATATCACCATGTTTTAATTCATGGCTGATTTAATATATTATTACAGGATATCACCATGTTTAATTCATGGCTGATTCGAGATATCACAGTTTAATTCATGGCTGATTTTGGATATCACCTTGTTCAATTCATGGCTGATTCAGGATATCACCATGTTTAATTCATGACTGATTCAGGATATCACCATGTTTAATTTATTGCTGATTCAGGATATCACCATGTTTAATTCATAGCTGGTATCACCATGTTTAAATTATGGTTGATTCAGGATATTACCATATTTAATTCATTGCTGACTTTGAATATCACCATGTTTGATTCATGGCTGATTCAGGATATCAACTTGTTTAATTCATGGCTGATTCAGGATATCATCATGTTTAATTTGTGACTGATTCAGGATATTATCATGTTTAATTCATGGCTTATTCAGTATATCAACTTGTTTAATTCATTGCTGATTCAGGATATTATCATGTTTAATTCATGGCTGATTCAGAATATCACTTTGTTAAATTCATGGCTGATTCATGATATCACAGTTTAATTCATGGCTGATTCAGGATATTATATGTTTAATTCATGGTTTATTCAGGATATACCATGTTTAATGCATCACTGATTCAGGATATTACACTATTTAGTTCATGGCTGATTTGGGATATCACCATGTTAAATTCGTGGTTGATTTGGGATATCACCATGTTTAATTCATGACTGATTCAGGATATCACCATTTTTAGTTCATGGTTGATTTACGATAATTTATTGCTGATTCAGGATATCATCATGTTTAATTCATGTCTCATTCAGGATATCAGCATGTTTAATTCACGGCTGATTTGGGATATCACCATGTTTTATTCATGACTGATTCAGGATATCACCATTTTTAAAACATGGCTGATTTATGATATCAGTTAAATTCATGGCGTATTCAGGATATTACTATGTTGAATTTATGGCTGTTTGAGGAATTTATCATGTTTAATTGATGACTGATTCAATTTATTACCATGTTTAATTCATTGCTGATTCAGGATATCACCATGTTTAACTCATGACTGATTCAAGATATTACCATGTTTAATTCATGGTTGATTCAGGATATTGCCATGTTTAATTCATGGCTGATTCAGGATATTACCATGAATATTACCATGTTTAATTCATGGCTGATTCAGGATATCATCATGTTTAATTCATGACTGATTTAGGATATCACAATGTTTAATTCATAGCTGGTATCGCCATGTTTAAGTTATGGTTGATTCAGGATATTACCATATTTAATTCATTGCTGACTTTGAATATCACCATGTTTAATTCATGGCTGATTCAGGATATCATTATGTTTAATTTGTGACTGATTCAGGATATTATCATGTTTAATTCATGGCTGATTCAGAATATTACCATGTTTAATTCATGGCTGATTCAGGATATCATCATGTTTAATTCATGACTGATTCAAGATATCACCATGTTTAATTCATGGCTGATTCAGGATATACGAGGGGGGATCAGAAAGTTTGTAGACTTCTGCCATAACTTTTCTATTTATCATTGTATTCTAATAATTCCCAGGGAGCGTGTGCTGCTATATATTTGCAGTAATTTTGTAAAAAATTGATAATTTTTCATCATAAGTTTATATTCTATAGTAACTATGGAAACGTTGATTTACGTAGTCAGGGCAGTTTTTGCTTTTTTCCTACTGCTATTATTCAAACAAGCGTAGCGTTGCCAAAACGCTTTTTATTTTTAAATAAAAAATATCAATGTGTGCTGTATTGTATGTTTGTTTACATCCTTTAAAAAAATGGCACCAATTATGCACATCTCAAAATGATGTCAATATTATGATGTTGCGATATGCCATTTTGTTTGAAACAAATTGACCTCGGGGCACTTGAAAATGGATTAGCACGCGAAATACCGCAGGTTCCGTAAAGTTCTGCTTGATGGTAGGAAATACACCTGCTCAAAAAGAGAAACAAAAGTATATACAGTGAATTTAATGTTTCAAGGTATCTAGTGTTTAAATGTCACAAAATTAATGTTTTTAAGATGGCCGGGAATCAGTCACTTAAAAAGAACAAATGGGGAATCATTTGAAGACAAATTAGAATCAAAGTATGTTTTACAGAATTTTGTGTCCAGTATACCATCTTCTGATTTTGTTAACATGTTCACTGAATGGTGTAAATGATGGCAAAAACGTATAGACCATGGAGGAGAGTATTTTGAGAAGAAGTGACTCAGTAAATTTGACACAAAAGCACCTGTTTGTTGAATACAACGTTATCATTTTACCCCGACATATCTAACTGCTATGCTTTGAATAGTGCCTTATTTTCTTAAAAGTTGACGTATCAAGCTAAAATTTTCAAGATAAGTCCCATATATATTTATCTCAAATACAATAACACTATTGTGCATTGTATAATTGATATAAAGAAGTTATGGCAAAGTCTACAAACTTTCTGATCTCCCCCCCCCCCCCCCCCCCCCCCCCCCTCGTATGCATGTTTAATTCATGGCTGATTCAGAATATTAGAATGTTTAATTTATGCCTTATTCAGGATTTCATTATGTTTAATTCATGACTGATTCAGGATATTACCATGTTTAATTCATGACTGATTCAGGATATTACCATGTTTAATTCATGACTGATTCAGAGATATTATCATGTTCAATTCATGGCTGATTCAGAATATTACCATGTTTAAATCATGACTGATTCAGGATATCATCATGTTTAATTGATGACTGATTCAGGATATCACCATGTTTAATTCAGTGGTGATTCTGGATATCATGTTTAATTCATTTCTGATTCAGGGTTTTATCATGTTGAAAGCATTGCTGAATCAGGATATTACCATGTTTAATTAATTGCTGATTCATGATATCATGATGTTTAATTCATGGCTGAATCAGGATATCACCATGTTTAATTCATGGTTGATTTTGAATATCATGTTTAATTCATAGTTGATTCAGGATATCTTCATGTTTAATTCATGGCTGATTCAGGTTATCACCATGTTTAATTCACATTTAATTCAGGATATCACCATGTTTCATTCAGAGCTGATACAGGATATCACAATGTTTAATTCATGGCTGATTCAGGTTATCACCATGTTTAAATCATGGCTGATTCAGGATATCACTTTGTTTAATTCATGGCTTATTCAGGTTATCACCATGTTTAAATCATGGTCTGATTCAGATTATCACAGTTCAATGCATGACTGATTTAATATATTACCATGTTTAATTCATAGCTTATTCAGGATATCACCATGTTTAATTCATGGCTGATTCAGGATATCACTTTGTTTAATTCATATCTTATTGAAGATATCAAATTGTTTAATTAATGGCTGATTCAGGATATTATCATGTTTAATTCATGACTGAAACAGGATATTACCATGTTTAATTCATGGCTGATTTGGGATAACATCATGTTTAATAATGGCTTTTTTACAATATCACAGTTTAATTAATGGCTGGCTGATTCAGTATATTATCATGTTTAATTCATGGTTGATTCAGGATATACCATGTTTAATGCATGACTGTATCAAGATATTACCATGTTTAATTCATGGCTGATTTGGGATATCACCATGTTTAATTTATTGCTGATTCAGGATTTCACTATGTTTTAATTCACGGCTGAATTACGATATCACCATATTTAATTCATTGCTGATTCAGGATATCACCATGTTTAATTCATGGCTGATTTAATTTATTATTATATTGAATTCAGGGCTGATTCAGGATATGACCATGTTTAATTCATGGCTGATTTAGGCTATTATCATATTTAATTCAGGGCTGATACAGGATATTACCATGTTTAATTCATGGCTGATTTGGGATAACATCATGTTTAGTTCATGGCTTATTTACAATATCACAGTTTAATTCATGGCTGATTCAGAATATTATCATGTTTTATTCATGGTTGATTCAGGATATACCATCTTTAATGCATGACTGTATCAAGATATTACCATGTTTTAATTCATGGCTGATTTACGATATCACCATGTTTAATTCATTGCTGATTTACGATATCACCATGTTTAATTCATTGCTGATTCAGGATATCACCATGTTTAATTCATGTTTGATTTAATATATTATTATATTGAATTCAGGACTGATTCAGGATATCACCATGTTTAATTCATGGCTGATTCAGGCTATTATCATATTTAATTAAGGGCTTATACAGGATATTACCATTTTAAATTCATGATTGATTCAGTATATCACCATGTTTAATTCATGGCTGATTCAGGATATCACCATGTTTAATTTATGACTGATTCAGGATATTATCATGTTTGATTCATGGCTGATTTAGGATATGACCATGTTTAATTCATGGCTGATTCAGGATATCATCATGTTAAATTCATGGCTGATTCAGGATATTACCATGTTTAATTCAGGGCTGATTCAGGATATTGCCATGTTTAATTCATGGCTGATTCAGGATATTACCATGAATATTACCATGTTTAATTCATGGCTGATTCAGGATATCATCATGTTTAATTCATGACTGATTTAGGATATCACAATGTTTAATTCATAGCTGGTATGGCCATGTTTAAGTTATGGTTGATTCAGGATATTACCATATTTAATTCATTGCTGACTTTGAATATCACCATGTTTAATTCATGTCTGATTTAATATATTATTATATTGAATTCAGGACTGATTCAGGATATCACCATGTTTAATTCATGGCTGATTCAGGCTATTATCATATTTAATTAAGGGCTTATACAGGATATTACCATTTTAAATTCATGATTGATTCAGTATATCACCATGTTTAATTCATGGCTGATTCAGGATATCACCATGTTTAATTTATGACTGATTCAGGATATTATCATGTTTGATTCATGGCTGATTTAGGATATGACCATGTTTAATTCATGGCTGATTCAGGATATCATCATGTTAAATTCATGGCTGATTCAGGATATTACCATGTTTAATTCAGGGCTGATTCAGGATATCACCATGTTTAATTCATCGCTGATTCAGGATATTGTCATATTTTATTCACAGTTGATTCAGAATATTATCATGTTAAATCATGGTTGATTCAGAATATTATCATGTTAAATCATGGCTGATTCAGGATATTAGCCTGTTTAATTCATGGCTGATTCAGAATATTACAATGTTTAATTTATGGCTGATGAAGGATACCACCATGTTTAATTCATGAGTGATTAAGAATATTACCATGTTTAATTCATGGCTGATTCAGGATATCACTTTGTTAAATTTATGGTAGATTCGGGATATCATGTTTAATTCATAGCTGATTCAGGATATCACCATGTTTAATTCATGGTTGATTCAGGATATCTTGTTTAATTCATAGCTGATTCAGGATGTCACCATGTTTAATTCATGGCTGATTCAGGATATCACCATGTTCAATTCATGGCTGATTCAGGTTATCACCATGTTTAATTCATGGTTAATTTAGGATATCACCATGTTTAATTCAGGGTTGATACAGGATATCACAATGTTTAATTCATGGCTGATTCAGGAAATCACCATGTAACTGTGTCATGCATGGATGGATATTATAAATATTTGCTACAAATGATCAGCGTAACATGACGACGTGTCCCTCATATCACCCAGAATCCTACTTCAAAGGTCAAGGTCACAATTTGACAACACTTTCATTATGTTTGAGATTTCTTGTCCATCCTGTAGCTTTGTAACCTGTGGATAAATTTTAATTTCTTGGCTCAGTTGATCAACATGACATGATTAAGTGTCAGGTTAAGACCCAGAACCTTACCTCAAAGGTCAAGGACACAATTTCAGTTTTTTTTATATTTCATGTCTGGTCTGTAACTTTGTTTTACATGGAGGGATTTTAAAATAGATTGACACAAGTGATCAACATGTCATGATGATGTGTCACCTTTATTTACCTGTAGAAATACCCAGACCTTTACATCAGATGTTAAAGTCAAGGTTTTGCAAAGGTCAAACTCATACTTTAATGTAAAAAACAACAACATGAAATTGTGTGCCACAGTCTAAAACGTCGGTCAGTCCATGACTCTTGATATTCATGGATACATTGCTACCTGTTATAGAATAAATTGTTATTTTCGCAGACCATTTGGAGGGCAAGTGGCATTTCTTGTATAAAAATTTTTTTTTTACAGGTGAATGGTAATTAGGAAATTAAAGTATTACCTTTTCATATTAACCCTTTACTTCATATAGACGCCTTTGGACACCTCTAATATAGACGCCTAGAGGACACTTCTAATATAAAAGGCATTTGAATTTTTTGGTGAAATATGTTTATTAACTGACAGAGTGGAAAACAGTGCAGGAAGTTTTCAGATTGCTCATTACAATCATAACTCTTCCTGCACTGTTTTCAAAGGCCTTCTGTTATTGGTGCGGAAAAACACGAATCTATGGAGTAAAGGGTTAATTAACTTTTGGTTCATTAAGGGTGTGGTGAGGTATTTATCCCCCTCCCCCCAAAGAGGGTTGATATTGTGAAATTTAAAAAAGTAACAGACTACTATAAGCCAGTAGAGCATCCTCGGGCCCTCTTGTGCTTCTTAATTGTTTTCCTATTGCATTTTGTATGTTCCATCATACCATCCCTAACTCCCACCCTCCCATCCCATCCTAAACCAACACACATACACCCTACCAAAAGTTTAACCTTTGCCTTGACTTTGATAATCCTGTCGGGGGACAAAGTATTTACAGCAATGTTTTTAACCAGTGGGTAAATGATATATATTGGACGGTTTAATACTTTACAGCTGCAAAGAAAGGTACAATAGAAGAATATTCCCCGCTGATTGATTTTAGCACCTCATTCTGGAGAGACCTTTTGTAAAATTTGATAAACAAGAGCGACTTATCCAATACAGATGATTCTATGACATACTGTAATTCTGTTTGCGACAAGCTCATGGTGTTGTATGTTTCTTGAGAGACATACACTTTTATATTCTTAACATGTTCAAATACTGTACTGATGCGCAACCCAGTATGTCTGTTTTCTTGACCAAAAAGGGCTTTGGAGATTGATCTATAAAAGCAATTGCCATCTCCATAAATTTTGACAGGGGTGTACTCTTGAGGAGTATTACTCGGGTAAAGAGACTTTGCGATCTTGTCATGCAACATGCCAGAGGCTTTTAAATCTGCTGCTGTCCATGTAACACCACATTTAGTCAAATTACTCTTCAAACTATTGCACATCAATGACACTTGAAATGTTATTGCTTACAACCCATGCAGTGCTGCTTTTTGAAAGGCAGATTGCAGTTTGCCCAAATCTTCGCTTATTAACTTATTCACATAGGTTGTGTTTTACGAATTACTTCATGCAAAGCAGAGAGATCTTTTTCTGGGCTCAGGAGAATAAAGAATTACATACACAATACGGTGCATGAGGAGAGATTAGCTGGGTTGGCTTTGATGCATTTACATCATTCATTATGGATATTAAACTTGATGATATTGTCCAGTGATTTATTAAGACAAGCAATAGAAGGCTTTTTCAGTCGAGTGTAGTCTTTTCATCTGAGTGTGTTGAATGAGAATGACCCACAAATCTAGCCTAATAAGAATAAAGATGTTTCTTAACTTTAAGACACCCTAGTAGTTAAAACTCGATTTTGAAATAGACAAACTATAAGTATGAAAAATAAAAAATTGTATATAAAAAATAAAGCAATGGTCTATATGTAAGAACAGCTCGACTTTTCAATACATCGTTTAATATGGATAAGAAAGAAAAAAAAAAAAAGAAAAAAAAAGACGGTTCTAGAAGTGGAGACCTGCGTGGTTAGAACTGGAAATGATAAAAAAATGAAATGGCTAACATTCACATCAATACTGTATGAAATTCAAATTTACCCCCCCCCCCCCCCCCCCCCACCCTGGGAAAAACGTCCTTGATCCGCCCCTGCTCAGTCTATGACTTTTGAGTGGACGCTATGAATCTTGTTTAAAGATGTTTCTTCAAGTAAGTTCTAGCGCGGAGATTTTTTTAAAATTTTGCACACAAGTACTTTGAAATAAGACAAGTTTAAAACATTAAAAAAAATATAGGTCCCCATGCTTGTTTTTTTGCTATGACTATTTTTAAACTACACCATTTTACATTTTTTAAAGAAAAAACAGCAAATGGGTGTAAGTTATAAATCTTGTTTAATTAACTAACAAAGTGATATATTTCAACAAAATATTGTTGTCACTCATGTAACAAAAGATAAAGTATCTAAAACAGAAAAAGTCATGATGCTATTTTGAGTTTCACATTTCATACAGTAATTTTCATAAATTTCTACGATTATAGAATTGGATGTTAACGATGTATTTTTACACTAATTTAGAAATAAAAAAAAGTTCTAAAGCGGAGAATTGTTTCATTCTTTCTACAAAGAGGCACCATAACAAACTATATCAGAAAATAAAATAAAAAATAGATTCCCCATGCTTGTTACTAAGTTACAGATCTTAATGTTACCTCCCTTTTCATAAAATGGCCGTAAACGATGCATTTTGACACTAATTTAATAATAAAAAAAGTTCTAATGCAGAGAATTGTTTTATTCTTTCTACAAAGAGGCACTTTTACAAACTATATCAGAAAATAAAATAAAAAACATTTTTTGCCTTACTTGTTACTAAGTTACATTACTAAATGTTACCTCCCTTTTTCATAAAATGGCCGCAAACGATGCATTTTTACACTAATTCAATAATAAAAAAAGTTGTAACGCGGAGAATTGTTTCATTCTTTCTACAAAGGGGCACTACAACAAACTATATCAGAAAATAAAACAAAAAATAGATGTCCCCATGCTTGTTACTAAGTTACAGAGCTAAATGTTACCTCCCTTTTCATAAAATGGCCGTAAATGATGCATTTTAACACTAATTCAATAATAAAAAAAGTTCTAATGCAGAGAATTGTTTCATTCTTTCTACAAAGAGGCATTATTACAAACTATATCAGAAAATAAAAAAAAAATACAGGTCACCATGCTTGTTACAAAGTTACAGTGCTAAATGTTACCTCCCCTTTTCATAAAATGGCCGCAATCGATGCATTTTCACACCAATTCAATAAAAAAAAAAATCTACGGGTCCATTCAAGTAATTTTTTCTGGTATTGATCTTGGCTATAGTAGTCGCACTGTCATCCATTATTATTACATTAACTTGAAATTTTTATTCCTGTACTGGGCTACTTCCAACATTAATCTTTGAATTGCCATTCAAATTTTAGAACACTGCCTGGTGAACTGGTAGTAATTGTTCATAATTTTTCATAATATGTGCATTTCGTAGTCTTCTGAAAAAAACATTATATGTTTTTCGAATACTTTTTCTTAACATGGTCCCAATATCTGATTTACAATCACAATCCATTCTTCTGGCAACACATATTGTAATAAATTGGCCTGGTCCAGGTGTACTACTTGACTGACTTCATCACTGAAAATTAAAGGAAGCTTATATGAGATAAAGAAATAAATGACAATGTTTGTTTGTATGTAAGCTTAATTTACATTACCACCAGTTTCCCATTTGGGTGATGCACCCTGAAGAGTGAACAGTTTAGTCTTTTTAGGTTTGTGGGGGATAGTGCAGGAAACAAATATCATAGAAACCTAATCATATGTTTCACCTGGTTCTTTTGCTTGGTGTATAGCACCATCATAAAAGTCCTCAGTTTAAAGTCCCATCTGAATGACAGTTAGCACTGTAAGTTAGCCAGCCTCAGGTATCAAACTCTCAACCCTGAGCTAGAAGTACCATGCTCTACTGACTGAGCTCATCGGTCTGGCTAAAAACACGACAATGTATTTTAATAAAACAGCACAATAAATGGGTATAGTTTGACAACTCAAGGGCTATAACTGAGCAGCAATTCCTGTTATGATATCTATGTTCAAACCATTGAACAAAATCTTATGGTTATAAACTTGCATGTATGTGGACATTTTTTACTGAATGAAACTGTTATGTTATGTAACAAGCAGTCAAGGGGTTGCAAGCTCAAATCCCCACTTGGCCAGTCTCTGTGATGATTTAAATATATGCAAATTCCAACATTGTGTCTCATGTTCATTCATCTTTAATCACTGATTCAAGTGGGAAAGTTGTCAGTTATTTGCATGGATATTGGGTGTGCCAAACAAGTAGTCACAGGTTTGATCCCCCTCAGATCATCTGTTGTGCTAATGATTATTTTGTTGTATTCCATAGTAGAAATAAGCTGAAATGGTTAAATTACATTAATAATTACCATTGGCCCCTTTTGATGATTGTCACTCTTTCATTTAGTGTTTCTGTACATGTTGTCTATGTCACGATTTGGATTGTCTCTTCATAGTTAATGAAACCAATACAGGTATTAAAAGCACTGACATCTCAATCCATCTGTAACCTGAGCCTCTGTTTAGCATTCCTGAAATGTGTTGAATACTTTCTTATTTTCATAATTCATGTCACAATTTTCTGTTTAACAGGAAACACAGAACGTGACTGTGTATAAATTTATTTTTAACATTTACTCATTGTAAGAAAACTGTTCAAATCTCCGCCCGGCAACAGTCTCCAGGATGATAGATATACAGCATTATGTCTCTTTATCAATCGTCTCTCACCGCTGATTCAAGTGGGAAATTATCAGTTACTTGTGGAGATGGGGTGTGCTCAAATACTGGTTAATTCCAGGAAACAGTGGTTAGGTAATCGTCTGTTAGCCCTCGATGGCATGAAAATGATGTAAATATTCAAGCAATCAATCACTTTTTATAGTTCATCTCTAGAAATCATAAAGTAAGTTATCATTTTAAATGTGATACATCGATATTGATCAGTGAGTTATGATAAAGCATCAACTAACCTTATACTCAATTTCTTTGTGTTGATGTCAAATAATATTGGACTTTTCCTGTTTAATTGATGTGTCTTGTTTGTTTCCACTGTTCTTATACTTCCACATAATTTATACAGTTTATGTATAACATTGACCCATATAAGTGTCTTCCATAATGTCCTTCAATACCAAACTTTTACATGCATCAGGTCAGCTAAATGTCAAAATTCAAGACTTATTCTTCCTTGTCTCCATCCCCGGTATGAATAATATTGTTTCAGGTAAATTAATTATGTATTCAGCGCTTTGGAACAAATTCACAAATGATTCATATCCGAAAATGAGTTATCGGAAATGTTACCACTACGAGTATTGATTATATTTTCGTAGTTATTTCTTCGACTTCGTTATGTACAAGCACTTCTGGTGGTTTAGAACGAAAAACAATATACTCTTCCGTGCTTTTCGATCGCTTCCTTGACAAAATTTACATTTCTGACATCTAGAGATGAAAATACTTTGCTTTGTAAATATCCTAATGCGACTCGACTTTTAATTAACCAAACGGCGAAATTAGACCCGCAACTGAAAGTAACAGAAAGGAACTATACGCGTAGCGATGCGCATTAACAACCCACAGAAACGTCTTTAACATAATGTTATGTTTTTGATGTTAAACATGAACAATTTTGACATCTGTCAATCTTTAATGGATCTGTATTATATTGCAGTACGAATGGTACACTGTTGAACTTGACATACAAGATATCAAAAGGAAAGGTATAGTCATTTATAAATTATTTTATTCTTCATCTATTTCTAAATAAATATGCTTTTTTCTCAATTTTTTTATGAAAATAAAATTTACGCATTATTATTACTGTTTTTCCACCGGCCATTGTGTCGATGTTGATGCTAAATGTTTCTAAGAAACTGTGTGGCCTGTTGAATAGTTGAATAATGGATAGTACTTCTCAAAACCATGCATAATTTCTTTGTGTAACCTTGACCTGTACAGACAAGTAACTCAGCTTACAAAATATTCAATTTTTGTGTATCTTGAAATGGAATCCCTAAAACTCAAAGTCATATTGGAGCATGAGAAGGTCACATTTGTGTTAAAAGGGTACATGCTTAAACACTGCTCCTAGGCTGTATGTAACCAGGGCTTCTAAAATTACTGGTTTCTCATTGTTTCATTTAGGACTTTGAGTTTTACTTAGGAAAACAAAAATCAGGAATTTTTTCACAGAGTATTTTTTATTCATTAGCTCTTCTGGCCAAAGGCCAGAAGTGCTTATGCGATGGCGCGTTGTCTGTCGTCTGTTGTACGTCGTCTATCGCCTGTCGTCTGTTAGCAGCACTTTCTCTGAAACCACTAGGCCAATTAAACTGAAACTTCACATGCATGTTTCTGTTGCATAGGAGACTATACAGAAGATTTTTTTTTTCGATCTGATATTCAAGATGGCTCCTTTACTAAAAATAGTCCAAAACTTAAAAAATCTTCTTCTCATGAACGGCCCAACAGATTTTCAAAATGTTTATGTAGTAAAGATGACCAACTATAGTATTGTTAGATTTGTTCAAATAGTGTCCCTAGGGTTGAAAATGACCCCACCCCGAGGGTTCAACTAGAGGACACATGTCATTATAATTTATTTTTTTATTTTTTAAAAATGGAAATGATTTTGCCTATAGCTTCACAGAAGCATTGTTTGGTGAAGGAGGTTCAGATTTGTAAAAATGAATGGGTTCCACCGTCTTTAGGGGTCAGGAGGGGCCCCAAAAGGGTAAAAATTCAGAATTACTAAAATCGTTTTCTTGAGAACCGGTATGTCAGATTTGTTCATATTTGGCATAAATTATCCCTATGTGTAGGGGTTTGATTGCAGATAAGAATTTAGCGGCTAAAATTTATAGGGGCCCTGTAAGGGGACTTAGAATTTTACATAGGGATAATATGGGAAAACAGAAAATTCTCTTTTTCTTTCTTTTATTCTGAAACCACTAGGCCAATTAAACTGAAACTTCACATGCATGTTTCTGTTGCATAGGAGACTATACAGAAGATTTTTTTTTTTTTTATCTGAAATTCAAGATGGCAGCTGTTACTAAAAATAGTCCAATACTTAAAAAATCTTCTTCTCATGAACGGCCCAACAGATTTTCAAAATGTTTATGTAGTAATGATGACCAACTATAGTATTGTTAGATTTGTTCAAATAGTGTCCCTAGGGTTGAAAATGACCCCACCCCGAGGGTTCAACTAGAGGACACATGTCATTATAATTTATTTTTTTATTTTTTAAAAATGGAAATGATTTTGCCTATAGCTTCACAGAAGCATTGTTTGGTGAAGGAGGTTCAGATTTGTAAAAATGAATGGGTTCCACCGTCTTTAGGGGTCAGGAGGGGCCCCAAAAGGGTAAAAATTCAGAATTACTAAAATCGTTTTCTTGAGAACCGGTATGTCAGATTTGTTCATATTTGGCATAAATTATCCCTATGTGTAGGGGTTTGATTGCAGATAAGAATTAAGGGGCTAAAACTTATAGGGGCCCTGTAAGGGGACTTAGAACTTTACATAGGGATACTATGGGAAAACAGAAAATTCTTTTTTTCTTTCATTTATTCTGAAACCACTAGGCCAATTAAACTGAAACTTCACATGCATGTTTCTGTTGCATAGGAGACAATACAGAAGATTTTTTTTTTTTTTTATGTGAAATTCAAGATGGTCGCCGTTACTAAAAATAGTCCAATACTTAAAAAATCTTCTTCTCATGAACGGCCCAACAGATTTTCAAAATGTTTATGTAGTAATGATGACCAACTATAGTATTGTTAGATTTGTTCAAATCGTGTCCCTAGGGTTAAATATGACCCCGCCCCGAGGGTTCATGAGTCAGTAAAGAGTCCTCAGGCCCTCTTGGGCCTCTTGTTTTTGTAGAATTGTTATTCAGTTTGTGATCTGAAGCATCTTCAAGTTAAAGTGAATAAGATTTGGTACAATATTTAAAGGAGGACTGACTTTTTAGCTCAACTGAGCCGAAAGCTCACAGGTGAGCTTTTGTGATCGCCTGGTGTCCGTCATCTGTCGTCCAACGGCCTTCGTCTGTCATCCGTCTATTAGCTTCTAACAACTTCTCTTCTGAAACCAATAGGCAAATTTTGATATAAATTTATATTCCTTGAGTGACCCTCTACCAAGTTTGTTCAAGCCAGCTTGATTTGTCAAAAAACATGGCCGCCAGGGGGCGGGGCAACTTTAATTAGTAAAAACTTCAAATATCTTCTTGTCAGAATCTACTGGCTCGATTTTAAAATAATTTCACAGAAATGTTCCTTGGGTGACCCTCTACCAAGTTTGTTCAAGCCATGTTGATTCGTCAAATACATGGCGACCAGGGGGTGGGGTTAGTTTACTATATAAGCTATAGTAAAAACTTAAAAAATCTTCTTGTCAGAAACTACTGGCTCGATTTTAAAATAATTTCACAGAAATGTTACTTGGGTGACTGTCTACTAAGTTTGTTCAAGTCATTTTGATTCTTCAAAAAACATGACTGCCAGGGGGCGGGGCAAGTTTGATTAATAAAAACTTAAAAAAATCTTCTTGTCAGAAACTACTGGCTCGATTTTAAAATAATTTCACAGAAATGATCCTTGGGTGACCCTCTACCAAGTTTGTTCAAGCCACCTTGATTGGTAAAAAAACATGGCGGCCAAGAGGTGGGGTTAGTTTACTCTATAAGCTATAGTAAAAACTTAAAAAATCTTCTTGTCAGAAACTACTGGCTCAATTTTAAAAATAATTTCACAGAAATGTTCCTTGGGTGACCCTCTACCAAGTTTGTTCAAGCCATGTTGATTCGTCAAAAAACATGGTGGCCAGGCGGTGGGGCTAGTTTACTATATAAGCTATAGTAAAAACTTAAAAAAATCTTCTTGTCAGAAACAACTGGCTTGATTTTAAAATAATTTCACAGAAATGTTCCTTGGGTTACTCTCTACCAAGTTTGTTCAAGCCATGTTGATTCATCAAAAAACATGGCAGTCAGGGGGTTGGTTAGTTTCTATGTCAAATTACTCCCCCTGTTTTGTCTGTATATAGCAATTATTATAAGAAGAGGTAATAAACTCTTTAAATAAACTTTTTTTTTGCTATTATTATACAATATTATACTAGATATAAGTTTTAAAAGATAATTCATCATAAAAAGATGAATGATACAATTATAATCAATGATTGAATATTATTCAAATATCATTAACCATTTTAAAGTAGTTTTTTTCTGAATATAAAAGTCAGAGTTTTTATGGTTCAGACAGGGATGGTTTACTGCTTCATAATTAAGCAATACCATATTTTTAGCTAGTTTCATCATAGCAAGATATCTTCTTGAGATTTTCAGTATCAAAATGTAATTGAAATCTTGGAAGAGAGCTGAATTGTTTTTGGGGGAGAGTGCACTGTGGCAAAGATTCTTGCAAGTGATATATACTTTGGGAAGGCTTGTGTTTGAAACTCATAGGAATATTTATTGTGCTGGGACTGAGGATTTTTTCATGCACGATAGTTTAGTCTGATGCTTTAGTTTGAAACCATTCTCAAACATAACAGGTTAGTTTTGTGCTGGAACTGGATATTTATCTTAATTTGAAGACTTAGCATCTATATAAACTCTACCAAGTTTGAACTCTTCTACACATCTGTTACATCTTCAAAACAAATAAAAATTCTAACTACTTACCCATCTCATTTTTTTTG